>JBAMBQ010004277.1:0-351735 GCA_037044495.1 Stegana nigrithorax | reverse complement strand
ACTGTAGCTCCTACTGGTACAACTAGGCCTTACTAGCCTCTAAATTAGGATTGGCTGTCGCATACGCATTTAATCATAATTCCGCATAATTCACTCCCAAAAATAAAACAAAACAAAAAACAAGCGAAAAATTAAAAAAAAAAAACTAAACACAATTGTAGCAGATAACTGTACTGTATACACAAATATTTATTTAAGTGTGTAATGTAGTTAAAGTATAAAAAACGAATGCGTGAATGAGTGAGCAAAAACCGCAGATAAATCACCAAAGCGATCGTTACTCATAATGTGCGCGCGCATATGTCAATAAATCGAAGCTTAAGTAGATGAGCAAAGCAGCAAAGTCTAATGGCAAACGGTAGCCGCTGATACATTTACCTATATACATTATATATATATATAAGCAATGCATGTATAATAAGCAAAAGCGGGCGTTTATTTATTTGTTGCTGTTGTTGTCGTTTTTGTTGTAATTGTAAACACTTGACAGTTTTTTGAACTTGTGTCCTTAAGCGCTGCTCGCGTATCTCTCGAGTTTATTTGCCTACAGCGATCAGCAATGTCGGGCAGCAGCTTCTATGCCTACGATTTACTATAAAATACATATAAATACTTATAGCTGTGTGTGTGTGTGTGTGTGAGTTTTGCTTGCTTGTGTTTATTTTGGTTATTATAAATTTGCTGCATTTTTTTTATTGCAATTTCATCATTGAGCAGCATGTCGCACATTGAAGGACAATGTCAGTTGAGTGGCGCGCTTAAGTTGCGTGCAATATGCCAACAAAAGAAATGCGCGATAAAAGCAAACGATTGCGATAAGCGAGTAAATTAAGCATACAAATGTATGCGCCTACGAATACCTATGTAGGCATATAATATACAATTTCATATAATTAAAAAAAAAAATATAAGAATTTCTGTAGTTACGTACATACTCCATAGATGCTGATGTGCATAGCATCATATTTTTCTTAAATGATTTTTCCCCAAAAGCGTTTGTCGACAAGCGCAGCCAAAGTTGTTGTTGTCGTTGTTGTTGTTGGATTTTAAGCCAGCAAAAACCAAATTTGCTGCAGCTGTAGCCGAGCCGCGTGGCCGCGTAGCCGTGGCTTTTGCTCTGTGTGTGGCTGGTCCAGAGTAGAGTTGTGAGTTTTGGCTATGCGTGCACGCGAGTGAAAGAGACAGCGCACGTTGCCTTTATGGCCTGTGTGTGTTTACGTTTGTGTTTGTGTGGGAAAATCGGTGGCGGGTTCTTTAATTTGTTGTTGTTGTTGTTGCAATTTTTGTTTTTGCTGCTGCTTTTTTTTTTTATATATATATTTATCGCGTATATATAAAGTATTTTTTTTTGTTTTTTTTGGGCACACACAAAAGAAAAATGCTGGCAATTATTGTTGTTGTTGCTGTTCAATCTTCTGCTTGTTGTTGCTGTTTATGCATATTATATACATTTGTTCGTACACAATTTACAGACAGCGGCATTAATTTGTAATTGTTGTTGTTGTCGCTTATTTATTTATTTATTTCCTTTTTTTTTTGTTATATTTTATTGCTATTGTTGTTGTGTTTTGTTGCTCTTGTTGTTGTTGTTGTTGCACATGTATTTAATTGAATTTTGCTTGGCTTATTTTTGCGTTTTTCTTTTTTTCTTGTGTGTTTGTTGTTGTTGTTGCTTGCTTGCGCGCGTGCACGTTTTACTTAAATGTGGCAACTCTATGCGGCATATATTTATATACAATACATATATGTATATGCATATATATAAATAATTAATTTCTTTTTAACTTGATATGTTTTATTTTATTATTGAATTAAATTTTATGCTGCTTCGCTTCGCTTTGTATTTAATAACATTTAAAAAATAATTCAAAAGTAAAATTACTTTTTTAATTATTCTTATTATGTCGGCTCTTGTTGTTGCTGTTACTGTTACTGTTGTTGTTGTTATTGTTAATTAATGTTTTTTTCTTTCATTTCGCTTTGCTTTTATGTATATATATATATATATATATATAATTTCTTTTTATATATGTTGATTGCACTTTTATTTACTTTATTTTATGATTTGCTCAAACACAACAAAAATTTTACTAACAAAAACTTGTTTTATTTTTATAATAAATCTGCAAATAAGCAAAAAATTAGTATAAAAATTATATAAATTATTTTTTATCATTTTGACTTTTCTTTTATTTTTCGATTTTGGTTCTGGTCATTTTTTGTGATTGATTAGCGCGTAGAATTTTTTGGCATAATAAGCATTTACCGCGTAGGCCGGGTTTTTGTTGTCTTATTTGTTTTTAGGTACTTTAAAATAAAATTATTTTTGTCACGTTTGGTTTTTTTTCTTCTTTGAAGTTATTATTTTGATTATTTTATGTTGATTTGATTAATTCAACTGATAAGCGCCGCCGCACTTGCTTTAAGTGCCAAACGCAATGCAGCCAAGGCAGCTGAGCAACAGCAAGATTTGGCAAAGCTAAGCTGAGCGTGGAACGCAGCGCAGCACTTGCACAATGAAAAGTGCCGAAAAAATATGGGGTGAAAAACATAATAAAAAAAAAAACAAAAAACAAAAACTAAAGACAAAAAACAAGAAGAACGCAGTAAATAGTAATTTAAGTTGCAGCAATGGATGCGCTGCGTGTTAAAAAAAGAAACTCCATATATATGTATATATATATATATATCTATCTATATATCTATTATATATATACATAAACGCCAACGGTTAAAAAAAAAATTAAAAATAAAAAAAAAAATAAATGAAATAAAAACCTCCAGGAGTGCTGGCTGCTTGTGTTTTTATTTCATACTACATTTTTTCGGTATTTTTCTTTCATTTATATTTTTGGCGTTGTTATGGGGTTTTGTTTTTTTTTTTTTTTCATTTTACTATTTTTCGTTCGCTTTTGTTTTTTGTTTTTATTTTTTTTTTTGTATTTGCTGCTGGACGGAAATCCCGTCGGCAAAGTAAACGCTGCGCGCTGCAAAAAGGTATGCGTGGGGTACCTAACCTAGCCAAGCCAAACCGTAGCGAGCCAAGCCAAGCCAAGCTGCAGCGAGCTGAGGTAAGCTGGGGCAAGGCAAGGCAAGCCAAAACGAGCTAAAATTTGCGCTGCTGACGAAAATTAAAACTGACAAAATTTGTTTCATTTATGTGCTTTACTTTTCTCCATTTTTTTCCGCATTTTTTTTTTTTTTTTTGCGCTTCACTTTTTTTCTGCGATTTTTTGTCTTCCTTACTTGTCTCAGTTTGCTCTACGCTCTACGCTCTATGCTGGCAATAGCTGCGGCGGTTTGGCTTTGCGGTGGGTGTCGTTGCTGTTGTTGTTGTTCGTGTTGTTCTTGTTGCTTTGTTCTAGCGAAAATGTGCAAATGCGCACACAAAAAATTGAAGAATTGTGCAAACTTTTTTGGTGAACGTTAAAAATTTTTGCATGCGGACATTGGCTTCAGGTTGATTTTCTCTCATAGTTTTATTTTATTTCTTCTTTCTTATTTATTGTGTGTATTCTTTACATTTTGGTTGTTTCTTTTTTTTTAACTGCGTTTTTTAACATTGTGTTTTTGTTTTTTTTTTTGCTGTAAGTACACTGAGTCGAAAGTTCATTTAGAAAGTTCATGGCGTTTGTCTGGCGCACTTGCTGCTGCTCCCCTCTGCTCTCAACTGCTCCCGACTCTGTGATGCTGCTTGGCTGGCTTTAAAGCTTCCACTGCAACTTGACAGTGGCTAAGTATGGTTTTGGATTGGCACTTTAATTGCAAGTTGCGGGGCTGGGTACTTTGTTTCTGAGGCATGCCTCAATAAATTCGTATTGCATGGCTTATTGGCGAATTTTTTAAATAAAAATCGCTGTAAGAATTATTGAAGTGGCTGCTGTGCTTGCCATTCTCGTTTTTTAAATTTTTAAAAATTTGTTTTCCTTGAGTAAAAATTTATTTGGTTTATTTCTGGTTTCTTTTCTTTTGTAATTCGCGTTGATTTGAAAGCTGCTTGATAAACGATGCCTTCTTTTTTATTTAATTTTTTGTTATAGTTGTTACAGGTATCCTAAGCCTCCGTTGTGCTGTGATTATTTTAATTAATTTTAATTGGCATACAATTTAATATGCTTTATTGAAATCATGTTAACATGTTTATTTATCATTATTGATTTTGATTTTATTTTATATATTTTCGGTATAATTTTTTATTATTTCATTTAGGTTTAGTTAATTTTATTAATATTTTGTATGCTCTTTATTTATTATTTTTATATACATATTTTTTTTTAATTTTCCAGTGATTCTGCGGTTTATAAATTTTCTTTTGAATGTGCATTTTTATATGAAATGAATTAATTGCTGTTATTCTAACTTTCATCCCAATTGAGTTTTTCCGCAATTTGGTAACATTGAAATCTATTTATGTTTATGCAATTTATTTAGTTTTAGTGTAAACAACAATTAATTAGGTTGAATTATCAAAAGTAGCATTCGGCCTATTTTCTGTTTATACACATCTCCTTCTCTAATTTGTAATAGAATTTAATAGTTTTGTCTTCAATTTTTCAACGTCATATTATGTTTTTTTTTTTTATAATTTATTTAACTCAAAGTTAAACAAACTTAATTATTTGTTTTATATTTTGTTCGGATTTTATACATTGCTATAATTATTTCCATTTTTTGTTTTCAATTTATTTGGTGTTTATATTATTTATTTATTGATTTATTTTAAATATCATTTAATCTAAGAAATGCTTTTTATAAAAATTTAATATTGCTTATATTAACTAATTAATGCAACGTGTTTTGCATATGCTGTCACCAATTTAATTTATATAAAACGTTAATTTTTTTATGCAAGTCTCTACAATTCGAATGTTTATTTTTTTATTTTTAATTGCACAAACTAAATTTCATTACACTGATATTTTTTTTCTGTGCTTATTTTTTTTAAGTTAAATGATTCTTATATAAATTTTAACGTAGCACGTTAACTGTTTTGGGTTTCTTTTTCACGGCTTAAAAATACTTATAGATTTGATTTTAAGCCAAAGCATTTCACACATTTGCGTTGTCATAAAAATTCGCTACACTATTTGGCAAAAATGCACATTCCAACACAAAACACGTTGCACTAATTTATTTTTGAAATTTTATAAACACAAATATATCTTTATTTATTTTAATATTTTGCAAAGTAACACTGGAATTATATTAATTTATTGCAAGTTTAATTGCATACATTTTTAACAAAATTTTGTTTTTTAATTTTTGAATAAATTTTTTATTATTTACTTTTTATTTTCATTTGTATAGGATTAGGTATACATTTATGATTTAATTAATTTATTTTTAGTTAATAATTACAGCACAACTCACGCACGCACACGTTCTAGCCAAGACCGAAAATAAAAATGCGCCTAAAAAATTGTTAAATTAATTTTTGCTGTTATTTTTGTTATTGTTTCGCGTAAATTTTTTCGCATTTGCCGACTTTGTGTTATTTGCTTGTCTTATTGCAATGTTTTGTGTTCCGCATTGCTTATGCATTTGCACTGTGCACAGCGGCGTTGTCGACAACGCAGACGACGACGACGACGACGACGACGACAACGACGACGACAACGACAGCGGCAACGAAGACGATGACGACGAAGGCGACGTCAGTGGCAGCACAAAGAAGAAATCAATGGCGGCGACGGCGGCGACGTCCAAGCCAATTGAATGAAATTGAATGGAAATCGGTTATCGGAACGTTGCGTATCGCAGCTAACGCAACGAATTGCAACGTACCGCAACGAATTGCCTTCAAATTGTAATTGTAACGTAAATGAAGTCAAAATGCGTGGCAAGCGTTTGCCTGCAGAGTTCTTCTACAAATACAACAAACTAAATAGGCAACTAAGTAACGTACGTTTACGCGGCGTATACGCAATGTCAGCGAAAGTACACGCGACGTCGCAGTCGCAACACGTCTGAGGTAATATGCAAGTGAAGTCAAAGCTAAGCGCGCGCGAGCGAGCGCCAGTCTAAGTCTGAGTCTGAGCAGTGCACTGCAGTCGCAGTCGCCGTCTCCGTTGCAGTGTATATGCAGCTCAAAACGTACGCGACTGTCGACGGACGACAAAAGAATGTTATTAAGTCAAAATTGTCAAATAATCGGCAACGCAAAAGCGCAACCAGAAGCAATAGCAGCAGCAGCAGCAGCAACAACAACAATAGCAACAACAGCAACAGCAGCAACAGCAACGGTATCGGCAACAACGTCTACGGCATCGCCATTGGCATGTTAGGCTACACAACACTGTAATGTAAAAGTGCGAACCATCCGTTGACGAGCGTTTGAGCTATGAGCGCACAGTGCACAGCGCACAGCTCACAGCGAGCAGCAGCCAGCGGCAGCAGTCAGCAGTGTCGGCAGCTGAGCAACGTATGTATGTACGTGCAGTTGTTCGCGTGTGAGCGTGGGGCGCCGGAGCGTTGGGACGCTTTATGGAGCACGCGTTAAGCGTTTTGCGAGCGAGCGTACGAAACTTTTTTTGCGTTTTTTTTATTTTTTAACTGTGGCGAAAGTCACCGTAAGTTGTTGCTGCTGCTGTTGTTGTTGTTTTGATTGCACTGTCTATTGTTGTTGTTATTGTAATTCTGTTTGTGTGAAAAATTCTGGCTGGCGCGTTTAGCTGTTAATAATTTAATAAAAAAGTTGTTATTACAGCAACAACAAAGCAAGAAAGAAACAAACAAACAACAGCAAGGCACAAGCGATGCGTGCGAATGAGCGAACGTCTAAAGCCTTGCCATATTATGCATATGCATTGCGGCTGCGACTGCGACTGCGGCTACCGCGGTCTGCTACTGTGCGTTGTTGTTATTATTGTTGTTATTTTAATATTGTTGCTAATGCAGCGTAAGTTATTATGGTTAATATATATTTTTCGCTTCATGTTGTTGTTTTCATTTCGTTAAAACTTTGTTTTGTTGTTTTTTTTCTTTTTTGTAAATTGGTTGTTGCTTGCGGTTTGCGGTACGCGGCACATTTTTAACAATTTTCTTAAAACTATTACTTGTTAGTATTGTTTTTATTTAATTTTCTCTTTCTTTGTTTGTATTATAGTTTAAAATATTTTATCAATATTTTATTTATTTTATTTATTGCTATTTTTGTTATTGTTATTTCAATTCTTTACGATTGGTAAACGCGATCGGACGCTACTCCTCGGAACGACTTCGGGCCGCACCGAAAATGCGTTCCGTTGCATATCGGATGCGTTGTGTTATAACACTGCGACTGCCGAGCCGACTGCAAAATTATATCACAACAACACGAAGACAACAACGTCGACAGTGACGACGACGGCAACGACGACGACAACGAAAAATTGCATATGAGCAGCGGCAAAAACAACAAGCCGCAAAATATTGCAAAAAAAAAGAGTTTTTCGTGCATTACAAAGCGCACAGCAGAGCGCATTGTGGCAAAAACAAGAGCGCGTCACAAGAGAGCTGGCATGTAAGAGCAAATGAGAACATTACAAGAACCACAAAAACAACAATAATTGCAATGTACATAGGGTTAAAAGAACATGTCGGTGAGGAGCAATACAGCAGCAACAGCAGCGTAGAAAAGAGCACGTGCAAGTTATTAACAAGAGCGAATTGCATTAAATTGCAATTGTGGTTCTTGACATCTCTGCTGCAGCTAGCATTGTTGTTGTTCTCGTTATTACTGATGTTGTTGACTAGTTGTAGAACTATTGCTCAAGAGCGCGCGCAAAGAGCAATTTATTTTTCTTGGTTAAACTGCGAGCATGCACATTTGTTCTCGTGTGCCATCATCGTATGCAGCGCGCGTTGATAAATTTTGTACGCTGACGCTGACGTCTTTTGAGCAAGCGGCACAGCAATTGTTGTGGCAATTGTTGTACTTGTTGTAAGTGTTGAGTAGTAATTGTATTGTTGTACATATGTCTGCCAAATAGCCGGTGTCGGCATGGTATGACATTGTAGTTGTTGTTATTGTTGTTACTTGTGTTTAGTACTTAAGCATTGCGATACATAATGCGTTAAAAAAAATAACGTTAAAAACACAACCCGCAACGCGCTCAACATAAGCTTACTAATGAGTCGTTTGGTTTGATTTGTGTTCTTTTTTTTCGTTCTGTTTTTGATTCGTCGCTGTTTGCTCAAAACACACATGTGCGATAAGGACGCGTAATGTTTGTTGTCGCTTGTATTAATAAGCACACATACGCGCGCGCGCGGTTACACGCACAGCACAGAAATGCCGCTCACTAACACTTGCGCACACAATAAATGCACATACATATACACTCATAAGCACTCATACTCAGTTGCGATTATAGAACAATGCTCAAATCATTATTCACCATAGTAGTGTTTTTTAACAATTTTGCGCTCAGTTGGCATAAAAAACAGCAGATTTTTTTCTTCTGCTTAAGCCCACAACGCCATAGCACTCAAAAGTTCTAGCAAAACACTCAAATGTGCGCAGGCAACAACAAGAATCACAAACATAAAAACTCTTGCGTCTCAAGTCATTTTACAGGCTTTGCTTTTGCCTTCTACCTTTCACTCAGTCGGCAACTCACTCTGCTTCCGACCCAAGGCAAGCACACGCGTTGCATGGCTTGCACGCTTCCCCAGGCCGTGAGATTTGTATTTGTGGTTGCTGTTGTTGTTGCACTCTTATTCTTGTTTATGGTAAACGGTCTGCCCGGCGCTGTTAAGCTTGAGTCGCTTTGTATGAAGTATGGCATTATTTATTATGTTTACATTGACAAAAAGCTCAACGATGACATTTGCTTTGAGCACATTTGCTTTAGTTTTTTTATATTTTTGTTAATTCCACTCAAAGCGGATATTTCTCTTTCTTTTTTAGGTTTACTGAAAAAATGCATTTCCTGCTCATTAATGCAGTAATTTGTTTGCTTGCGTGAGTTTAGGTTTGGTGTTTTTTTTTTTTCATTTTCGTGGTGAATATTTTGTACACGTGTACGTTGTATGAACAAATTGTGCCCTTGCTAAAGTTGCTCAATAAACGAAAACAAAAAAAAAAAAATTATATAAAATAAATTTCGCTCAAATGTTAAAAAAAGGCGGATTTATGAAAAAAGATATTTTTGTGAAAAATACCTAATTGCATATTGGATTATACATTTTTTTAATACAATATTTTTATTCATTTTATTAACTGAGTGCAGCAGCATGTATAAATGTCACATACTATGCGAAAATGAAGTGGCCAAATCGACGTGAATGCATGCTGGAGCGGCGAATGATGATTAACACAAAAAATTGCGTGTTATTTGTCTCATAATTAAATAAAACGCCCCAAATTTTTGTTTATTCAAATTTTGTTAAAATTATCGGCAGCGATATCTGCTCGAGAGCCAAATATTTGCAATATGTTTTTCATTTTGTTGCTTATATGTATTTCAGATTTATCTACACAAAGATAAGCAGGTCAAGTCGAAGAATTGATGAGGACTATGAGTTGAGGTTTTTCCTTTCTCCTTTATACAAAAAAATGCAAAGTATTTCTTGTTGCGAATACTCAAAAAAATAATAACTAGAAAACTACTAAAACAATGGAATTGATATTACTCCGATGTAATTTCCTACCAGTTGGGAACTTATATATAACATAATAAATATACATAAGTACCAAAAATCTATGTATAGAGGCAACTTAATATAAAGACATTATATCTACTTATTTACAGTAAAACTTTTATAATACGAAATTTCATTAGCTACAGTAAATAATTCGAAATACAAAGACACAAATGTATAAAAGTTAAATGCTATTGTCACTCTGTCTGCTTAGCTCAATCAACATCTAAGCCTACCTAGGTGTCAAAATAGAGCTGCGTGTGTTCCCTAAGTAAATAAAAGATACGTTTCCTAGGAATTTCATCAGCCATAATTAAAATAATTATAATCATTTCAAGTAAAACTTCTGCATTTTTAATTTCACTTTTCTGCTGCTAATTTAAACTATGCACCAATGCGTGTTGTATCGGACAGCAGCAATAGTAATAATAAAATCACAACAATTACAACAGCAACAACAATAATACAATAACAAGAACAACGCATAGAGTACCTACTAGTCTAGAGTGGAAAACGCCAACGACCTGCCTGACGCACGTTCAAGGTATTATCTCATATAGTATGTGTATATGAGCATTGTGTGAAATAGTAGCAACAACAACAAATAATACACAACTGTCACAGCAATAGCAACAGCAACAGCAACAATAAGAAAAGGCCCTTGCACACTGACAACAATAACAACAACAACGGCAGAGACATGCATGCACAACACAATCGCATATGCATACGCAACAGTTGCAAAGTCACTGCGCCACACACACACACACACATACACACACACATTGCATTTATATACCCGCCTGTCACCTCATGCCGCACACAGTTTGGGCTACTCAAGCATGTACCGCGCCCCCGCAGCAGCAGCCGCCACCGCATTATTGTATAGGCATTGATTTATCGCAAAAAAGCAAAAACAAAATATGTGAAATAAGAAGAAAAACAAAAAAAAAGAATGAATGTGAAAAAAATAAAAAAAAAACAGCGAAACAAAATCAGCAAAAAGTGTTAAATGCTGAAACGTGAACGATAAGAGAATTGCGTTGGCAATCGCGAAAGCGACGATCGCTTTTTGTTGTCTCCGCTTATCATGACAGTCTATTGTTTATATTACAACAATAGCAAGCGGTGACAGCAACAACAACGGCAACAACAACAAGCTGAGAAAACAAAAGTTATTGAGGCATCGATTTTCAACAGCATAATCAACTTTATCATCATCATCGTCATCATCGACATCGACATCGACATGAACATCATCATTGTCATCATCGTCGTCAGCAGCTCAGCGGCAATGCCTTGACAAGCGACTGTCGTCTGTCGAAAGTCATCAGCGGCGCACTCACAATATTTACTTTATACGCACAACTTATTTCATTTTCGCAACTTTTCTTTATTTTTTCAATAATATTTTATTGTATTATTTTTTTTTCTTGTTTTTTATTGCTCAATGACAATTGATAATGTGATTTCGTTATTTTATTTATTAAACAATTGTTTTATTTTTTTTTTGTATTTCGTTTGTGTTATTTTGCGTTGTAAATTTGCGCGAAATGTTAAAATGTTTATTTATTTTTTATTTTTTTTTTTTTAAATGTATTTGCATGCGTTCATCGTTGTTTAAAATATTGTAGCGAAATTGTATTTCACTTGCGTTACGTAATTCTTTGCAGAGAATTTACTTGATAACGAATTTTTTTTCTCGGGCACTTTATAAAAACTTCGTAGAATTTTAAATATAATTCGTTTAATTTTTAATAACTTTACAGTTAATAAAAATTAATCAACAGTTTCATACTAATAAATTCTAATTCCTCAAAATTATGAGGCACCCCAAGTTTTCATTTTAATAAAATTCATTAGTCAGGTATTATATAGAATTTTGAGCAACTGAATTCTGCACATGATTCATGTGACATTTTATTTAGCCTGGCATGCATATATGTAAGTGTTATATCAGATTTGGTTTTGGATTTCCCAATTGTGCGCATCATCATCGAAATTATTTTCAGCAATTCTCTCTGCTAATAAAATAGCGCGCGAATATTATTTGTTAAGTTCTCGCAACTAACTTTGCGTTTATAGGTTCCGTCAGCAATTAATTAATTGGCTCAGCAACATTTTTCTCTATAAAAATGCAATAACATGTGACTGCGGTTAAGGTTTTGTTAGAAGCTGGCGATCCATCGGGTGCGCGGCACTTTAATGATTTTGACTTTTGATTTAGCTTTTAGGGTTTTTTTACTATGCATATAAATTTAATCGGAATTGTATTATTCCTCATGTAGATCTTAACTTTATGAAAAAATTGCTCAATATGCAATTGTGCAAAATTACTTAAGCTTTTTGTGTTTTTTACTTCGTCGAATTGTTTACACAAGCTTCTGCTTATTTAGACTTAATTCGATTTTTTTCTTGGGCTCAATAGCTTTTGTTAATTTATTTGCCGCCTGCATTTTGTTGCAGTGCAACAAACAATTCCATTCATTGTCAATTTGTGAGTGCAATGGCAAGCCTGAAGATACACGAATTGCATATTTGCACAGTAGCCGAGCATTAGCAGCTGACAACAACAACAACGACAATGCAGGCAACCAACTTACTGACCAAATAACAAAATAAGAAAACTTAATAATAAAGCAAGAATGCATCGACTCAAGTCAAAGTTAAATGCGTTAAACGCATTAATTTTTCATGCATTTTCATGGCATTCACACACAGGCAAGAAATAGAGGACTATTTCTTTGAATTGACATACCAAACGCCTTGTCTCCCCCTAGTGAATTCTGAAGACAAAGACCTTACCTGACTCCTCATACTCAGTAAGTTGGGTAACTAAAGCAAATGTAACTTGTGAAATAATCATCAGAATGTCATGAAATTTCGACACGCATCACTTAAAAGTTACTGCTATACAGAAATTATAGGTCTGTCAATATTGTTTCCTTATATGTGCCAGACCGTACAGCGTAAGCGTATATTTTATTGGTATGGAAATGCATTTGATTGAGATGTAAGAGGAGCATGATTAAGGGGTAAAATAATAAAGTATATGTATCCCCAGCCTTGCAGGCTATAGAATTTTGAAGCTGAGGTCTATGAATAAAGTTTATAGTTAAAACTTCGTCGAAGGCTTTCGATGTAAATTAGTTTAGCAAGAGGATCTGTGAAAATCGCTATTAAAATAGTAGGTACCTCAAATTCATAGTACAACGATTATGTAATAAAAGCAGGAAGTTCTTCATAAAAGATAATTATTATATCTATAGCCGATTTTCTCAAAAACCTAACGATTATAAGTACAGTAGAACTCCGTTTATCGGGATCAATCAAAACCAGGTCAATTCGGATTATGTGGAGGTCCGGATTACTAAAGGTAAAAAATAAAAGAAAATGCGCATTTATTTATTTAAAAAAATAATATGAAAATTTCAAAGGAAATTAAAAAACTGAAAACCTTCTTCATATTTCACATTAAGTCGGAGATTGCCCCTTTTCCAAAAAGTATGAAATAGAGCTTACGCACCAATAGGGGGATACACTATATGAGTGAATCTCAAATAAACGTGTTTGTTTCTTTGGATTATCAATCATTGCAATATAAAACATGCGATCTGGATGAGCGAAACCACGAGAGATCCGGATCACAAGGGATATAATAGAAATTTTAAGTTTTTGAACTCTGTCCGAATTACGGAAGAATCCAAATTAGGCTCTATCGTTTGTGCCTACTGATATTCCGTTGTAAGCAGTTCCAACTTTTTGCAACCATTTAAACTTTATTATAAACTTTCGTAGAAAGCAGAAGCATACGTAGAAAAACACACACTACAAAAGTATGGATGAGGCATTAATTTAAAAGAAGTTTAAGCTTCAGAACTTTTATAACATAAAGTGACCTCATAATATTATCGAACTACGATAGCTTGGCAAGATACAAAGAAGGTCTTTGTTGTATAGATTGCATAGCCGCAAAGTGAAATGACTGAATGAATAAATGTTCACTGGCTCACTGGCTTGAAGCTATTGCTGCAGGTGTTCTATGCTGCCTTAACAAAAGTAGAAGAAAGTATAATTTTTTGTCTTGATTTTTTGTTTGTTTTTTTTTTGAATATGCTGCACCACAGGAAAAGGTTAAAGCAGTCAAGCAACAATTTTTTTTTTTGTTTGCTTGTCTATGCACAACTTAAGCCCAAAAAAAATTATAGACTAAAAATGTCTGCTGATTTTTTGTTTGCATTTGCAATTTTTGCGACTCATTTTACTTTACGCTCAGACGCACACTTTTCGTAGATTTTTTCTTTGGCAATTTTAAGCAACCACCAAGGATGGATTTTGTTTTTTTTTGTTTTTTTCATGTTCTTTCATTTTTTGCTGCTGCTGCAGATTTTCATTTTTTGGCTGCTTTTGTTGACACTTCAGACTGTACTTGCGCATTGCATTACATTGCCGGAACAGCAGCTAGAGGCAAAGTACATGCCTCTGCTGCTGCTACCATTTTTATTAATGGCTTTTATTTTCACTGTATTTGTTTTTCGGTGGCATCTTTTGTCTTGTGGCGCACACCTGCATTTAATGCTTTGTCTCTGCGTCTGTCAATCTGTCTGTTGCATTGCAATATTATTTTTTAATTAATTGAAATTTTATAAAGTCAACAAAAATTATAAAGCTTAAATTAAAAATACAAAAAAAAATTTATAATTAAATTAAAAATAAAAATTAAACACTTGCAACATAAAAAATTTAAAAGTGCATTAACATTAAATGCAAAAAAACAAAACAATAAAATTCAATTGCATGGTTTTGTTAGCAGTCACTGTAGCCGCTGCTGCTGCTGCGTCTTTTGCCATGTTTAAAAAAAAAAAAAAAAAAACGAATCGTGTGCTATAAATTTGCAACTTTGACACTTGGCGTTTCTATTATTTTCCTATTAGATTCCAAGGTTTGCTGCTAAACACACAAAGCAAAAAAAAAAAACAATAATAAAAATAAAATAATCAAGCATCAAACGCATTGAAAATGTGCTTGCATGTCAATTGCTAATGGTTTCTGTTTCTTTTTTTTTTTGTTTTTTCGTTGTAACAAATTAATAAAAATAAAAAAACAGTGAAATCCAGTTTTCAATAAGACTAAAAGTCAAAGTCGCCGCTGCTTAACTGTAAAAAAAAAAAATAAAACTAAATAAAAAATCAAGAAAATCTGTAGCAGTGGAACGCTTAATCAATGCTAAGCGATCAATACAAGTCAAATGCCATTTATGTGTGTGCGCACTCATGTGTAAAATAAAAAAACACGAAAAAAACATTGCGATATATTTATTATATATGTATGTGTGTAAATAAACTGCGAAAATAATGTATATAATAAAGAATTTCAACTGCGACATGTTTACCTTGAAATTTGACCAAAATGGCGCCGTCTAAGCCAGTTAGACAACAGCGAAAGCAACAACAAAGGCAAAAATGCATGAACAACTGACAAAACACAGCACACAGTAGACAAAACGAAATAAAAATGTATGGAAAAAATAAAAGAGGAAAAAACAAACATTGGCAGCAACTTGTTGACTCGTTTTGCGCAGCGACATTTACACGGAAGCAATTTATTGAAGTCTCGATCTCGACTTCCAATTCCACGTCGAGACACTTTGGCAGGCGAAAAGACTTTAACATGCTGTTACTCTGCTGCGCTGCACTACAGTACTGACTCTAGCTGCGTGCGAATGCACTTAAATGTTAATGCAAATGTTAATGTTAAATATTATGTATACGACATGTACATGTGTGTGTGTGTGGCATAGCAGCACTGAGATGTCAAAAATACTATACCAAGAGAGTTGAAAGCAGCCATTTTTGGCATTTGCAAGGGCAAAGGTTATACCATATAACGGAGAAGCTTGATAATGAAGATATATTGTGTCATCTAAAAAGTACGTTCGGTTTTTTGACACGATGGTGTTGTTACCCATATAACGTGCAGCAGTAATACGATTGCATCAAACGAACACGTGTTTGAAAGCAGATATTTCAGGCTACATTTTTAGTGCAGACAGTTTTGCAATTAGATTACTACTGCACGATATATGGGTAGCAACGCCATCAATAACCGAACGTACTTTTTAGATGACCCAATACAATAAAAGCAACAAAATGAGTGCTGCAAGCGAAAAAATTAGACGACAGGAAGATAAAAACTATTGTAGTAGTGAAATATGCAACAGCAGCTTTGATAAGTGACGTATATCAGAGATCGTTGATTTAAACTGTTAGGAGTGAGAATTAAGCTTAGCAACGATGAGAATGCATACATAGCACAATTTTGTGCTTAGCATGTCCGGTTGCCCTGGTAAAGCCAAATAGGGAAAAAATACTTAACTGTTATTAATTTTTAATAAATGTTTTACATAAATAATTAAGTTAATATAATAATCAATAAGTTATCATTTTGAAACATGTATATATTGGCTTAGAAAAAACTTAGCTTAAACTATTGGCAATAAAAAAAAATACATGAAAATTTACTATGACTTACTACGTTGTAATAGCAAAGCTTAAAGTTCATAATCAACTTAATGCGTGTCGACCCCTTTCCCAAGTGTCTTTACATATTACTTAGAGAGTTTTGGCTGCATTAAAATAGCAATAGCGAAATAATACACACAGTCTCAGCGCAAATACACAAGACAGCTGTTAGGCCCAAAGCACATCTACATATAAGAAAATAAGCGTAAACACTATGCTACTTATATACACATATATGCATGTATATATGTGTGTGTGTAGCAACAAAGCGCGTGACAACTGTTGCAGCCAAATGTGCCGAGTAAAAAAGTTGCAAACAACTGAACGTAGCAAAAAAAGAAAAGTGCTGCCGAAAAGTCGGAAGTAAAAATGCCGCTAGTCGGCAAACAGCAGCCGAAAAATGTCTACGCTGTGTTGGCTGCCTTGTGGCTGCGATTGTTGTTGTAGTGAAGTTTGGTTAGCGTTGTTGTTGGCATTTTCGACTGTGTTGCGTTCTTATACATTTTTCGGCTGTTGTTTTGCGTGTGTTTCATGTGTTTTTTGGCAGCAACGTGCGAATGTGCGAAGTGTAGAAGTTCGCACGCTTGCTTGCATACTTTTGTGCGTCGTTCGTCGTCGCCAATGTGGCCAACGTCGTTGTAGTACGTGTCGATGTTGTTGACGTTGTTGTCATTGCAACAGCAACAATTGGCATGTTAACAACAGTGACAACAACAACAAACACAATGCGACGTTGCCACTTGTTGGTGCACGGTTACTTTGCCGTTACACATAGACGAGCGCCTTCGCTGCCGTCCTCGTGTGTGCTGTGTTGTGTTGTCTTGTTGTTGCTGCTGCAACAAGTGTGCACTAATAAAAATACGCATACAAATACAAATGTCTGTATGTCTGTCTATGCAATGCATATGCTGGTGTGTATGTATGTCTGCATGTGCTGCATGTCTTCGCACAAGTTTTACAAGCGTCTTTGCTGTTGTACTTTGTCCTGCCTGCTGCCTGTTGCCTGTTGCCTGTTACAGTACGTGTACTGCTGCTGCTGCTACTTCTTTTTATTGTTGTTGTAGTTGTAGTTGTAGTTACTGCTGCTATTGTTGCTGGCAGCATTGTCGTACATATGCTTACGTCTTATTTATTTGTTAAGTTCGCAACAATATGTAACTCGGCATGCTTGTCCCTTCCTTTGCTTTCTCTTGTCCTTTTTCCTTTGCTTTTCTTTCTTTCTTTGCGCGTCTAGGCTGCCATCACCCAAGCCACCACATGCCTTTGTCAACTGCATCTTCATCTTCAGCGTCGTCTTTGCCGTCGTCGTTGTCGGCTGCTGCTGCTGCTACTTCTGCTGCTGCTGCTGCCAAGTCATTTCACTTCAGTTTTAAGTTTGTAAAGTGTTTTATAATCTGCCATTCGAGTTGGCGTTGAGTTCAGTTTTCGTTACTTGTAAGACTTTTACTTTAATAGTTTGCGAAAGTGTTACATTTTGACTTTTGGCGTGGCGAAAACCGAGAAAAACATGAAAACGCCACTTGTTGCATAAGCAGCCTTGGATAACGGTATTTGTACAATTTTTATTTTTATTTTTATATTTTTCTTTATTTTTTACTTCCTTGGAATGTAAGTCCTTAGCAGTTGTGTAAGCAATTTTAAAGTGTAAGCTGAAGTTTTGGCATTATTGTGAAATATTTATGAGTTTAGTTCAGCATAACTCAGCAGACGCTCTAAACAAGTTACTTTTTTTTATACTGCTTCCTTAAAATATGTAAGAAAATATGAATAAGCGACTCTTAATGAAAAAAAAGATCGTTGGAATGCGCAAAGCATTTGGATTAGCCTCTATAAGCGAGTTGAAGGCAAGTCAATCCATATGCCAAAAATTACATGCGCCAGTTTAAGGCTTAAAGTTTATTAAATATGTCAATGTAAAACTATGTAAGTGAAATTGGGGCAACTAGAAAAATTAGTTATCTGGAGCTGTTTATATTGCTCTGCCTTATATTTATTATCTTGTCGCTTCCCTACATTCGTCTAACTAATATGTTACTCTAACAAGAAATCAAAAAAAATCACAAAAGCAATTTTAAAGCCAAAACTCATTAAAGAATTTTCACTGGGACACTCTTTAGTAACTTAGCATGAGAATAATACAGTGAAAGTATAACAATTTTATTAGTATTCATCTTGAAATTTACATTGCAAAATGTAAAAATTCAATATAGACAGAAAAAACAAATTTTTTGTTGCGAAAGATATCGATTTTTTTTTCATAATCTCATTTTTCTGATGAATCTTACAAACAAACAAAAAATAAAAGACAAAATATGTCAAGAAATAATGATAAACATATTCCTAATCCAAAGCAAGTTGAGTAGTTATAGACTGATTAGTTGACTAAATTTTAACAATTTTCAACTTTTTTTTTTACATCCAAAAAATGCACTTTAATTTTTTTTTTTGGTTTGCCTAAAAAGTATTTCACAACTGCCCACAATAAACTAAAAATTTCGCTTTGTTTGGCTTTTTATTGAAAGCCGTCATAAGTTTCTGTGCATTAAGTCCTCGGCCAAATTTGCAAACTATGTTGGCTACAATTTTCAAAAGAAGTTTAAATTTTTTTAAAGCAGAAAACTCAAAAATGTTTAATGCTCCATACAAGCAATTATTTTCAGTTTTTGCACTAAATTGTGTTTAGTGAAATGCTTTAAAAAGTGGTTATATAATTTGTAAATTTTAAAATTTTTATTGCCATTGCATAGAATTTTTAGTACAATTCAAAAATTATTTATTATTTTTTATGTTGTCACCAAATAAATTTCTTAAAGTTGGGAGTTACAAGATAATATAATTTTTTTTTTTTGTTTTGTTCAAAAGTTTATTTTTAATTACTTTCAAATAAAACTAAATTCATTTCAAGATGAAAATAAAACATTTATTGAACTTTTGTAAATAAATATTAAATTTTATCAAAACACAGTCAAAAAGTTGTGTCAAAAATTTCTTTCAATACTCTATATATAAATTATTGCAAGCAAAAACATTGCCTTAAATTAAAATATAAATATTTCTATTAGAAGAACTAATTTAAATTGATTAATTTTCTTTTTTAGCGCAACAATTATTCAGAAGCAAAGCATAGCGCAGCTTTAAAGTTAAATGCTGAGTGTTAATTTTGAAATTCTATTGGCATAAACATGAAACACATGACATAATACAAAAGAAGAAATTTCGCATTAACTTGTGACTTACCCAACAGGCCACATGTTGAACTGCGTGCACTTGGAAAATCAGCTTAAAATTCTGCGAATGTTTGCATGCAGCATTACACGTTACATAACAACAAAGGACGAGCATATGCCAACACACAAAACGCGATACTTAGACGATGCACAAAAGTGTTCACTTAATGCCAGATGTCGCACACGCACACGGACACACAAGCACGCACACACACTCACACGCACAGAGGGAGAGATGTGTGTAATTAAGCACAAATATAAACGCGCACGCACCGGAAGTGCTGACTTACACTTGAGCCATGCACTGCAGTACAGTATAGTACAGTAAAGTACAGTATAGAATAGAATAGTATATAGTAAAGACGAGTGTCACAATGTCACACGGCACGACACGGGTGCACGGCACAAAACAGTTAACACAAATCAGTGCTGGCTGGCGGTTGGCTTGTCGCGCACTCGGCAGTCACTTGTCCTTTTATTGTCACCGTCGCCGTCGCCGTGTTGTAGTACGCAAAGACCAAAAATACCGTAAAGGAGCAACAGTTGTGCTGCCACCAATTGTTGCTTTACTTAAACACTGCACACAAATACACAAAGCACGACACGCTACTCAGCACTCCACGCTCGACATTCACTGCTCGACACTCGAATGCAAACAAACCACAAAAGTGACAGCTGCTTGATTTAACTGACGTTGCTGCTGCCGACTGTCGATTGTCATTTACCGTTTGCCGTTTTAACGTTTACCGATTGTCAAATGTCAAATGCCAGACCGAAAAAAAGACACTAGCAACAACAAACAAACAATTGCACGAAACAAGTGCCAACTGCCGAAAAAAATGCCGCACACACACATAAAGTCAAGTAAATGGCGGCGGCTGCTCTGGCAATTGTCGTCGCTGTTTGCTGCTGCCACTGCTGCTGCAGTTGCTGTTGCTGTTGCTTATACTATTGTCCTTGCTACTGCTGCTGCTGTTGCTGTTGCTGCTGCATGCAAATATTGCTGACACTTTAACTGCCAGCTATGGCATGCAATGTCACAGCGCAGTTCGATTTAATTTTCAGCACAAAAGGTTTTTTTTCTTTTTTTTGGTTTTTGATTTTGTTCAATTTCAATAATAGTCAGCAATTGTTGCTGCTGCCTGCTGCTTGTTGCTTGCTATTGCTGCTTGCTGCTTGCTCTGCAGTTTTTGAACTTTTCGCAAAAGCAGTTGTCGTCCTGTTGGTAGCTGCTGCCAAACTCACTTGTTGCACAATGCGAAACGAATCCAGGCAGTCAGGCAAACAAGCCAAGCAAAGGCAGCCAAACAGCAGCCAACACAGCCAACAGCAGTCACAGCCAAGGCAAGCGCAACTAGTTGTAGTGCAGCAGCAGCGCAGTCGCAGTCGCAGCTGACGTTGACGTTGACTGCACTGCCAATGCTGCCAATGCTGCTGCTGCGACTGCGACTGCTGCTGCTATGCACAAATTCGACAGTGCGCCGCCACCCCAAAAAATTCAACGACACCGCACACAAACCCCAGCCAGCCAGCGACGAACCAACGAACCAGCCAAGCAACCAACCAACCAAACAACTAACCAAAGCACACAAGCAAGCCAGCAGCAGCGAATGTGCAAGCAGGCACGCGGGGCCCGGATTGCAGCAGGCAGCTGTGCGGGGGGTTGAGGCACTGCAGGCAGGCGCCCGAAAACATTCGCAAAATAGCGCAACGCCAGCAGTTGGCGGTTTGGGTTTTAGTTTTTACCATGCGTGGGTGGCATCGGGCTTGGGTTGGGTTGGGTTTGGGTTGACGCGCAACATGCATGCAGCTGTATGCGTATGTGTGTGTGTGTGTGTGTGTTTGGGGTGTGAGTTGTGGCCCAACTGTGTGTGTGTGTGCAGGCAGGACGGCAGTTAGGTAGACAACCAAAAGCGCACGACGAAACTTTTCATTTTTTTTCGTTTACACAAAACTTTTGCAAGCAGCACAAAAAGCAAATAAAAAACAGATAATAAAAAAAAAAGGAAGTTTAACTAAAGCAAAAAATATATAGTAATAAAATAAAATGCATGCAATGAAAAAAATAGTAACAGCAACTATTTATTGCAGTTGCCTAGCATCTTTTATGTTTTTGTGTAGCTTCTTTATTTCATTTAATTTTTATTTATTTAATTTATTTATTTTTTTTTTATTTAATATATTTCCCTTTGTATCAGCATTTTTAGCGCCATTTTGTTTTTGTGTGCTGTTGTTTGCGCTACATATGCTGGCATAGCGCATACACAAGCCAACCACTATGGCGTGCACGCAAGTAGACACAGCTCAGCAAAACATTTTTTTTTGTTTGTCATTCATTTTATTATAAATTTTTTGTGTGTGGCTGCTGCTGCTGCTCCTGCTGCTGTTGTGGCTGCATTTGTCCAATGTCCTTAACGGCATATTGACGCGCGCAAGTCACACAAACGTCGACTGCGCTGCCATGCGTCGGCCTGCCTCAACAGGCACCAGGAAGTCCTCTTTCCAGCAGCAGCAGCAGCAGCAGTTGAGTTGCTGCTTGTCTTTTGTCTTATTTCAAACATTTTTATATTTAGCCAAGTGTTGCAGCAAAAAAAAAAAAAAGATATCAAATAATAAAAAAAAATTAAATCGCAGCAAAGTTTTTCGTCTTTCGCAAGCTGCCGAGTGTCCAGCTGCTCTCTGCCTGCCTACCTGACTGCCTGCTTACACCCCAGAGGCCATGTCTGTCTGTCTGTCTGCAGCAGCAGCAGCACCAAAAACTTGCACTCATGCTCCTGCTGTGCACCTTGCAAGCAACGAAAAACTACACTGGCGCGCAGAACAAAAGCAAAAAAAAATAAGCAGCACCAAATAGCAAAAAGAAAGAACACAAAACAAAATTTCGAAAAAAAAAAAAAAAAAACAAATGCAACACAAGAAAAACTCAACGAAATTGCAGACAAGCACATGCAAGCAAACACCCTGCCAACATTAACACCATCACCATCACCACCACCCCACTCCCACTCCCACTGCCACCATCAACAGCAACAACAACAAAAACACACGTAAAAGGTGCTAAAAAAAAGTGATGGGAAAAAATCCATTTTACAATTTGAAACCACCCACACACCAAAAAAGCAACTCGCCAACGACCGGCTTTAGCGGCAACTGGCAAACGCCAATCCACGTAACCAGCCACTGCCCAGCCACCCACTTGTGGCGCTTTCATTCTAAACGATTTCGTGCAAGCAAAACTCGTCCTTGCCGTGCTGCCGGTTTGAGCACCAATGCGCGTCGCAGTCAGCGTCAGCGCAAACGTCAGCAAACGCCGCAGCAGCAGCAGCAGCCGTGGCAGCACAGGCAGCAGCAGGCGCAAACGAAGAGAACTCGTAAAAATGTAACCTAAAAACCGCCAGAAAAAATTCTGTGTATATGCGCTAGAAAAAAATTTTTGCGCAAATAAAAGAAACAAAAAAAAAAAATACACACACATATACTCATACAACTGAGCACACTACCAGAATGCAGAGCAGTTGTGGCAGGGCCAAAGTAACGGAGTAGTTAGTTGTAGGTGCGCGCGTGGGTGGCTTGAAAATAGCTAAATACATTACGTAGCCAATGCATGCAACACACACACACATATACGCACACACACACACACACGCATGCCTGTGCATAAAAGTATGTCGGTGCAAGCTTGTATACGCCGCTAGCTCATAGTGTCTTACCTACACTATACCTCTCCCTCTCCATCTCCCTCTCCCACTACGACTCTCTCTTCTCCAACTGATGCCCTCACTCGCCCTCACTCGCACGCCCATTATTAAGACGACGCATGCAACCCACTAACTTTGACGATGTCGCTCGGTCGGTTCGTTCTTTCCGTCGCATGCTCGCTTGTTGCATCCTTTTTTCGTTTGCCCGCATTGTTGTTGTTGTTGTTGTTGTAGTTGTAGTTGTAGTTGTTATTATTGTAGTTTTACTTTTTTCGTTATCGTTGTTTCGTTGTTGCTGTTGTTGCTGTTGTTGTTGTTGGTGTTTTCGTTTTTTGCGTAGCGCATAAAAATTCCGTCTTACAACAAACAAAACGCACTATGGCACGTTGTAGTTTTGTTGCTGTTGCTCTTGTTGTTGCTGCTTAAGTTCTTGCGCTCTGCTATTTTCGTCATCGGCGTCGTCGTCGTCGTCGTCGTCGTCGTCGTCGTCGTCGTTTTCGACATCGTCCTCATCGTTATCGTCGTAGGCGGCGTTGTTGTTGTTGTTTGTTGTAATCGAAAGATGCGTCCGCCTCTCATACTCACTTTCTCACTTGCTCGCACTCTTACCATGCATATTGTCGCTTGCATTTGCCATTTCGCTTTCACATGCCACTCATTTCTATGCACTTTGCGTTTTTGCTCTCACTCGCTCATGAAATTCTTTTTTAGTATTTTAGCCATTTGTTTTGTTCGTATTGTTGTTGTTTTGTTGTATTTTATTTGTTCTTTTTCATTACTCTTTTTTTGCTCTTTTTTTTTTTTTTAGTTTTGTTGTCATCGACGACGTCAGTTTTGTCTCGTCCTTCGTTAGTAGTTTCATATGAACGAATATCTGCGTTTCTTTCTATAGCTTTTTTCCGTTTTTGATTTTATTCTTTTTCTTTTTTTTTTTTTTATTAGTAGCAAGAAAAAGTTTTGGCTTTTTAATATGTTCCTGGTACAGTGGCGTTGGATGGTTAAATTTTAAATGAAATTAGAAAACGATTAACGCTTATGGAAATATCTGAAGGATGTGCCAGTCTTGACTTCAGAGTAATTTTGCTTCAAGGTAAAATTTTTGGGAATCATCTAGCATTTGATAGAATAGGAAATTCAAAACATTATTTTCTTTAGGAATTGCAAGAAAAATCATTTCTCGAGCTTATCTCGCTGATATACACTGAGCCAAAGCGAAAAGCACTTATTCTCCATGTGCATGATATTCTCAAACCTTCCTGCAGCTTATAATAATTGAAGCTGATTATAGTGATTACCTTAGAAATCCACAATTAACATTACAATTCATTCTAAATCAAAATGCTTTGGCAACATAAATGTAATGCCTGTTTAACTCAAACCACTATGCAATGCGGCAGATGAAGCTACAAGTGGATTTTTCCAACTAAAATTTAAAAAAAAAAAAGAAAGTAAGGCAGCATAAAAGAAAACTAAAACACAACGCCACTGTGCTGCGCAGCATAACCCACCCACCAATAGCGCAACACGTCGTCTTCGATCAGCACACAACCTATAAAAAAAAAAACACAACCAAGTCACACTAAATAAAACGAAGTGCAATAGAGAAAAAAAGTTATGCAACAAAAAGAACTGCAACAACAACAACAAGAACAACAACAACAGACGCCCATTTAGGCGACACACGAAAATCGGCCACAAAACAGCGAAACCTGCGCTGGCTTTCGGCATTTCGGTTTAGTTCGGTTCGGTTCGAATCGTTTCATTTCGTGCAGTTGGCTGCTTACTATTTGCTGTTGTTGTTGTTGCTGTTGTTGCTGCTACTTCTGCGGCTGCGACGGCGACGGTATTCTTGCCTTTTCGGCTTTCAGCTTTCGGCTGTTCGGCACCGAATGTTCCCACGTTCGTATTTTCGTTGGCTTTCGTTTGCTTTCGCCCTGCATTGCAGTTTTTTGTTTTTGTGTTTTTTTTTTTGGCTTTTATTTCGTTTTTTTTGTATTATTTCATTTTCGTTTTCGTAATGGCATTTGGTGTAGGGAGTCACAATATTGGTGCAGGAGTGTGCCTTTGAATGTGGCTGCAGCTGTGATAGGTGGCAAGTGACGGTTGGCGGTGGCTGAGTGCGCTTCGTTATCTCGTATAGCACTTCGGTTTTTTTGGGCAGAAACAGAAACTCGTATGTCCTCACGCATACTCAAAGACGATTTAACCAACCTCCCAAGCCATCCTGCAGTCACATGTATACGCTGCTGCTGCTGCCACTTGCTGCGGCGACTTCTGCTGCTGCTGCTGCTGCTGCTATTGCTGCCGCTGCAGTTAACCCATACCTAAGTCACTTGTGTGCAGTTTTCATTTTTTATGTTTTTCATTTTGTTTTTCGTCGTTTTTTTTTTCGATTTTTCTATTTGAGCTTTTTTGTGTAAAACGAACGAAACGACGAGCGAGGAACGAACCAAAATTGTCGCTGGAAAAATGTGCGCCAAGGGTTTGGGTCAACGAATGAGGCTAAGCAGCAAGCGACACCAACTACTCAAATAATGTTGTTGTCATTGATGTTGTTGTTGTTGTTATTATTATTATTGTTGTTGTTGTTGTTGTCGTCGTCTGCGTCTAACAGCAATCGAGGACATCGCCTCATACAACACTCACACACACACACACACACACACACACACAAAAACAACAACAAAGCACAGAGCACAAGCACCAAGCCATAAGCATTTAGCATGAGTATGAGTACGAGTGCCATTGGCCGGGCGGGCTGTTGGAGCGGGGGCTAGTGCGGGTATGCGGGCGTGCGCTTGTGTCAACTAGAAACAAGGACGATAAGCATTATGCAGCGCATTGAGGAAGTAATTGAGTGCACGAGACACTGACGCAGGCAAGGACGAGGTATATAAATAGACGGCGTCGCCAACAACGAAAACGCAAAAACGAAGAACAAGAAGAAGAAGAAGAAGAAGCAGAAGAAAAGCGTTTTACAAAACAACAAGACAAAAACACAAAATAAAATAGAAATGCAAAAGAAAAGCGAAATACGTAAAAACCAACCAAGAGAAAAAAAAAAAACAAAATATACAAAATACATACATACATATATATATATATATATGTATATGTATATATGCAGCAGGAGCAGCATTTAACATTTTAAAGGCAGGTGCTGGCTGCTTACAAGTTGCCAACAGCACACAGCTGGACTCTGGGATACTGTCGACTCCTTGCGAATGCAGGCGACAGGAGTTTGGGTGGCTGAAACGTGCTAAACGTGCTCAAAAACCGAAATGAGTATTTCGTAAGGACGCGGGCGCGCACAAAGACGTCTTATGTAGGGTTTTCTTTTCTTTTTTTTTTTTTTCTTGTTCAACAACAACGACATCGTCGCCATCGTCATCGCCATCGCCATCGTCGGCGTCGTCATCATCTGCTTTGTTGTTCTTATCGTTGTTGTTGTTGTTGTTGGCGTTGTCTCTATGAGTTGCAGCATTATAATGTGCTCCATGGACACAGCATACTCAGCTTAGCACACACACACACACACACACACACACACACACACCTACAGCCACACAAAACATGCGGACAGACATAAGGTTAGCTTGCAGTTAGGCTGTTAGCCACCTTCTAGCGACAGTCAATGAGCAAAAACAACAAAAACCTAAGCAACAACAACAACAGCACACAAAAAAAAAATAAGATAAGCCCAAGTAGAAAAAATGCAATTTATGTTAATTTTTCTTGGTGTTTGCTTTAGCTGTCGAGTTTGGGTATTTGGGGTCTGAGTTTTACTTGGCTTCACTCGGCTACGCTGCGCTTTGGTTTGATTTCCTTTGGTTTGCTTTGGTTCGGTTCGGTTCGGTTCGGTTTGGTTCAGTTTGGCTTGGTGTGCATCAGCAGGCGACTGCGTTGCAGGAGTTGACTTGGTTAGTGTGTATGGCAGCTAAGGCTGAGGTTAAGTTGTAAGGCATTTGCTTTACTTCTTCTTCGGTTTTGTTTTGTTTTGTTTTATTTTGTTTTTATGGCGCTTTTTTATTTTAAAGTCCAAGTGCTTTGTATGCGTAACATATGGCAAGGTTTTAAAGACGTTGCAATTATTGAAAGTGCCTCTTGCGCATAATTTTATTTTCATGCTTGTTAATGAGGATAAAAAAAAACAGCTGTTAGCTTATATATTATTTTCTACTGCTATATTTATTATAACTACGTATACAGATAGCATTGAAACTGTAAATAATATTAATTACATTAAAAAGGTTCACATGGGACATATATGTATACATTATGGGACTCTTTTTTTAGTACATTGAAAATAAAAAATAAATAAATAATGAGAGTATCCGACCACCCAAACAACCTGGCAATAACAGTAATACTAAAAGAAGACTACAGCGACGCTACCCGCTAGACCTCCCATTCAGAGACGCAGGCTAACAAAGCGTAAATCTTGTAAATATTCCCATTTTCCCACAACCCACTTATCCTTTCCCCATCAAATTAATTCTACAAACCATACTGTAAAAATGTATCTATTTTTCTATACCAACTAAGGCTAGATTAAGCAATTTAATGATTGTCCCACGTAGAGACAGATTTTAAAAAAAAGATATATATATTTAAAAAAAAAATCTATATTTTAGGTCATGATATGTTTTTAAAAGTGTCTACATTGCTATTATTATGATATTCATGACAGCAGACTATCAAAAGATGGTCTTGTATCTAATGACACACAATAAGCTGTGCTGGATGGTCTTCAATTATTGCAGTAGTTTAGATTTCGAATTTTCTTTACAATACAGAATTTTACTGTCATTAAAGCACACTGTCTGGTGCTGCGCAGACTGACTAAAAATATGATTAAAGATGAATTCCGGAAATTGCAAACTCGCAGGTGCAGTCGAGCATCAGGTCAAGACAATAGACCAATCTACATTCAACAGCATCAAATGAACTAGAGCTGCTTAATCGTAGATCTTTTGACACTAAAAATACCAGTATGTACATATTTACTGATATTTCTAAGGTCTTTTCAAAAGCTGTTATGCTTGCTAATGATTTGGCTGTTTCTTTTGCCTTTGACTGCTTTCATGCGCTAGGATGTCATACCCACACAGCAATCAGCTAATAAGCAAAGCTCAGACTAAATGAATATACAAAAGTATGCAATTAACATTTAAATCAATTCATTGCGTATCGATGATAAATTCAAAGTGAAAAGCACGGCAACAACATGTCCTTCATTACAGTGCAGCAGTGTAATCAAAGTAAGTTGAGCCATGCCCCAAACACAGCACAGCCACTGCCCAGTGTGGGACTGTACATGCGGCCGGCTGAGCGCATCACTAATGTTAATTACTAAATGCAAACTTAGGTAGCGAACTAGCAGATAAATTTTATATTTTTTCGTTTTATTTTGTGTCGTTTCTTTTAACTGTGCCCAACACTTATTCCACTTTTGCTACTATTCGATTTTGTGTTTTCTTTTTTTTTTCAAACAAATATTGGTAATTTCAAATGCAAAACACTTGTGCACATTGAAGCAGACACACAGAGACCTCCCCACCTCTACACTACCACACTCATACCCACAAAGGCACAACATAAACCAACAAATCCCATTTACACTAATACAAACTTACGGTAAAAGAGAAAAAAAATGTAAAATACACTAACCATGCCATATAAGCAAAGCCAAGCCAAGCCAGGCCAAAGCAAGGCAAAAAGCTTGATAAAAATTGTAGCTGGCTCGGCTAAAAGAAATGAGTAGCAACAAAATTTTTTCCATTTAGTTTTTTCTATTTCATTTTGGTTCTTTTTTTCTTTTCTATTTTTCGTTGTCTTCCTACTTGCAGCGCACATATACATAAAAAATTATTTTTTCACTTGCCTTCTGCACGTTGAATTTTCCCTTTACTTATTTTTCTTTAACTTTTTTTTATTTTTTAATACTCGCCGCTCTACAGCGTATAGCGTGAAAAAATATAACAGTAAAAAAAATACGAAAAAATTGCACTTATACTAATGCAATTTTGTGGAAGCAACTGGGAGAGCATTCTGGAAATCCTGGTAAATGGTAAGTGGCAAGTAGCATGTGGCAAGTGGCAGCCTGGCACTGTGGCACCAAAGCACCGAGGCAAGTGGGCAGAGTGCCAGACAAAGATGTGCGCCTGGAAGTGCTTTGGCGCGCAGCAAACGTGCACAAAAAATTTATTTTATATACGAAATTGTCGACTTTTTTTTTTCATTGTTTTGCTTACATTCTATGTTTTATATAATTTAACATTTCTTTTTTATTAGGTTTTCCTTATGCGCATATAGCCAAGACTATTGAGTATTGACTTGGCTTGGCAACAAAGGCATAATTAAACCAATTAGTTGTGCATTTTTGTGCGTTTTTTGCTTTTGATATTTGGTTTAGCAGATGAAAAAAACAAATAAATAAAATAATACGATTTAACTCACCAGCAATATGCAGCATATCCTTGGACCATTTCATCAACTCACGCTTGATCAGGCGACGTTCTTGCAGGCAACGCGCGTAAGAGCACTCGGCCATGTTAGCGTTTGAGGCTGAAGGATGTTTAAGGCATGCAGTTGCGATACTGTAAGAAAAACAAAGAATAATATGAAGTAAAAGATGAAAAATCATCCAAGAAAACTTTTTATTTGCTTCTCTTTTTTGTTTTATATTTTTATTTATTTATTTATTTTTTTTATTCATCATTTTTCTTGATTACTAATTTTTGAATTATTTTCAGTTAAACTTAAAAGAAAACTTTTAATTAGCTCAAGTGATTTTTTTATACGTAATATATATGAATATTAATTACGCTCAACACTTGAATAATTGAACTGTTAAAAAATTATATGACAATGAATTTAATTGAAAAATTATAGATTAAATTTTTTTTCCCAAATATTTAATTTAATTTTTTTATTTATTTTTTTATTTACTTTAATTCTCCAAAATCTTTGTTAATTTACGAATTTTTGCAAAAAACAGTAAAACTAAATAAATGAAAATCGGTACCACTCATATTCAAATTTAATCTCAATCCCCATAAAGCCTATCATAGATATTCGTTACATTGAAAAAGTTTTCTAGAACACGCGCAAGATGCTGACACACGTAACCCATGCACACGAATTTTTTATTGCAATTATTTAGAATTCTTGCTAAGTGACTCAATTTATTATAAATTTTAGACAAGTTGCAGTTCAAAATAATTAAACAAGTTTTATTCAAGGTTATTACAACAAAATACAAAATTTATAAGATAAAAAATAAAAAAAAAAAAAAATAGAAAATGTCAGAATAAAAAATAAGAGACAAAACTTGAAACCTGTTGCATTTAGTTATTTTTTTTTTTTCTTTTTGTGCCTTTGTTGTTGTTGTTGCTGTTGTTGTTTTGCAATTTATTTCGCTTTTCAAAATACACTGCACTACACTACGACAAGAACCGCATGTCGTTGTACTTTTTGCTTGCTGTTGTTTTTGTTTTTGTTATTTTAATTGTGGGGCTTTTACTATTCGGGCAATTACCAGTTTTCGATATGATACGCGCATTTCCTAGTTATAACAAGATTTTGTTTTTTATTTCAGTTCGCTGTTGTTGCTGTTGTTGTTGTTTTGTTGCTTTTGTTGTACATATTTTCATACGCTGTCAATTACATTAATTTATTCAAATTCTGTAGAGCCGACATCGTCGCCACAAAATAATTTTATACGCTGTTAAGAAAAATCTCAATGTCTTATGTGTTATTTATTATTTTAAATTATTTTGTACACATTTAAAAAAGAATAAAATTAATTTTAGTTGACGCGTCGCTTCTATTGAAAATATTAATAAAATTTTACTTTTTAATTGCTTTCCTTTAGATTTTGTTGATACAGTTTACTTTTCATGATGATATTGCAAAATACGATAGTTCAAGTTAAATTAGTAATTATTAAAAAAAAAAATAAGAAAATAAAAAAAAAAAAAAATTAACAACACAAAAAACTAAGCAAAGTAATTAATATGTCATAACTCAGCTTTTTGCTACTTGCGACTTAATAGAGCAATAAACATATTAGGCTGAATCGGCAACAAAAATAGAAAAAAGCATATGAATTATGAATGATTCAAATGTATTTAATGTGAAATTTGATTGTTATAAATGGCTTTGTGAGAATTTCAGCATAAATGCAATAATTCGAAAGCGATTTGAGAGCCAAACGTAACGTATTAAAAATGCTGATCAATATATGTAAATATATAATTAATGTTTAATTAGTTCATTGAAATAAATTATAAAGGCAAAATTCAAAACAATTAGAATATTTAAATGTTATTTAAAAGTTAAAAATAAATTGCAAAACAAGTTTTCAAATAATATCAACTAAAATATTCATATGATATGGTTATTGCTTGATTGATATATAATTAGATGAAATTGTAGAACAACAGTTATTTGATAAAGTTTTTTCACATAATGTTAAGCTGCATATAGGAAAAATGTAAAGAATTTAAAGTAGAACAGTGCCATCCGAGTATCGTTTGAATATCGTTGACTCTTTAGCTAAATTATTAATGTTCCGAAAATTTAAAACAAATGACCTCGTTACACCTTAAATTCCCCAACTATTTTGAACTGTATTCATATCTAATTAAAATGCTAGAAGGTCCCAAAAGAATTGCATTTAAAATGAATTCTAACCAGACCCAAGGACACTAATCATTAAAAATGTTGGGCGTTAGTGAACTCCTTCTATTTTGTTGGCCAACTTTAGGTCGCGTGCTCAGAAAATAATTATTTGTTTCTACACTCAATGGGGAAAACGTCAATATTGGACAACAGCAAACTTTTTTTGCAATTAGCAGCAATAATAATTAAAGTTAAAATAATTAAGCAAAAATATATAAAACGTATAAATTGTGTATATGATCTATTATGCAGCAGAGCAGCTGCATTGCATGCCATACAACACCCAAATTACATAAGCGCCAATTAAAAGTCAAATATCGCAAGAACACAGAATCATAGACGAAATTCGCCAAATAGCTCACCTACCTACAGAAATATACACGCATAGTTATAGTTATGTGTGTGTGTGTGGGCACAACTGCCAATTTCATTAGGGTCAAGACCATTGCAGAAAATATCAGTAATGCAAAAACAGCAACAACAACAACAACGAAAACAAAAATACGAAAAATTAAAAATAACTATGCGCCAACAGCGCCAAATTCGTGCAAATACAACAGCAAATGCAACAACAACAACAACAAGAAAAGCTAATAAAACTCAAAGCCAAGAGCAAGACCAATGTTAACAACAACAACAACAGCAATAACAACAAAAGTGCCACATGCATGCATATCGTGTTGTGTTATTTTTGTTGCTGTTATTGTGGCTGCTGCTAAACTTCAACTTGCCTTTGAATTAATTTTTTTGTTGTTTCTTTATTGTTTTTGTTGTTGTTGCCTTCTTTTGTAGGTGAGCAAAGCCATGCACGCTGCGACTCAGCTGCTGCTGCTGCTGCGGCTGCTGCTGCTGTGCCCAAGCCAACAAAGCAAACACAAAACGAGTCGCGTCGCTTGGTGGCTTGGAGTCGTGCAAAGCCGCGGCTTGGCTAAGCTCACAGTGCGCAGCATGTGGAAAAGTGGCGACTCGCGGCGTGCGCATAAATGCAGGCAGGCGAGCGACCTTAGAGTGTTTGCGCTCTTTGTCGTTTGTATGATTGTTGTGTTTGTTGTTGTTGTTGTTGTTGTTGCAATTGTCATTGTTGTTGTTTATATAACTTAAGTCTGAAGTTGTTGTTGTTGCTGTTGTTGGCGTTGCAGATCACAGTTCGACAAAGCGTTAGAAATGGAAATGCGCATGGCTGCATATAACAACAACAACAACAAATACACAACAACAAGCATAGAAATGTGTGTTACTGGATCTGAGCCACTTTGGTTTCATTTTCGATCTTCCTGTGATTGTAATGTACATGAGTATTTATTGTACACTGCCAACAACTACGTAGGCTTCATTGTTGTTGTTGTTGTTGTTGTTGCTGTTATTGCTATTAGTTGTCAGTTGGCAGGCTGCCTCGTGGCGCGTGCGTCGTTTGTTATTACTATGCTATGCTGTGCCATGCCGTGGTGGTGTTGCTGTTGTTGTTGTTGGCCGCTGCTGTTGCCATTGTAAATGTTGCACATTCATATTTCCTGTCTATGCGCGGCAGGTGAGACTTATCAGACATGGCTGCTTATGCCATCGCTCACTCACTTAGTTTTTTCATGCTCTCTTCTTGACGTTTGGCGTTGCTTAATGACTTTATGATTTATATTTGTTATTACGTAGGCGTCGGTGTTTTGCTGCCATTATGAAACCTAGTTGGGAGCTGAGTTTGGATACCTGTTTCGGATGACTTAGAAGGAAATTTTGACATATTTTTGTTGAAAGCAGAAGAAGCTGCCGCAGTTGTTATTATTATTATTGATGTGTTAAACTGTAGATGGAGTTCTTGGCGATATTTTTTAATTAAGACTTTTTTCATTTCAAAACGCCTTTTGGAGGTCATACAAAGCGAATGATATTTTCTTTTTAGCGACGTAAATGTGTATAAGAAAAGTCGTAGACAGACTTAGATTTAGATTTAAATTGCTGAAAACATTGCGTAAAAATCGCATCTGCTAACAGCTGCCTAAAAAGTTTAAATATATAAATTCTCGACCTAAATCAGAACATTTAGGATTTATTATAAAACAATGGCTTTTGATGTCACATTTCTAAGTAGGACTAGAAGAAAAGTTTGTAAATTGGGCAGAAAGTTTAAAAATAATTGAAAAATATCATAAGCAGCCACAAAACTTTCATTTTAAAATTTCATTGCCTTTGGGAACATTTTAATGGAATCCAGCAAAGAATCTTGTACTCTTTTAATTTTCGCTTTGGCGTTTTGCACTTGAACTTCCGCCAATAATTGGAATACGCAGTTGCAAAAGCATGCATAGCATGGCAAAATTATTAAAGCGCACAAAAAAAAAACAAAAAAATAATAAATAAATAACTAAAAAAAAATAAATGAAAATAAAATAAAATTGGAATAAACCGAAACCGCATGCATAGACGTAGCTTAGAGCCAAAGCGACAAACACGATATGCTCTCATAAGCAACGCAACCGAATCTAAAGTTCGAGGTAATGCCAGTGGCATAGACAACAACAACAACAACAGCAGCAAGATACGCAAAAAGTAGCTTGCAAAAATAACAACAACAAAAACAACGTCTGTACATGCATAAAAATTTTTTTGAAAAATTGTTAGAGGCAAACTTAAAAATTGGAAACCCATGTAGACCTCGACAAATGGAGGTCGTTGCCAACAAGCAAATTTATTTATATTTTGTTGTTGTTGTTTTTTGTTTTTTTGTTTGTATACTGCTTTTTGTTTTTGTTTGGCTTTTAGCATTTTTGTTGCTGTTAACACTAACAGTGATGTTGTTGTTGTTGTTGTTTGTGTAAAGAATATAGTAACAAAAATTGGAGGCGCGTCATTGCATTGCAGTTGCCATAAAACGCAACGAAGCGTTGCAATTTTGGCTAAAAGCGTTGCCAGACTGTTTGCCAGTGTAACAAGCTCAAGGTCCATCTGTTGGCTACATATAAACAAATGCACATGCCATGCACGCCTAGAAAGTATGCAAATTGTTTAACTTTAAATTAAAAAAAAAAAAACCTTAAATATAAAAACAAAAAACAAAACAAGTATAATAATAAAAAAAATTAATTTTAATTGAAGTTAAATGAGGTTTATGTGAAACTGTAAGCAGGCTTTCAAATTATTTAATCTTTTAATTGTGCGCTTCCGCATAGACTTGCTTGAGAAATATGCATAAAACATGCCAGAGCAGGAAAAACATAAAAACAAAACACAAATGATTGAAAATAAAACAAAATTGATTGATTAAGCATATGAAATATAAAAAAAGTTTCAGTTGAAAAAAAAAAATGCTTATACATAATACTAAAAAAAAAAAAAAAAAAAAATAAAGTGTAATGATGCCAGGCTGCGCCATGCATGCAAAGTGTCTCAGTTTGTCTGTCTGGGCCGACTGTCGATTTGTTAATTAATTATTTTTTTGTTTTGTTGCTAATTTATTTACTTGATTAAAATATTATTGGGCTGCATGTTTGGAGGAGGAGTTGCACAGCCGATTTGCAGCTGCATAATAAAGTGCAATAAATAAAACAAATAAACAACAGCAACAACAACAACAACAGCAGAACACCACAATTAAAATAAAATAGTAATAATAGCTGGCAAAAACAAAAACAAAAACAAAAACCATAGACAAACAAAACAAGATTTCAAGGTAAAAACGCAAATAAAGCTGACGTACTTGAACAGCAAAAATATGTGCAGCGAAAACTGAAAACACAAAAAACGAAAAAAAAAAAACAAAAACTGCATTTAAATTTGTTAGAATTTGGTTAAAATGTGTTGGCTGGGATGCTGTAGCCAATTTGGCTATATAAGCAATGCAATTATCATATAAAACAAATCTTATTTTACGGCGATAAGCCAAGGCTTATAAAAATTCGCCTTGACTGAAAAATTTGAATATTTTTGTTGTCAAATAATGTTATTTAATTAGCTTCTATTAATATAGAACTACACTTATTTGTATTTTGTTAAAAGCAAAGGCTAATGTCAAAGTGGCACTCAAGGCTAATATATAAATTTCCCCACTTATTATGCTTCGAACGCACAACATGCATTAAAGATGCATTTTATAATCCAAACTGTACAAATTGTCTCATTTGCATATACAGTATGATTATATTCGTCAACAATGGATCTTGTGTGAAGCCCGACTGCACTGGCATTAAAAACAAATGTACTATGGAATTAACATAAAATATAAACAAATTGACTATTTGTGAATATAAAAGTATCAAAGCACAATCTTGCATATCCGAACCAAAATATCGCGACTCTAAGTGTCTGTTTATGGGAGCTGTCTGATTATGGTAATTTAATTTGTATAGAAAATATTTGAAGAGCTGGCAAAATTTATCCAGTTATGAGAGCTAACCGTTTTTAAAGATTTTGCTTTATTATGCATTTACATATGCATATATGCAATCAAACTTCGATAACTTGAAGTTGCATTATCCACAAAAGAAGTTGGAATTATGGAGGCTATTGGAATTTACATTCCATTAGTCCATTATTATTTATAGATAAGTATGTGACAATTATATCATTAAAAAAAAAATAAAAAAAATGAAACCTGGCAAGTTAAAGAAAATAAAGTAAAATGACAAACACAACAATAAAAAAAAACACGCCAATCGATAATACCAATATTATATAACAATCGACCCACAAGCAAAGTTCTAAGCCAAATAATACAAAAAATTAATTGAATCGCCCAATGCCCAAATGCCCAAACAAAACATATTCAATACCAGCGCACAAAAAACGCTTGTCTGTTCCCACATTGCAAATCGTTTTTGTGCAGCAAAATCGAATCATTTGCCCAACTGAGCAGCGGCGCAGCACAATTGCACTTTGTTCTTTGCCATTGTAGCCATCGTAATTGTTGTTTTCGTCGATATTGTCAATAAATGTGTAATTTACAATAAATAAGCATTTTGTTTTTTTTTTTTGTTTTGTTTTAGTTGCATTGATTTTTTCTTCTGTTTTTTTTTTCTTCTTCTTCTTCTTATTATTATTATAAGTAAGCTAAGCTAAGCAAGTCGTTACTCGTTTTTCGCGTAAGAGTCGCCGCCGCTGCTGCCTACGTTGCGCACAAGTCGCGTTTAGTTTATTTTCGTTGTTGGTTTCGTTGTCGATTTTTGTTGTGTTGTTGTTGTAGTTGTTGTTGCTGCAATTTCGCTACTATTATACGTTACGCCTTATAAATGATATTAGATTTATTTTTTTTTTTGCTTCATTTTTTATATAAGCTGGCCTTGATATTTTGCAAAATTTATTTATGAAATCAAATGCAATTCGAACGCAAAAAGATTTGTTGCATTTATTATACTTTGTTGTTGTACGTTTTTTATTTTATATGCATGTGTTGTTCTTGTTGTTGTTGCTTTTATTTGTCACTGCTGTATCTGTAACGCATATCTGTAGCCATGCTGCTTAACATTACAGGAAGCCACACACAGCAATGCGCATTACACGTTTCGATACGTCAAATATAAAAAATTAGAAAAAAAAAATGAAAATTGAAATAAAATAAATAAATAAATTAAAAAATGCCTGCATAGGCACTGCATACACAAACATTTAACATTTATTTTCATTTTATTTCTGCACTAACTTTGCATGCAACTGTTGAATTTTGTTTTAATGTTGGTTTTCATTTCTTTTTTTTTTTTTTTTTGTGTTTTTGTTGTTGTTTTTTTGCATTTTGTTTTTGCACTAGGCTGCAATTAAATAAACAGACAATGGCAGATATGCTGTGTTACAAATACAATAAGCATATTTTTCTCTTTTATATTTCTGACTATTGCTGCTAAAATTTCGCGTTTCACATTTCGGTTTTGGCTTTTGTTTATTTATTTAAAAGAAAAAAAAAATAGATTTTTCTAAACAGCTGAAATTACAATTTTTGAACATATTTTCGCGTTTAGCTTAGGAATATTTTTCATTAAACAATTAGCAAAGCAGAAAAAAAAAACAAAAAAAAAAAACGAAATAGATAAAAAAATTAATGGCTAGCACATTGCAGTACGTCAGCATAAAATTGCAACAATCTAGACACAAAATGCAGAAGAGGAAGCAGCAAATTGCAGCCTAACATCAAAACAATGTCCATCATAATCAACGTCCATCATCGGCTGCTGCCGCGTGCGCTGCGGACACGCCCACCAAAGCAGCTACTGAATGCTGTTGCCCAAGCAGCCAAGTTGTTGCCTCTTGAGTTGCTGCTGCTGTTGCTGCTGCTGTTGCATCGTTGCATTGTGCCCAGCGGCCTAGACGCCAACTACTGCCAGGCAGCAGGCAACATGCACCAAAGTCATTTTTCATCAAAACGCATTCACTGTGCGCTGGCTTAATTTTGCTTTTCATTTATTTCGCTTCTTTTAAGTTTTTTTGAAATTTTTTTTCCATTTTTTTTTTTTTAGCATGTTTTGGCATTTAACAAAAAACTGTTCGCGGCATGAAAAAGTGGTCGAACAGCTTCTCGTCTTCATGCGCTGCCAGTTGCCCATTGCCCCTAGACCGCTGTCCACTGTCCGCTGCCCCCGTTGCCTGCCTTGGCGTGCGTGAGGATGCGCTTAATGCCTGTTGTGGCATATTCTGAGCGTATCTGCGCATAATTGTATTTCGTTTGGGCTATTTTAATAAAGCGGCAACTTGCCAGCGTCTCAGCAGCAAGCATCTGTATCTGATATTTGAATCTTAATTTTCTGCTGCACGTGAGTGCTGTGCTTTGTGTTCAGCCTCGTGCTCTGCTCTGCTCTGCTCTGCTTCACTGTGCTGAGTTGGCTTAGCTCGGCATGTGGCTGGACTTTGGACATTTGTGTATGTTAATTTTCAGTTGTCGGTATACACTTAGAATTTTATTATATTGATCGTTATTTTTACTTTAATAATAATAATTAGAATAATCATTTATTTTCATGTAAATACTTTGCAGTTAAGCTTAACTGATGGCAAGTCTTACAAAATCATTTCAATTTCTATGTTGTAGGCAGGCCTGGCTAAGGCAGATCATTACTTAGTGTAGCTTAACATATTCACATGGCATATGTATAATCCTTGCATAGAAAAGGTTGCCGGCAGCCAATGCCATATCCAGTAAATGTTATTAAGTTAGCTTTAGGTTCTGTTAACTTAATTTGTGCTAATAATAAATTAAAAGAATAAGTTGGCTATGACTTCGTTATAAGTTTAAAAATTAACAGCAAATATTTGGAGCAGCAGCTTGAATCATAGTGAAAGCGCAAGAAGTGGCTCTTGAAGTTCTAACTTGCATCTATACTAACAGCCATTGATCTTGACATTGAATCTGACCCGCTGTGAAGGTCATAAAATCGATCAAACAACATTTTGCCATCATACAAACTATGCAACAGGCTTGTAGTTTCTTAGGCATGCCTAGTTCAGTTATCAAAGCATATTTAGCTACTGTGCCGCTGACTACAGACACTATGAAGAATGCAAAGAGAAGAAACCACATTTTATTAGTAACTGGGTTTTGTTAAATTAAAACAACAAACCATAAATGATTTTAAATCTCTTGAATTGTGCTCTCAAGTCGCTCGCATGCAACATAATTGTGAGCTTTAAATTATGATGACATATGTGAACCGCCTTGTAGAGGCATCAGAGCAGTCGGCTGCCGTTTTAACCGAAAGAATTTTAACAACAATTTGTCAGAGCAACATGAGAACGCACAAAGTCGACGTCTGCACATTTAATGCAGGTCAATTAGTCCCCAGGCAGCCTTGCATTGGTATCTTGAGTATACGAGAGGCTACATTGCGGTAGGTTTGGTGAAATGTGTGACGTAAGCCACAACATAGACTACATGGCGGTGCCTTTGTGTGGTTATGCATAAGTAAAAACAAAAAATTCATATAGGTGCAACACTGCGTATGCGTATTTTTTTTTGGTTTTTTTTTTAATGCTTTGTTTTGTTTTTGGTATTTTTGTTGGTTTATTGTTGTTTTTGTTTTTGTTAAATTATGCAAGCATAGCTAGCACACACCTAGTTTGAAAAGCATTTAGACACACATATACACACACATATACAGGAACGCACACACACACACACACTCGCATACAAAGGCAGACATATATCAGAAGCATTTTAATAAAATCCAAAACTGACATCATAAAACATGCAAGCCACAGCCCAAACCCAAAAACAAACCCACAACTAAACAGCGCAGCGTAGTCGAAAGGACGAAAAATTGCTGCACACAAATACGTGCGCAACAAGTCGTTGTACCGAAATAAATAAACGAGTTGCACGAAGTTGAAAACTATAAAAAAAAAATAAAAAATAAAAAACTTAAAAAAAAAAAGTAAGCAGCAAAAGCAAACGTAGAGGAAGCAGCACAACCGAACATGACGACAAAGGAACTATTTTATATAAATGGCAGAGTTGGCATGAGTCCTTGAATGCGCACCATGCCATTGCATGGCGGTGCAGTTCGGGGGTCTGGGGTCTAGGACTGTGCTCTGGGGCTTGAGCTTGCGGCAGCCATGTGCCCATGGTGAGTTTGAGGCTAAGGGGGGGTTTTGTGTTTTGGGCGCGGCGCCAGTTTTGCAGTGCAGAGCAGCTTTAGACAAAACAAACCCAAAAAAGTACGCATCGAAAAAAGGACAACAACAAAAAAGAAACACACGAACTCAGCTGCTTACGTAGCCTCGTTGTGGCTCGTTTGTAGTCGTTGTTGTAGTTGTTGTTGTTGTCATTGTTGTTATCGTTGGCGGTGTTGCTGTTGGCTTTGTTTTGCTGCTTGAAAGATTCTCTTTTTTTTTTATTTACTTTTTTTTTTTTTTTTTTACTCTTTAGTTGTCTTTTTGTTTTCAGATATCGTCGTCGCCATTCAGACTCCTGTTGCGCTTTCTGCTGTTGCTTCGACATAAGCAAAAGTTTCGTAACGTTATTTCCACATTTCCTGCAACACGTCGTCAGCATGTTTGGCAGTTATGCTGCGACGCTTGGGCAGCCAAAGGGTATGAGTTGCTGCTGCTGTTGCTGCTGCCACTACCCAAACCAGTGGCAAAGCCTGGCGTTGGGTGTGTGGCCGCACTTAAATGTGCTGCAGCCGCATGCAACAGTTATGTGCTGACACACACACACACACATACTCCCATTCCCACTCCCACACTCACACACACGCAGCAGTCGTTACCGAAAAAATAAGACCAAATAGTTTCAAGCATGCCAGCAAATGCTTCTTGGGCGGCATTTCATTTTATGCTATTGCCTGCAATGTTATCCTGCATCGCTGTTTTACACTTCATTTTTTTATTGTTTTTTTCTTTTTTTGGTTTTATTTATTTTTTGACTGCTCTTTATTATTTTCGTTTAGTTGCATTGCGTCGTTGCCATTTGTTTGCTTTTATTTGTTCGGTTGTTGTCTGCATTGTCTCGTTTTTGGCTTTTAATGCTGCGATGAGTTGAGCAGCGTCGGAGCAAAGTCATGGCATCCTGGCACCAAGTGTTGCCTGTTTTTCATGTCAAGTGTTTGTTGCATGAATTGTGGCTGCTGTGCGCACAAGTTTATGGCTTAAATGCTCTTCATGTGCGTGCCTTGTGTGTACTTTGCTGTGGTGTGTTAAGGTGTGGTGTTTGTGTGTGTGTGAGTGTCGGTGTGGGTGTGTGAGTGTGTGTGCTTTTATTTTTGCATGTTTAATTGCCTTGTGGCATGGCTTTTGCTGCCAATTTTGCGTTAAGCGTAATGAGCTTATGTAAATGGCAACATAGCTATTGCCTGGCTACAAAGTCTGCAAGCATTAAAAGGATGCTGAATGTAGTGTATTTAAACAGCAGTCATACATAACTTTTTCTATTTGTGACAACAAAATTTTATTTCACAATTTAATTACATTACGTTCACGGTAAGCATAACTAATGAAAACTGAGGCTGCTATTTTGTTTCATTTTATTTAACGAGAATAAAAATGTGCAGCTTTCCAACGAAATGTTAATTATGCACATATTCTCTCAACGTGGACAAAATAATGTGCCAACGGCTTCAACATATGCTCTACCTGCAGGCGGTTTGTCGTTTGACGCATGAATTACGCCAACTCACATCCCCACACAGCCTCAATTCCATTTCATTACATTTAAGATTTTTAATAAACTTTGTTTATTCGTTTCGTTTTTTTTTTTTTTTTTTTTTTACTTTAAATTTATATTTAAAATTTTTAAATACCTATTTTTATTGAGAATTGACAGTTAATTGCCAATAAAAAAAAATTAATTATACAGAAAAAAAATAATAAGTGCAAGCTTAAGGTCAAATATAGTGAAAAAAAAAATCTGAAACTTCCTTTAATCCAAAAAATAAAAATGGCAAACGCTTATCGCTACGCAAAATATATAAAAAAAATAAAATAAAACATTTTTACAAATTGAGGTCACCTTCAAATTATCAAATTTCTACCGAAATGATTAACGCAAAGCAAATACACACATATCTCGAATTAAATACACACACACATACCACACACACGCCACGCATATACATAAAGCAAGAATGACAAATAAACGAACAAAAAAAAAAATTCGAAAAAATCCACTCTAAAAACGCGAAACCTTATCTTTATACAAACGATGTTGATGATGATGAATTTGCCCTGATTTCGACACAAAAATAAACTAACGAAAAAAAAATAAAATGCAAAAAAAAAGAAACTAAAATAAAATACGGTACAGCCACAAAAAAAAAGGAACAACGAAACAAAATGTTATAAACACAAAAAAAAACAAAAAGTATAAAAATTAGATAAGACGAAATTGAGTTGCAGCGACGTTGACAACAACAACAACAAGAGCTTGAAGAACAAGAGCAATGGCGGCAGCAACAATAAGCGTCGTTTGCACTGCAACTATTATTATTATTTTTTCTGTTTTCTTTTATATTTTCATTTATTTATTTTTTGTAATTTCTGTTTTTTTTTTTTTTGCAGCGCGTGTTTTAGTTACAGTTTTTGTCATTTGTTCACTGCTCAAAAAAAATATTTCAGCAGTTGTCTAAATAATATCAAACGGCATAGAAGCAAATAATAAAAGCAAATATATATATATATATACATTTATGTATTATATAAAACAAAAAACCAAATGCAGAAAAAGTAAACGAACGAAATTGCTAAAAAAAAAAAAAAAGAAACAAAAAAATGCATAAAAAACTAAAATGCCAGACACACACAAAACAAAAATCAATTGTCGCTAGCAAACGTCAATATTGTCAGCAGCAACAACAACAACAACAACAATAATAATAACAACGCGCACAATTTCAATTGTTACTATTTGTGCAGTGGACGTTGTAGGGTGGCCGGTGCAGCAGCGCTGCCAAGAGTCGTTGCATTTAATTGTTTTCGGCATACACTGAAGAAATTATTTCGGCCAACTTGATCCGAAAAAAAGAAGAATTCATTCATCATTAAATTTATGACATGCTAATATAATAGATGATCTATTATGAACTTAACTTGATAATGTTTCATTGCCCGTTTATATATAAATCAAATGTCTTTTCTTATACTCTTTCTCGTTTTAATCGGTTCAATTTTGAATAGACCAAGTTATATGGCTGCCACCCGCCTCTTTTATCTTTTATATAAGATAATTGATGCCATGAAAAATTTATATAGATTCCCAATCAAGTTGAGAAAACTGTAAACAGCTGAAAAATACTCCATTTCACTCATTTGCTTATTAAGTCTTAAGAAAAGCTTTTGCTGTGTGTAAAACAACACATTACACTACAAAAATTTCGTCAAGTGTATGCCGAAAAAAATGACTGCCAGTCAAATAGTAGACGAAAAAATGCAATAATAAATTATTGGAAAATCGAAACTAAAACGTTGTGTACACACAGCAATGTAAAGAATAGAACAGAACCGAGCAGCACAGAACAGAATGCAAACAACAATAACAAGAACAACAACAATGACAAAAACTTTAAATAAATATATAAAAAATAAAAGAAGAAGAAAAACACGCTATTAAAAAAACAAATAACGCCAACAAAACTTGTTGCGCGTTTATTACAACAACAACAACAAAAAATACACAAAAAAAAAACAGATAAAAATAAAAACAAAATAAACGTATAAAAATAAATTGAGAAAATATTGTTTTTTTTTTAGTCTGTAGTTTTTTGCGAATTTTTCGTTTGTTGTAATTGCTGTTGTCATTCTTCTGCTAGTTCTTCTTGTTGTTGTTGGTGTGAGTATATTTTTTTAGCAGTTGAATTGATATTTGCTATGCAATAATTTTGTTTTTCAGTTTTCGTTGCTGGAATTGTTTTTGCTGTCATTGATGTTGTTATTGTTGTTGTTGCTGTTGCTGTTGCCGTTGCTGTTGCTGTGCAAAAAGGTGATAAGCTCAAGGACAATATAATGCAGTTGGCATTGCTAGCAGTTGTTGTTGTTGTTGCTTCTGTTGCAATTTTCGTTATTATTTTTGCACTTATATATGCCAAAATTGTTTGTTCAATTGTTTATGAAAAATAAAAAAAAATAAAATAACAAAATTATACGTATAAACTTATTACATATGAGAGTAAATGACATGTGTGGCCTATCGATTTTTCTAAAAAGCAAAAAAAAAATAAAATAAAATAAAAAAACAAAAACAATAATAATAAAAACAAACTATTTGCTTGCGTCTGTTGCGTTAATGACAACAAAAAAAAATATTAGTTAGTTTTATATAAGTAAAATATTTTTTACATATATAATTTATTTTTTTTTTTTTTCAGTTTCTCTGCAATATTTGCCATTGCCAACGCAACCCGCCAAGCACCCTGCAGCTCATAAAGTTGCAGTCAAAGTTGCGCTTCTCTTGTTGTTTTTATTGTTATTGTTGTTACTCCTGTGCGCGTTGCTTGTGTTGTGTAAACTTAAGCATAAACAACAACAAATACAACAAGAAAACAATAACAAAGTGTATTCTTACGCTTCAACGCTTAGCTTGGCTTTGGCTTTGGCTTTGACTCTGCTTCTGCTTCTGCTGCTGCCAATGCCTTGGCTTGCGTCTGCTGCCTGCCTGCCTGCCCACCTGCCCGACTGCCTGGCCATAGCCAAGGCACGTAGCTGTCTGCACCTGTTGCAAATTTCATGCAATAATGCCATGACGCAGATATTGCACATCTTTCTTTTATAACTGCTACAATTTTTTATGCTGCACACTGATGCTGTACATACACGCACATACCTACTTATATACGCCACTACATATGCAGATAAACGTTTATATATGCGCCTATATACGCAGTTTTTATGCTGATGCTGAAAATATGCTCTGCTATGCCATGCCTTTGCCATACGTAAGTATATGCATCATATGTATTCGTACGCTATGCTATACATAAAGTAGTGAGCTATGAAAACTTTTATTCACTGAACTTTAAGTAAATGTGCTGTCTGTGTGTATGTGTCTGTGTGTGTGTGTGTGTGTGGCATTACACAAGCAAAGTGTAAACTGCGCAACCTGTTGATAAGCTGATGGGATCAGTGGAATTTCAGGCATTGCACAAGCATTTCGATTTTGTGCGGCTATATAAATTTAAGAACCACAATACCATAATGTACTTTTTTATTTTAATAACCTACAAAAATAAAAATGCATACGGCACTTATAAGAGACAACGGGCAACAGGCAACGCTTCCAAGAAAAATAAATCTATCTTACCAGAGCAGGCAGCTTGATGGGAACTGCAATCTACTGCGATATAAATTTGTAAGTATTTTGGTGCATTTTCATTTGATATGGCTGCAGACTAGCCATGAGACTAGGCACATATGCAAGACATATGCCAACTTTTCTTTTGCTGTTTGCTGAACAATGATCAGTACATTTCTACAAATTCTTAGTAAGAATGAAGTTAAACTAGGGATGAGCACAACATCTGCAACAAAGCTTAGAAAGATGAGACAACCTTTTATATATAGTGAACACAGCCAAGCCACATGCTTTATGTCGTTTTCTTTGCAAATGTTGCTGCTGCTCCTCTCAAAGCATTTCTATAATAAACTTTATCAATACAGATCTGCAGACATTATTAGTCATAACTCACTCTGGAAGTTATTGTGATAATAATGTAGCAGAAGCAACTTACATCGGTGCTGCCCTCTCTCAAATCAATCAAAATCATATTTGCATGTTGCAGACTAAAGGAAAGTCATTGCATGTATTCATTATTACTGATCGCTGTCCCATATGTATATGCAGAGGGTCCTTGGCTCTGAGGTAATAAATAATAAGCTAGAAAAATTAGAAAACTTCAGCAGCTCGGCGATCACAAACAGGGATCAGTGCAATACCTGCACACTCAGCTACAGCAAAAATAATGTTTGCATTTACTCAAGAAGTAAATGCAGTGAGTGCAGCCTTGTTTCGAGCATGCAACAAGTAAATTTTAGCTATATAAAATGCAAAAATGTAATAGAGACACACGACATTAAACTGAACTTAAGTTAAAGCTGACTTAGTAGAATTTTTTTTTATTTTTCCTAATTCAAACTTAGCAGCCGCAGCTCAATAGCTTTAATAATCGTTATATGCATTATCAAAAGTAGAAAAAAAAAAGTAATTATTCATTTACTGCATTTTCTTCAGTTTCGGTTCTGTATATTTTTGTTTTTTTTTTTTGTTATTTTTTGTTTCTGCAGCAACTACCCGAAGCCACAACTGCCTGTTGCACGCTTATATACGCGTACAGCAATTTCCAATGCGCAAGTGTGAGTTTTCCAAGCGTTTTCCAAGCAGCAACAAAAGACTTAAGCGAAAAAACACAGCAGAGAACAAAAAAAAAACTAAATACAAAACAAAATAAAAACATAAAAGAAACCAGAAAAATAATAGCAGTGAAAAACCAAAGAAAGCGTAAAAAATGCAACCCCCAATAAAAATTGTCTTCCTCTTTTTTTTTCTGCCATTTGCGATTCTTCTTTTCCTTATGTATTTGGCTGGGCTACATTTTTTTCCTTCTGCTTTGCTGCTGCTGCTACACAACTGCTGCTGCAGCATGCTACGCGTCTTGCAGCTTGGTATGCGTGTGTGACACTGTGCTCTGTCTCTGTGTTTGTGTGCGTGTGTGTGTGTGTGTGTAGGTGTGTGTGTGTGCGAGTAGGTGGGCGCAACTTGCCATAAGCCATATTACGCATACGCCAGCGTGGCCTGTTTCTTATATAGACAGCAGCGCTAATGTTTTTTTTTTTTCTTCTTTGCGCCACAGTAAAGTAAAAAACTTAGTATTTTTTCTTATATTTTTTATTTTTTTTACACATTTTGTTGTACTTCTTTTTTATTGTTTTGCTTTACTGCAGCTACGACTGGACGCGCAGCAGTTCAACAAAAATGAAATATTAGCAGCACTTATTGAGCAGCGGATATTAAACTTAAGGCATGCTTACACACACACACGCACACACACACAAACACACACATATACACATTATCACATATACAAGTCCTCACACACACATATAAGGCTGCTATTTAATTTATATATTTACAATATATAAATTTTTTTAATAAATGCAGTCGCTTATCACATTTGCGTGCACTTATTTTCCGAAAAAAAAGAACAACTTTGTTTTGCGCACTTTATTTTAATTTTTTTAGATTTCTTTTTTTCGCATGTTTATGTGTGTTTATGTGTATGTGTATAAGTTTACAACGAAAATATAAAGTATATATTATATATGGAATATCTGAAAACGCATGAATCACAGTGGCTTTGGGCACGAAAACCGCGATTAACCCTTGCATGAGATGAAACTGAGCTGAGTCATCTGCTGCTGCCTCTGCCACTGCCACTGCAGTGACTAACATATGCGCTAATGCTGCGAGGCCAGCGCAGTTAGGCAGCGCCGCATGCAATTTGCATCTAAACTTCCTTTGTCTGCTGGCGTAAGCCATATGCAACATGCTGCTGCTATCAATGAAACTTACAACTGCCAGCCTGACTGGCTGCCTGGCTGACTGTCTGCCTGACTGACTGACTGCCTGCCTGACTCGCGCTCCTGCCTGCGAAACGTAGCTTACACGTTTTATTTTTATTTTTTTTATACGTTTTGCAGTTGCAGTTGCTTTGCTTGATGGTCAAGGTCATGAACCTGTTCCAATAACTCGTTTCTTACGTGCCGCGCGCGCAACAATTGCAATAATAAAGCAGCAGCAACAGCGACAACAACAACAACAACAACAGCAGCAGCAGTCGCAGCACACTTGGCATGCATTTGTTGCATGCTGCATTTGCCACACATAAGCACTCGCAGCATACGCAACTGTTATATGTTTGTTGTTGTTATTGTTGCTGCTGCAGTTTGCCGCTGCTTAATCCTACCCAGGCATATGTGTAGCAAAAGAAAAAAAAGAAAAATAATACAACATGAAAAAAAGAAACTTGTTGGCAAGCAGCAAATGCTCAGCTGGCATTTTTTTCACATCAACTAAATGGCCTTACTTCGACATTAACCAAAAAAAAATACTCATACATATTACAGTATAGCAAAAAATTATATGCAAGTAATGCGCACAAATGTCAGCTGTTTCATGTTTTTTGATTTTTTGTATTTTTCATTTTTTTTGTAACAAATTTTTATTGTCGCTTGGGCATTTTGTTATAATTAAAGTTGAATAGTCGTCAAAATGTCACCTGATTTTAGCGAAGCACTTTCATCAAAACTGCCACTACACTTTACGCGAAGCCAAGAGACGCAAATATGCGGAAATCTTCGCCGCACATGACATGTCGCACACGGCATTTCATGGCGTTATGAGAATTTGCCATTTAGCCAGATGACAAATGACGCAGCAAGGACGCGTGTTGCGCAGTTAAAAAATTGAAAACATATAAAAGCCATGTATGTCATATACATATAATAAATCTACAGTACAACCTCAAAATTGCGCACATTTTCAACATTCGAAAATTTTTACCTTATTGTGCCAAATAAAGTAAAAAATCTTGGCTGAAAATATTTTTTCTTCATTTTTATGTATTTTTTTGGGATTTTATAGTATGCTTCAACATAAGAAAATCAGCAGCAACGAAATAAAATAAACAAAGCCACGAATTTGTCAAAAATGTAACTAGCATGTTTAAATAAATTTAATAATTCATGTTTAATTTATTTGCTTAATTTGCTAAAATTTAAAAGATACCTTAAAAAAAAATCTATTGTGCCTTTTTTTATGCAAGCGAATATTTTTACTGCACTTAAATGTGAACTGACCCTGTTTTTTTCAAGTGCGCATTGTCTAGGCATTACTGTATTATTTTTTTTTTTTATTTATGGTACACATAAAAAATTCTAAGCGTGGGCGCAACAAGTGCAGGCGGCCGGCATGGCCAGCGTCTGAGTTGCTGACTCAATGCACTCACATGCGTTGCTTTTGTTTGAGATTTTGATTTTTGCTTAATAAGTTATAATAAAGCAATAAATTAATGCATTAAAAAAAAATCACAAAATAAATCAGGAACAACTAAAAAAAAAAAAAATCTATTTATTAATAATAAAACGAAATGAAACAAAAGAGATTAATAAATATTAAGACATTGGCTCAAGGCAATTGTTTTTAGTTTCAGCGCATTTCCGCTGTCCGTGGCAGCTGCGTGTCAACTTGCAGCTAGCCAAGCATTAATCAGCGGTTATTACTAATAATTAAAAAATAAAAACAACAAATACTCAAAAATTAATGCACACATGCAAATGCTAAAATATTAAATAAAAAACATTTCCGTTTGCCGTCAACATACAAAAAAAAAATTAACAAAAAAAAAAATAAAATTAACAAAAAAATGTGTGCAAAGAAAATTCATGGAATTAATAAAATAAATCTTTTAAAACAAAACTATTGTCGCCTAAATATTTTTCAACATGAAATTGTCTTGTCAACTTGCCTGCAGCAATAAACAAATGCAACAAGAGCAACAAAAATGGATACACAAAAACAACAACAAGCAACAACAAATAAAAGATGTCGCCCCTGCACTTGTGCGGCTTCAAAGAATTTTTCGTTTATTTTTTAGCTTTTTGTTTTTGCTTTTTTGTGTACTTAACTAGATTTGTTTGCATTTTGTGTTGTTGTTTCGTTTTTTATTGTTGTTGTTGCTGCTGCTATTATTGCATTTTCGGTATACGTTTTGCTGAATAAAAGGAAATTTGTTTTTAGTTTTCCTTTTTATTTTCTACACTGAGATCAATTGATTTTCTTTTATTGCAATCCGATACAAGACACTCGGCTAAACAAAAACCAGTTCTAGATAATGCCATTGCATATGAGCTGACATACGACGATCACACAGGCATCGACTTTGGGCATTGTCGAATGTTACAACTATGGAAATTGTAATTTATTAATAAAAAACAATTTTTCAATTTCAGCTTAAAATTTATTCACCATTTATAAGGAGTATACCAGAAAGTTAGTTTTAGTTGTTGAATATAAATATTATATTTATATACCAGATCAGAGATCTCTCCTAAAGATATATGGCAGCATCTAACCTAAGTAACACTTATATAACAAATGGCATCTATATACATGATCCTGTAGCCTAAACAATCTTTCACCCATTAACTGTAAATGTTTTCAAAAATGTTTAAAGATCCCATAGTTCTACATATGGAGAACTACAGAAGAAAAATGCCTTGTCCACATGCCACAATGTCTTACTTCCCTTAGTATGGTATATTTATTATTTATTATAATATAGCTTCCAACTAACCCAAGTAAATTGGCTCTCAAAGTTCATTGTTTGACTTTTCGAGAGATGACTGTATACTGACTACATTTGCCAATACCCCCAAAGTCCCTTCCATTCACATGTCAATTACTCTTTTATATCTTCGTGATTATCCTATAAGATTCTGTTTTGGCTTAAGTCTGTGGTTTTCAAGTTTTGTAGACTATTCAAATATGGGCAATAACATAAATGCTTAGAATAACTTTTTTTCCATTTTTTCATTTCTTTTTTTTTTTAAAGAAAATTTTAAAAGCTCTATAAACTTAAATACTAGAAATGATGTCACAAAATTGTTTTGGCTCTTAAATTACGATATTGTTTGAGTCTAGCACAAAACTGTTCTAAAGTAGTTTTATCGTCAATATTTGTTGTGACAATTAGGCTACCGGCATAAACTCGCACCGATTCCCCTCCTGGTTTATATCATTTTTCTGCTGTGGCACCCGCAGCCACGTTACTTATATTGATTGGCTGATTGGCTATTGCGTTGGCTTAGGCGTATGTACATATTGTATATATGTAACTCTTTTTTGTCATTTGGAAACTGCAAAAATGTAACCTTAAAATTATAATTACTTAAAATACAATTTTGTACTTATTTTTGCATATGTATGTATGGGCATTTTATAAGAATTGATAATTAGGCAAAAAAAAGTTGCCATGTTACTTCGCAGAACTAAAGAACATATGGGTACACAAATACTAATCAGCAGCTCGAGTGCATGTGTATATGTGTGTGTGTGTGTGTGTTTGCATGTGCGTCGAGTGTGTGTGTGCACGTGAGCATATGACCCCCAACGACTAACACAGACACAGTTTAGAACCGCCCGCACAGCGCAAACGAAGCAAAAAACCAAACGACCGACCGACGGACCGACAGACAAACGACAGACATGCATAACTTAAGTAAGAAAAAACATGGCGAGCACAATAAAACAACAGATTTTATTTAAATACTTTTTTCTTTTTCACTTTCTGATACTCGCCAGCAAATTAACAAAAATATTTGAAATTAATTTGAATAAAGCTTTAATTTTAATTGAAATATAATAAAACTCACGCACTTGTTAGGGTTGCTTAAATTTTTTGTTGTTGCCTTATTTATTGTTGTTGTTGCAGCAGTTATTGTTTATAATTTTTTCAGCACTTGTTGTTGTTGCTATTTTTATACTGGTTTATAACTGCACTTTTTCAACCCGAATATTTTTTATCTATTTTTTTTCATTAACTCTCACTAAAACTAGAATAAAAACATAAAACGTACAAAATCACACTAAACACACGTAAGTCGCAAATTGTTTATTTTGTCTCATTGCTTGCTATAAAACGTAATACAATGCAACGTAATGCAACGTAACGTAACGCAACGTAACGTCAAGCAAAAACGTTACATTCGTAAAGTCGCAGAAGCAAAAGCAGCAGCAGCAACAGCAAATAAATAAATGCAAAAAAAAAAAAAACAAAAACATCCAACGAAATTGAAAAAAAACTGCGCACCGCGACCAACGTCAACAACAAACACCGACAATAACACGTACGTGCATACAACGGAACGACAGAATAACCGAACGATTGACAGAACGTAACGAACATATACGAACGTCTTAAGCTTTCGAGGAGCAGTTGCTGCTGTCCAAAAACAAACGACCGACCGAACGAACGAACGTTCGACTGACCGACGTAACGAACAACCGACTAGCCGACAGACAGACCGGCAGACAGACAAACTGCAATACAGCTGAGCCGTTGACTGCTTTGGATGGATGAATGGTTGCGTTGCTTTGCTTTGCTTTACTTTAGCTATTTTTATTGGGGGGTTTGGCGGTGTGCTTGAATGTATAAATGTTTGCTTGCCTGCTGGCTTGCTGGCTGGCTGGTTGGCTGGCTGGCTGGCTGGCTAGGCTAGCTTGGATAGATTGGATGCGAAACGTTGCTGTTGTCGTTGGCTCTCCAGTTACAAATATATTGCCATATGAGACTCAAATACAAAACAGAAAATACACAACAAAAAATATATCAACAACAGCAATACAGCCAACAACAAATACTAATACAATGCAACAACAATAGCAGCAACGTTGTAAGAAAAATCAAGTATATATTTTATTTTACATTTGTCGTAGTTGAGCACTTGAGTAGTTGCCGCTGCTGTGGCTGCTTGTTGGTTGTTGCTCTTCTACTCACTAAGCGCGCTTTATACTCTTTAGTATTTTACTTGCTAATAGCGAAAAAATTTTGTTCTAGCACAATCAAAACAACAAAAATACGCAAGACATTGCAATAAACTGCAATGAGCGCAAATGAAAAAAAAAGAAGAACACGTTACTTGTTATGTTTTCCTTCTTTGTTTTTAACACAGAGTAAACGCAAAACAAAATATTAAGAGAGTGTGAGATTATATCGAAGAGCAAGTGAGTGGCCAGGATAGCATTACAATATTGCCGGTTGCGGCTGTCAATGTGAGCTTCATTCACAGCAGCAGCAAGTAGCGTCAACATGCTGCAACGCACGAACGTATTAGTGTATGGCAGCTCAACGTCCCACACACCGCGCCTTACCTTTAGCACAAGTGGCTTGTGCGCGCTCAATGAAAATGTTAAAAGCGAAATTGGTAAAAAACGTTGAGAAAAAGAACAAAACTCAAACACAAGGTAAAAAAAATGTGTCGCAGACGTTATGTTGTTGTACCTAATGTTGCTGTTGTTGTTGGCAACAGGAGACTAGTAGCACAACAAACACATGAAGTCGGCACTAAGCCCAGAGTAGAAAATAAATATTGTAGAAAAAAAGCTACTCATTGAGCGCGTGTCGGGTTTGTGCTTGAGTTGCGCGCGGCAGAAGGTGCGGTGCAACGTGCGGCGCTTATTATTATTATTTCTACTCGTATGCAATGCAACGCGTTAGCATGCCGGCTCTCTTAGTTTTTTTTTTTTTTTCTGCCATTATGATTATTTCTTTGCTACTTGTCACTCAAAGAGTTGCGCTGCAGCAGTGCTAGTAAGTACGTATGACAGCGCTCAGAATCTTTTTGACTCATTAAGCGGTTTTTTTTTTATTTATTACGCTCATTGCACTGCAATTTTTTATTTGCACTCTCAGTTGCTTGCTTTGTTGTTCGTGTAGTTGTAGTTTATTTTTTTTTTATTTTTTTTTTTTGTGCTTGCATTTATTGTAAGTGGTTATATTTCTTTCGGTTTTCGGTTAAACAAATGTCGCGACCAAAAACACAAAATCGAGACCGAGAACCACTGGCGTACAGTGACGACGACGGCGACGATGACGACGAGAACGGCGAGAACGACGGCGCAACTCAATGCTAGCAGACGTAGTAGTAAATGTAAGCTCAGTTCAGTCAGCCCAACCTCACTCAACGTGCGAACGTACGACGTTCGTAAATGCGAAAATGCAACTGACAAACAACAGACCGACTCGCTGACTAAACTGAGCGGAGCTATGCACAATGCACATGCACTTTTCGTCGATTGGCGTTTCATTTTTTTTTTTTTTTGCTACTTTTTTTTTGTAGTTGCTTCTTGCTGTTGTTGCTTTTTTCCATTTTGTTTTTTTTTTTTTGTTTCTTTCATTTTTTTTTCCGTTTTCTGTATTTTTACGTTTTATTTGTTTTCATTTTTTTCGGTCGTTTCAATTGTGCGAATATTGTATATAAATATTACAGAAGAATTACAAATAAACAAAAAAAAAAACACAAACGAAAAAGCGTAAATAGCAACAAAATTATAATAATTCATCAACTACGACTGCGTCTCAGTTGCATATCGCCACTGTACTTCGTTTTAGTCAGTTTTCTTTTTTTTCGTACTTTTTGTTACTTTTTTCGGTTCTCCTTTTTTTCAGTTTGGCTTTTCGTTAAATGCATTTCGCACTACAGCCAGCGTATGACTGTTGTTTATTTTATTTTTTGTTTTTCTTTTTTTTTGCGTCGCAGCTTAATACATTCCAAATTATGGGTTGGCTTGCCAGAATTTTAGAATTTGCTGTTTTAGTCGTGACTTGTTTCAAGGTTTTAATTAATAACTTACTGTGTGCAATTGCTTTTTTTGCTTTTTTTTTTTTTTTTTTTTTTGTATATTTATCTGTTTTTAATGTAAATGCAAATTAAAAGGCGTACACCGTTTCAAAAGCTTATCTTACTCTGTAGGGCACATAGTAATTTAAGTGCAAATCCACAAAACTTGTGATAATTAGTTTAAATATTATTTAATACTTTGTTGCTTTTGAAAGAACATATTCATCAAATTTGTGACAACAATGGAACCCAGTAGAATATGTATATGAATCTTCGTTTCTACTAAACTTTTTAATTTCTTTACAATTTCCTTTCTTTATTTTTTCCTTTCTTTTGTTTACTTCTTCTGACATTTTTTCTATCTTCCTAATAGCCTTGTATTGTGTCTTCCTTCCACATTATTACTCATGGACTTCATTTTAGAAAGGGTTTTACAATGCTAACTTCCGGTTTTACAAGTTGTACTTTCTATGAGGATTCTGAGTTGGCAGTTCCCACTAACTTCCTTAGTATATTTACTGCACACCTATTGTGCTTTGTAAAGAACAATTCTGTTTGAGTTTATTTTGCTCACAATGATCGTCAAGCCATCTAAGCTTGCAGTTGCATTGAGTATGGCTGCGAGTTTCCTTCTATGATTCATAATAATAATAATACATAGTAAATAAAATGAAGCAAACATTAACTGCCACTCCCAACATATGGCAGAGCGTATCTTATTACAAACTGACAAATTATCAGACACAATTATTGCATCTTTTAGTTTTTTGTATTGTCATTTTATTATACGTTAATCATCAATTACAGTACAACTCAGAATTTTATATAAAGCAACATGCTCCAATGCTTTGACAGACTTCTAAGCCTGGCTTATGAAATTCGCAACACAACTTAAGAGGTCATTAAAAATATGTTTTCCAACAATAAAATAAATACAAAACGTATTATATGTGATTATCCTTTTATACTTTCAAAAGTTTTTATATGACATAACTCAGGTACAGTGTGCCGAACTTACAAAGCGCATATGCCAAAAATTTTGCTTTGTGTGCCAAAGCATACTTAAGACTTTTGGCATATGCGTTTACCTAAAACAAAAATGCAAAATATGAAGAAAAAAAATTTTCAAAAAATATCAAGGATATAATTGCAATATTTACAAAAGATAAAAATCAGCGACAACAAAAACCACAATGGCTCTAATACACAAAATACACGGCGACATGCAATTAAAATTAAAAACGTAACGATAAAAAAAAAAACACAACAATAAAAAAATAACAACAACAAACAACATAAACAGCATAAATCCACCCCAGAAAAGGAATCCTTGCAAAACGCGACAAAAAAAAAAGATGCACAAAAACGAAAAATATTTCAACGCTTAAATTCATTTTTGTGTGTTTTGTTTTCATACTTAACATTTCTGTCGATTTTTGTTTTTTTTTTTTTTGGAGTTTTATTTTTGTTCTTTGGTAATTCTTTATTCGTTTTTTTTTTATATTTTTTGAGTGCATTTTGACCCAAGCTAAAGCAAGACATTCTTGTATGCATTTTTGCATAACGAAAACGAAAGCAAAGCCAGCAAAGCCGGCAAAGCGTTGCATGCGGAACATGAACTTAATGCAGACAAAAACAATATTTAAAAAAAAAAAATCACAAAAATTACGCAAAGGGGTGCAAAGCACATCAACGACAAAAAAAAAAAAAAAACAAAAAAGAAAAAACAACAACAGCAGCTTAAAGTTCAAGTGAGAAAAGCAAACAAACAAAAAAAAAAAAAAAACAACAAATTAAGAAAATAAAGTGCAGCAGCGTCGTCGCATGGCTCTGGCATTTGCATCCGTGGTGAGTTGCACTTATGCGTGTTGAATAACTCGCAGCACACCGCGCTGCAGTCCATGTCTTGTGCTCGGCTTGCCTTATGTCGCTGACTTACACTTGACATTTAAGCAACTGCAAGACAATCCACCGACAATGTCTGTTAGTTTAACTGCGCGTCGAGCGTAGCTCAACTGAGGTGCAAGGCCAGGTAAAAGCTGACTTGGCTTTAATGGTTTCAAACTTCAACACAGCAAAGAATAGCTTTGCTTAAAATGGCATTCACTGTAGGCATGCCGTCTCTGCTCAACATAGTTTTTCTGCCACTAAGTCCCAGCTACATTGCCTCATTTTTTTAAGCTACCATATGACGAACGCTTAGCTACCATTATCATATATATCATATATACTTGTATAACTATATCACAATATTTATTACTTTACCTTTTGGAAGTTGTACCCTTTATTTGCAATTAACATACTTTGGCTCTGGTTATGCATAGATTTCTTCCAATATGTAAATATTAATGAACGTTTTCATGAGCATCCTGCAATGCATAATCAAATATATTTCTCTAAGGAATAGCTACAAGGTATATCTATCTTCATTTATCGAGATTCCTTCAGGAAGTTCTCATACAGATAATTTCAATGCCTAACACATAAATTGTCACAAACCCATGATGTCATATGCAAGTGTGCCAATCAGCTTGGCATATTGCCACTTTCAGTTAGCTGACTCTAATGCCTGTTGACAAATTAGCTCGTGTACAGTCTTCCCTAGTTCTAGTATATGCGACTGCATATTGCTTTGACATATGGTAATTGCAAAATATACTTACATAAATGCGCAGTGCATTTAAAACTGTGCCTAACCGTTGCACATTACTCTAATAACTTAAGCAAACAAATGGCTGAAGTGTCTCAAACTAAAACAATAACAACAGCAACAACAACAAGAGCAATAAATAAACAAATAATTTCTTGGAATGCACATAAATTCAGCATTTCCTGCATTAGCAACTAAATTATGTCTAAGAACTGTTTTCGCTTCCGTACCAAAAGCAAAACGAGCCAATGCCAATGCTGCCCATTGCTGTCCGCTGCTGCGCGTCGCCGTGCCTGGCCTGGCTCGCAACGTTGACGGAAGCCAACGGATGCGAAATGGCTGTGCAGCAGTTTGGCAACGGCAACACAGCGGAAATCTGCTTATGACCGTTAGAATTTTGTTTTTAATAGGCGAAAAACTAATTTTCATTAAAAGACTTAATAAGCTAAAGAAAAACCCCTCTGCTCTGCTCCACTCTGCTCTTATCTGATCTGTGCTGCTGTGCTGTGCTGTGCTGTGTGTAAACAAGTGTCACTGGCCGCGCACAGCCTCCAACCTGCCGCCAGTTTGCGCTAAATAATGAAAAACATAATAAACAACGACAACGTTGATGATGATGATGATGAAGACGATGATGATGATGATGATGACGACCCACAAGTGACTATCTCAACACAAAAGAAATTGTGAAATTACGCGCTACAGTCGAGAAGAAGTCAAGCGCACAGGCGAATGCCGACTGCCGCCAACCGACCCGCCCCGCCCCGCAATTGCCCAAAAGTCGTTGGCGCTGTAAAGAGTTCCTTGACTGATTTGGCGAGGCCTTGATTGCCGAGTGCAGAGTCCGAAATAAAATACGCATACACATATATAAAAAATAAATTTAATTTTTTCACATTTTTTATTTTTATTTTTTTTATTTTTCAACATGCCTACGATGCGTAGCTGCCTGCACTGCACTTCACCTTATGCGCGCTGCCAGTCGCCTGCTGCTGCCTTTGCCTGCTTATCGCCAAAAAGCAAGCAATGAAAATGTGTAAAGAAAAATAAAAAAAGTAATATGCGGACAGTGCAAAAAAGTAAACGAAATATTTATTATTGAATTTCATATATGTATAAGTAACGGTAAGAAAAAGAAGAAGAAGAAGAAGAAGATGAAGTTCGTTGATTTCATATTTATTTATGTAAATTTTCGTTGCGGCGCGCGGCGCTAGGCGTTCTCGGCTCTGACAGTAAATGCGTAGCGTTAAATATTTAAAAACAACAAAAGATTGCACAGCAGCAGACGCAGCAACAGACGCAGCAGCAGCTGAGGCAGCAGCGTGCGAAGATTAAATGAATTGTTTAAATACGCATTTATGGGCAACAATTCGCTGGCCTGGCATCGCACACTCCTGCGCCCCCAGAGCAAGCAAGTAGTGTGAATTATGGCCCAAGTGCCTGCTACCGTGCATGCAAATAGACACAATGCAACGCATTCGTGGGCTGAGTTGTTTCTGCTCAGTTGGCATATAAACAAATCAGCCAAAGAACTAAATATACCTGAGCATACCTTAGTGAAGCCAGCCAAATAAACCAAACAAATGATATAGCGCTACTTTGGTTTGAGATAAGATATTCAAATGAAGTTATAAACAAAAATATAGTTACTTTAAATATATACAATGAACTAATAAACTCAGGCAGAAGTTGCCCATGTTTCAAATTATTTGCATGAAAATATGTTGGTAGATTTTTTCAGATCAGTAGAAAATGGCAATACTGTCATGTCTGAGCGCAAGCAAAAGAGCGTAATCAATGTTCAACGCGTAAGAAAAGAGCATAAGCCTTTTTTTTGTGAGAATAATTACAACAATTTAGTGAAATTTCTGTTTTTGTTGTGTTACGAAATATATATGTAGTGATTACAGCCGTACTAATTAAACTATTACGGCCGTATTTAATAACTGATTTTAATAAAAAGTATTCTATCTCTTAAGTTGAAACCAACCGTACACATCCACAAAATTTCATAGAAATCGGTTGGGCAGCTTCTGAGATTAACGCAGTGGAACATCATAACACTGCAATTTTATTGTTTAAGATTAAGCATTAAACAAAACTCCAGAATAATTGCATATAAAAGAGTTTTCTCATAAAGTAAATGTCAATTGTATATGCCTTTCAATCGCACATTACACATATCTTTCATCAGAATGTTGTCCATTCAAAAATGATTGCTCTTTTCGGTTCCAGTTCAGTCTTTTTATATTTACTCACGTATAGGAGTCTTATACGGTAAATATTATTATATATAGCTGAAAAGCAAAAACTTTTTCAAAAGAATCACAATTTCATCTAAAATAACTGTTCACTCTGATTAGATATTTTTCGTAATATGAATCAAGTTCAAATTGCCTGTGTAATTAATAACTAAAATGAAAAAGTCATTAACAATAAAAAAAATATATTTTCTTAATTACTGCATGTGCACAAAAATTAAAACAATATACCAAAAAAAAAAAAAATAAAAATAGAAAATCCTACGCAGATGCCAGGAATAGGCCGCACAATATAAAGCAGACAACCGAAACTAAAATAAACTGCAATGTGTGGGCGCATTTTTGGACATAAACAAAACTGATTTCCACGAATAATGGCCAAAAATCTATTTAGAAAGTAAATTGTTTATTTTATATTTGTTTATATTTGATAAACATATGTGAGTAAGCAGCGTTGCGAGCGAAGGTCGTTGACCAGCAGAAATCAAAATCAAATAAAATGTATAAGAAAGTTGCTCAGACATATACACAGAATATTTAAAAAAAAATGTATTTGCATAATTCATGCAAGCTAAGTATAAAAATGCTTAAAAATGTTCAAATGCTTGTATACAGCAAAGCAGCAGATAACACAACAGAAAGTCTGCAGATTAGATACAAACAAATGCCATGATAAGATACAACGTAGAATGAGTGAAAATCACAAAACCAAAATATATAAATAAAATGAAATAGAAATGAATAAAAAATTTAAGCTCTGCATTTGCCAAATGTAGCGTCAATTAGACTAAAAAAAAAAAAAAAACAAGAGCATATTAGCCGCATAAATATGCAAATGTGCGCTGATACATAAATAAATGCTGCCATAAATACGCACGAAAAAAAAACAAACCACAACCAAAAGTGTTGCCAATGTCAATGTCAACGAGGCAACAGCAAACATACCAAACAACAATAACAAAAACAACAACAAAATTTCTAACACCGAGCAGCGCCTGTTGGCCTGTTGGTCTGCTGCTGCTGCTGTTGTTGTTGCTGTTGTTGTTGTTGCTGCTGTAAGTGGGTAGTGCATGTGTCTGTCTGTCTATATATCTGTCTGTCCGTCAGTCCGTTTGGCTGCGTGCATGACAGCATTGAGTGTTGGCAGCACAGCAGCCGGTTCCGCGTATCTGCTGCGTTTATGCACACGCATATCTACATACCCCATGCCACATTCGTATGCGTCTCTATGCGCCTGTTGGCCTGTCTGTCTGCCACTTTGCCATAGCAAACCGCTGCGTGAAAGGTCGCGGCTAAATTCTGTTTTTCCTATTTATTTCTATTTTTTGTTTTTTTTTCTATGTCGTTTTTAGTTGTTTTTTTGGCTGCATGCCAAATACGTAACAGCTGGCAGTGTGGCAGTGAGGCAGGCTGGCATATGGATGCTTGCCAGTGACTGCCGTGTGCTGAGTGCTGACTGTTGAGTACATAAAGTGCCTGCCACAAATGTATCTATGTTTTGTGTTTTTCTTTTTTTTTTTTTTGTATAGCATTGTCGTTGTTTTCAATGTTGTTATTGTTGTTGTTGTTGGCGAATTTTTAGGGCAATTGGCCAAATTGTGTGTGTGCGTTCACTATTTGTTATACTCATTGTTGTTGTTGTTGTTGTTGCCTAATACATAATATGAAAATGAAAGTGCTTAGATTTGTTTTGTATCTCAATTGACTTAGTTTTCATGCAAACCAGCTGACTTGCATATATTTCAGTTTATTTTATTTACAGGATTTTATTGCAAATATGTTGACTGAGAGCGAAATGAATTTTTAATACTTTGACTGAAACTTTTTTAAAGTGTATTAATAAAATATTAGGCATTCATATTTTAATTGTTTTTAAATACATATTCAAAATATGATATGCTCATATGCCATGAGTAAAGTACGAGTATTTTGGCTGCAAAACAGAATTTGAAGAGATTGGAATTTATCAACTCAAATGCATAACATTTTAATTACTTGCTTGATGTTTTGCTATTGTAGGGTAATAAGTTAAAAAATTTGACATAGGCATGACTTGGATGAATGATTTTTTTACGAAGTCATACCTCTTAATTTTGAAAAAATTTTTATACGCTTAAAAGCCATGAGAAATATGCAGAAGATGCGAAAATGGGTTTCACATGAACTGAATGAAAGACAGCAGGAAACAGAAAAACCAAAAAAACAGAAATGCGGCTCGCCAGTTACAAAATAAAGCACTTTCTACAACGAATTGAAACTGGTGTTGAAAACTGCATACAATTTCATATGCCTCAGCTCAAAAGATCTTGAATAACTACAGAGGAACCAAAGACATCGACTGCTTGGCCAAATCACTATGAAAGGCAGGCAAAGTGTTTGGTGACCTATTATGAGCTGCTAAAACATTGCGAAATGATTCAAACTCAACGCTAATGACAACAAATGATTAATTTGTAATGTGGTCAGCCACACAAACATGTGGCCAACTTGACATTTTCATGACTCATCCAATGAAATTCACTTGCGTGCAAATGAAAAATATTCGGCATATGGCCATGTTTAGTTTAGTAACTGCAGCATAATTCCTTTTGCCGGCATTTGCTGCGTTTTTGTTCGTAATGAGAGTTGAGCTGACTCCTCACTTGTGCCGCCGGCGACGAGCAGAGTACTGCAATGTCATTTCCACTTTGGCAACAGCTCTAAGGCTTCTTCCTCCAATGCAATTAATCACACCCAAATGCACAGAACATACAGAGCACACTCACACACACACATACACAAAACTGTATCCGATCCAACCAAAACCAAAACAAACTAAAACCAAATGTGTGCGTGTGTGTGTGTGTGTGTGAGTAGACAATAATTTCATGAAAACCAATTCGAGAATGGGCGCAGACTGGGAATAATAAAATAAAAAAATAAAAATAAAATAAAAAATAAGAAGAAGCAGCAAAAACATATACATAACATATGTACACACAGTCAAACTTATATGCAATAATTTTATTATTTTCGTAGCTGTTCTGTGCTGCGCTATGCTGTTCTGTTCGATGGGTTTCATTTTGCTTCACTTGGTTCACTTGGTTCTGTTGTCGCACTCATTCGCATGTGTATAACTAATAACTGCAATGACTTTAGCCATATCATATTTAGTCTGTTGTTGCTATTGCTGTTGTAGCCAAAGCGACGTGACTAGTCAACGAACCAATCGAAGCAATCGAGCCAAACGTTTGCCTTAAACCATATTACATACTAAACTGATTATATTTTAACAGCAACATCAACGCCATCAACAACGTCATTATCGCCGTCATCGTCATCACAGTCGTCATCGTCATCGACATCAACATCAGCATCAGCATCGACATCGACAACAGCATCAACGTCGTCGTCGTCTCCCATCCCAGCCAGCATTGTGCCCCCCTTCAGCGCCATCAGCGTCGACAGCGTGCGACGATATCGCGGCTGCAGCATATGAGAATACGGGATACGAGATATGAGATATGAGATACGAGTGAAGAGAGACGAGAGACGAGCGGCGACACACAGCTTGTAGATTTTTTTTTTCGTTTTCTTTGGGTGCTTATAAAAATGTTTTCCTCTGTTTTAGATTTGTTATTTTCTTTGTTTTTCTACTATTTTTTTCTGTTATTTTATTTTCTCTTTTTCTGTTTCTTTTTTTATTGTAATTTGATTTGCTGAAAAGTTTCCGATTTCTAGCGAATTTTTCATAGTTGAAATGCGTTTACATTCGGTTTGGTTTTCTATTTTGCTTTTGCACTTGCGGTTAATTTCTTTTAGCTGCTTTTGCAGTTGGTCTCGCCGCTCTTGCAGACTTCTATGATTTGCCTTCTTTTTTTCTATTTTAAGTTTTTTTTTTCTGTTATTTTATTTTTGCATACACTGCACAATAATAAATCCAGGTATTTGCAACTTTATATGAGTTTTGTAACATGGCGGAGACCACATGACTACACAAACTCTCTCTGATCTCTCTGATCCACAGCTGAGAGTTTAGTCGGATGCCTTCAAATCCAAAAAATGCTCGTTTTATAGAAATTAATATAGGGAATTTTTTATATTGCACACATTGATAAGTTCCTAATGCTTACATTTTTCCGGACTTTTAACATGAGTCCGATCTTTTGCATTTTAAGTGTTCGCTTGGCATATGGCAGTCTGTCACTGTGTCAATATGCTGCTTATAGAACACACTGAACAAAATGCAATATGCGTTTCTAAATTGTAAAAAAATATAAAATATTTTAGGGAAAGTACATGCATACATCAAAACAGTGAAGCATACTCGGAAATGGCACAGAAAACGCTCGTTTTAATAAAATTTCCTGTATAAGACATTTATATGTGAATTTTAATTCCAGCAAGTGTTGGGTATAAAATTTTCGTTGTAAGCCTAGCAAATTTTTTATTATATTTAGTTAATTCTATTATTTTTAAATTTTTATTTTTTTTTTTGCTTGCGCTGCTGCTGGCAATCTTCAGTTGTTGCTTATCGCTATTATTTCTTTTTTTATGGTAAAATGGTTTTAATACAGTTAACTCATTATTTTTATTTAGTTAGATGCAATAATTTTCACAAATGTTTTTTAGTTGCATTTCGCTTCATATTTCATATTTGAAAACGTTTTTTGTTGCAACGAAGCAACGAAAGCAGCTGACCAAGGCATTTCCCATTTGTTTAATGACATTTTCGACTAACTTAAGGTTGCTTACTGTAGTTGCTGTTGTATTTGCTGTTGCTTCTTGTGTGTGTGTGTGTTTCATTTTATATTTTTTTAGTTTTTTTATTTTTGCACTTATTATACAGCTGCTAATAGATAATAACAAGAAAATAAACAAACAAACAAACAAACGAACGAACGTACGAACAAATCAACATTACGCCTTTGTGCATGTAAAATGTACTTTGCCGCTGCCCGAGCAGCGCATAAGCGTTGCCAATTTCCTAGCGGAGCATGAGTCAAATTGAAATTCAAAACGAACTTGACAAAATTCAAAAAGAAAGAAGCTTCATTCATACACACACCACAGCACATCACGCCATAGGCAAACACACACACACACACACGCACACATAGAGCAACAACCGCACACACACACACACACAGGCACTCACTGACGCACAGTGAGCAGAACGCAAACAAACACACGCACAGCTGGTAGCCAGCGCCCTCAATGCAACGCCTCATGCCGAAAAGTTCATTGAACCTGGCCCAGTGCGAATTCGGTTGTCGTAGGTTAGGCATGACAGCGACGCAGGCGACGATGGCGATGGCGACGGCGACGGCAGCAGCAGCGTCGTTAAGCAAATACTGCCAACTGTGACGAAAAACGACAACGTCGCAAAAAAGAATAAAGACAACAACAACAACAATAACAACAAAAACAAGCAAATACATGTGCACAACACAAGGCAGACAAAAAAGTCAGCAACAAACACAAATAGCAACAACAACAACAACAACAGCAACGAAACACACAAAAACTGCGAAACAAAGCGTATTCAAAAAAACAAAACAAAAAAAAAATACATATAATAATATGACAAAAACAAATAGGCAACAAAAACCCAAAAAACAACAACACAAAAAAAAAAAAACAAAACCAAGAGAGTAGCCGGCGAGTCAGTGTGTACATATTCGAGTGTAAAATAACATATGGAGTCCCTTGTCAGTCATGGACAAAGTTGCTGGCGTCGTATTTTTGTTGCTTTTTTTTCGGTACTCTGTCGTCGTCGCTAGCGTCGTCGTCGTCGTCGTCGTCATTGCGTATACTTTTATGAATCATATGTCATGATAAAGAAACAATAATAATAATAAGAATACTGACAGAAATAAATATACAAATAATAATCATAATAGTAATAATCATAAAAAGCACACTTCAAGACGACAAAAAATCACAAAAATTCACAAATAATAAATGTCAGCTTTTGAGTAATGAGATTTTTGCACTTTACTCGTAGCTGACAGCTAGACTAAGGCAACGCAGCTACTTGGCTGCACTTGACATGCGGCGTTCAAGTGCGCGTATATGTGTGAGTGTGAGTGTGTGAATGCGAGTGGGATTGCATTCACGATTGTAATGCGGCAAGATGTCATGTCATGCACAATGGTCAGCTGCATGGCACTACTGTGACTACGTGATGAGGCCGTGCGCGCAAGACCTGTTGAAACTAATATCGTAACCGCATGCGACATGTCATACAAATATGTGCCCTAGGCAAGCGGCAGCTTGAGCATTGTTAGCTGCGCATGCACAATCGTCTTATAGATTATCATGGTTTTTGGCAACATGCAATTGGTTAATGACAATTGTCAAGCAGAGCAGTTAAGCTTTTGTTTCTTTGGCAACAATCTACATTCTACAGATGTCCTCAGCTATAATGTAAAATTTATGAAATAAATACGGAACTATAAATTATATGGCAAAACAATACATTGAAATTTTTTCTAGTATTCAAGAAGTTACATTGTTATTTAATATGTTTATTGCTAAGCAGATAAATTGTATGTTGTGTCTTTTAATGTAGCCTGAAGTCTGCAATTTAATGTTTTACTTTTTTATTTTTAGTTGGAAGAACTTTATAGATTACGATGCAGCTGTCAAATCACAGGGGCATGTGTTATTTAGTTAAGCTGAAAGGAAGTCAAACCACAATAAAATCTTGAGTTTTATAAATATACAACTCTGCTGATGATCATGTAAATCGAATGCTTTATGTATACTGCAAAGTAACATTCTCTTGATTATCATGGGCAAATAATTACAGTCAGATTTGTTTATCGCTGCCAAAAGGAATCATTAAACATACAAACTAACCCCCTTATGCACATTTTAAATCTTACCAAGCGAACTGCTATGTACCACAAAAACAATTAAGCTTTAATCCAGTTCAGCAAGCAATGCCAAAAACTTGTGGCATGCCACACAAAAAAAAAAGGAAGAAAAAAATAAATAAATAAATGAAAATAAAAAGAATACGCAGCAAGATTTATGCCGCACACTAGACAAAATTATGCGCCTGTAGTTTAAAAATAAATAAAAATCGAAAGGCAAGCAAAACAAAAAACGCAAAATATGTAATAATAAATAAAAATAAAAGCACCGAAAAACCGGTTAAGGCTAAAAATGAAATCATGTCTGCCGAAATTGCATACGTATAGGCATAAATTAAGCACCGCATGGGGTCCAGATACATTTTCTGATACAGATACAAAGATACCCACTAAATAAGTACACAAAGCGAAGCGCGCAAAAAAAAAAATAAAAAAAACTAAATAAATAAAAACAAAAACATGCCAAAAGCGGCTAAGCAAATAACAAAACAAAACCAAGCTGAGCGAGCAAAGTCAACACAGAACTACCCAAAAACCTAACCGAAGTCAAAACCAAAATGAAAAGCAACAAAAAACCAAAGCAAAGCAAAGTCAAAGCACACATAACCAGATCCCAAGCAAAGACAAAAGCAAAAGCAAAAAAAAAAAATACGTACCACTGCACGCTGGCTGAGTTTTCAAGTGCACACACAGACGCAGACGGAGGTGATGATGATGATAATGATGCCGATGAGGATGTTGCTCATGATGACGGTGATGATGACGCAAACGACCGCGACCTCACCCAAAAAAATATTAAGACTACGCCCTGCCCGGCACAGTCGCCAAAATAACCGAAAATTCACAATGCAACTACAACAACAACAACAAAGCAACGGCAACTCCCAACGCCAAACCACTTGGCCGTGCGAGTGTGCTGACCGTGTACGAGGGCGCGAGTGCCAGCATGCGTGAAAGAGACGCCAGCCAAGCAACGCAGTTGAAATGCACAAAATAAATAAATAAACAAAAATACATTCGTTCCTTTTTTTCATTTTTTTGTTTTTGTCTTTTTTTTCGTTTCGTATTTTGTTTTTTCTTGTTTTGCACAAAATTTCTGCCGGTTACTGACCGTCCTCAAGGTTTTTCGTATTTTGCCCTTTTGCTGCAACGTCAAAAGTACAGCGAAGTCAGCGCAGGGGACGAGCGCGCGGCATTGTCCGATGTACGAACGAACCAATGAACGAATGAACGAGTGAACAAACGAACAAATGAACGAATGAACGAAAGTACGATGAGTGCAGTCAATGATCGAGCGAATTCTGCTGCGGTCGCTGTTGCTGCAGCGCTGCCACTGCTGCCTCGCTGAGCACTCAATTCTCTTCATTTAGTTGTGCTGCTGAACTTTTTCGTTCGTTCTTATTTTTGTTGTTATTATTATATTATGTATGGTGTTGTTGTTGCTGCTGCTGTTTTTTTTTCTTTTTCGTTTTTTGCTGCGCTGCATTTTTGAACGTTTACGGCGCGCAAATTACTGCAAACACGCCATCAACAACAACAGCAACAACAACAACAGCAGCAGCTTTAGCAGCATCTGAGACCACAACAGCAGCAAAAACAGAATCTTTATAAGAGCGACAACAACAACATAATCAAGATGGCAGTTGCTACGCTGCCTATTGACGAAGCCGAATTCAATGCGTAGTCACAAAAAAAATGAACTTGTCATAAAATATGCGTGTGCATATAATAAAGCCAACAACAAGAACAACAACCAAGCAAGTACAACGGTCACGGCAACAACATCAACAACAACGACAGGCAATGTAGCCTAAACAAGTGGTTTCGGTTTTTTGTTGTCGTCTTCTTCTTTTTTTTTTTGTAAGCCGCAATGCAACTGCGCAGTTGCTTTAATTTATACATAAATTGTGTATTTTGTGTGTAATTCAAAATTTACAAAAAAAACAAAAAAGGAGTGCAGTGCAATTGAGCCAGCGCCTGAGGTTCGATTGCATGTAAATTGTTTTTACACACGTAGCACGAAATTATGGCAGAGACCAGAAATATTATTATACACACGTAATTAGGCTTAGCTGAACCTATTTGCAGTGAACCAAGTGACCATGACAAAATATGAATTGCCATAAGTGGCTGCTTTGCAGCTGCTATACTGTTGACTAGCTCAAGTTAAGCTTAGTGTTTTCTTCGCTTCTTGAAAGTTAAAGTCGTTCTATCTGATCTCTTCTTGAACAATTCTTATGTTTTAACGATTTATCTTTTTTTTGTGGGTTATCCTAACAATTCAGTAACTACTTCCAGCACTTACATATATTTGAAACTTAAAAATTAATTCAATTGATACATCAAAGATGTACGAAAGCCTTGCCAAGATTTTAAGTGTATTTCAATATGTTCAAAACGTTGGCAAACTCGAACTATGCTACAGAATGAGTTGACGACTCACTGATCACAACAAAGCAAATAATTTAATTAATGTAATGAACCAAACTTTGTTCAGCCATTTTAAGTAAAGTTATGAGATATGATGACTGCATAAAAAGTTCTTACAAAAATGTATCCTGCTTCAAAATATCTAATGTGCAATATGTTGTGAGAGAAACAGAAAATAAATAAACTCGAGTTGCCGAAACTTAGTTGTGTGGCATAAAATTGACAAATCAGAGCATGGAATTTCCTTTTTGGCACAAGCTTTAAAGCCTCATTGTTTTGAAATTAAATCTGCAGATTTTTTACTAAGCGATTTCCATTTATATATGTAATATACACATATACCATTTTAGTTACAAAATGAGAATAGTCAACTTCAATAAGAGAATAATAAACTTCAAAGTACACTTCAATATAAGAATAGTAAGTATGAGATTTCCTATTTTGATTTAATTTAAAACAATTAATAATAATGCAAAATATTTTAAATTAAATTTATTAATATGGCATATTTTATTTTTGGCATTTATGTTATTTCACCTTGAAAAGGTTAAGAACTGAAGTGAGTTTTCTTTGAATGCCTGCGATGCAATTGGCATATATTGTTGCTGTTATTATCTGCAGACCTTCTTTCTTAGGCTCTTAATCTCTGTTATAATAATAATAATTCGTTTTTGCTTTTAAGAATACTTGACAACTTTCTTGAAAGCTCTCTTTTAACGTAACTCTTTACCTCAGACCAAAAATTTTCAATGGGGTTAAACATTTTAATGTAAAATTTAAATGATTTTTTGAAAACCATCACAAAGGCTAATATTCACATATTGAAGTTTACTATTCCACTTTGAAGTTCACTATTCTCATTTTGAAACTAAAATGGTATAGACAGTAATTTACAAAATTTCAAAAATCTGTGACTTTGGGCTAATTGACCTTTCATATCTGACATGCTCCAGTGCCGAACAATTGAACTGTAATTAATAAACCAAATGTGCATAAAAAGCTGTTGCTGCTAAACCAAAATTAGAATTCCTAATTTGTTTGCGTATTTTAATAATTTATGGCCATTATGCAATTAAATTATGCTACAATGAAAATACTCCACACCGCGTCTGCACAGTCAATGACAAATGCACGCCCACAGTGCACACAACACGGCCAAGCGACGCAACATTTCGCATAGACCAGCCACGAAATTTACATAAACGTGGCTAAAATTCACATGACCATGAACTAAATACACAGCATCAATTGAATTTTCGTACGTTGTGGAAAATTTTGTGAATGAAAATGCGCGCAAATGCATGCGAGTGTGTGTGTGTGTGTGTAAGCACATAAATATGTGCAAGTCAAACAGCAAATCGACAGACAGACGGACAGACAGACAGGCAGTCAGGCAGGCAAACTCGCATATAATGCAAACTAATCCAAAACGTGCATCTGCAGGTGGGTGTAGGCATTTGTGCTGCAAGCTGCAAACTAGATGTAATGCAGCATAACAACAGCAACAGCAACAACAACAACAACAACAACAATGTAACTGTTTTAGCATGGCTGCTTAGCTGCGAATGGCAACAGGCAAACCGGCAACAGGCAAAAAGGCAGCCGAGCCACATTGAACAGAGAGACGGCGAGCCGCGAGGCAGACTGTGCCGTGCCCAACTATGCCAGCTGAACTGTGCGCTGCTGTGTGGGACTGCAGGCGCCAGAGACGAGGCGCCACAAGTTTGTGTGTGTTTGGTTAGTCACAGGGAGCGAGGTCTGAGGGGCGCCTGCATGCAGCTGTTGCACATGCAATGAAAGCGAAAGCCATGTGAGTTTGCACACAAAATTATTTTCGATTTAGTTGTTGTGCGGTTGTTGTTTGTAATCATGTTGTTGTTGTTGCTGTTGTTGTTGTTGTTGACTGTCTAGCTAAATGCACACAGCATATAGACAGACACCTAATAAAATTAGTCTGCATTTGTGCATGGCAGCAACAGGTGCGCAGCCAGCAAGCCAAGCAAAGCCAAGTGCAGACAAGTCACAACAAATCAAAGCGAAAACGTCGCAGCCAAATGCAAGTCACATAAAAGCACATTTTGGGTTTACATTGTTTGTTGTTATTATTTTTATTATTATCAATGTTGTTGTTGTTGTTGTTGTAAATTTTAGTGTAGACATCGTGTGCGCCCAGCGGCAAACTGAAATATGCTGCCGAAAAAGTTTTTAAGCTGCTTTCATCGTTGCAAGGCAGGCAACGACTCACACACATACACACACACACACGCAGGCTGCCCGCCTGCCTGGCAGCATGCTATTGACGTCTGTGGCTGCTGCTGCTCCTTCTTATGCTGACTTTGAGGCTGCTGGCTATGACTTACTCAGCGCTATGCTCACGTGTGTTTCATAACTGTCTTGTCCGTGTGTGTATGTGTGTGTGTGTGTTTGAGAGTGTGTTTAAGTTGTTGTTGCACACCACAAAGTGTTGCATATGCATTTACCACAAAATTGCTTTTGTACGAAAGTTTTTGTGCCATAAGTGTTAACATGTTCAGTATTTTTTTTTTTTTTATTTGCTTTTGTTTGGTTGATTTTCTTAGCAGTCTCAACATGGTTTTCAAATTTGTTTTTAGTTTGTTTAACACAAATGCGATTATGTTGATTATTGTTACGGCAGACAATGTTTTGTAATTGAGCCTTAATCGCTTGTCTGCAGTTGACTCTTCTGCTTTGCCGTGTGCCATGTGCTGTGTGCTGTGGTCTGTGTGCCAGGTTGGGCAGCGCGTGTCTTGGCAGACATTTAAAATGCCAGCTACGGTTATTTGGCTGCTGTCTTGTACTTGCACAGCTATAAAAGATAAAGTTTTATATTCTGTTATAGCCACAGCATGCAAATAGGGAAGTGCCCATGTGCAAAGACGTTTGGCAAGCAACTGGCTTTTGGCAATTCTAAAGAACTGGCGACTAACAGTAAATATGAGAAGAACAATGCATTGTATGCGATTTCTAAGATTGAATTATTAAATTTTATTGTTAAGCAAGCAACTTCCATAAACAGAAAAATAAAGCCAAGCAGTGACAAGCAATTGACCAAATGCTGCACAGATACCTTTCTCTTCCTTCAAATATTTTTCTCTTACTTTTAAAAACTCAATGTGACACATCTTAGATAAATAAGGGCAAGTCGGTTCATATCTAAGTTGGCCTTATGTCAATTAAGCGAAGTTGCACACAGAGTCCAGACAAGCCCGGACTGTAGATCCTTTAGTCAATTGGTCTGATTCGCATCGGCAGATTCAAAAATAAAAACAGAAATTTCGACTAGCTGAGATATATTTCTATAAGTAAACTTAGTTTTATGTTAACAATCATTCACAAAAAAAAACCAAAAAGCGATCAACTGAACTCATATGTTATACAGCGAGTTAACATCAATTCACAATAAGCTACAATTGCACTTTGTCTTATTTTATTTAATTTTTTATTTTTTAATATTTTTCTGAAATATTTAAAGTCGAGATTCCTCTCAACTTCTATGCATATTTTGCCCTAAACATTAGCACATTACTTATACGACCTGTTCGCAACAAAATATTTCGTTAATTAGTTATTTATTTTAATTTGCTATTTTTCTTAGTTCTGTTGTTCAATTATTCACAAAATAGTTTACTTAAACATTTTATGTGTGATTTTCTATTTTGATTGCTTTGCCAGCCAATTTGAATTTAGTACGAGAGGCGTAAAGCGAAGCTAATTTGCATGCAAACCAGTTCGTGTGCGCAATACTAAAAAGCACAACAAACAACCGACAACAACAACAACAAGAGACCGCCCCAGCGTTTTGTAAGTAAATGAAATATTTAATTTAAACATTTACAGTCGTAATTGGCACAAACCAGATTCAATTTCGCCCTAAGTAAATTCAGTTAAAAGACTAAAAATCAAATTCCACGGGTTTTTCATCCAATTTTTTTTAACACTATTTTTTTATTGACTTTATTTCAGTGTAATTTATTTTTGTAATTATTTAAAGCAATTGTCACGTTGGAAATTCTCAAATGCAGTTTAATTTGAATTTTTTGTTATGTTTTTTTTTTCGCGCTCTTACGCAATTAAAATGCAAATTGAATACTTTATTAACATTTAATATGCGAAACTATACGACTCGGGAATTTCGTTGTAGTCTAGTTGGAAGAAATTCAATTTAAGCACTTATAAATAGTTTGAGTATCATTTTGATATAATTTTCATTTTAAAAAAAGCATCGTTTGCTTAATTATACAGCGCAGTTACAGCAGCCCGCGTTTGATATGCCTATTGCGAATAATTGTTGGAGTTTTGCATGCTACATTGAACAGAACAAACAACAGCCAATTCTGCTGACAGACATTGTGCACAGATTAAAGATTATATGAGTTTTTTGTATAACTTATAACGTTGCACATATTTTACTTATTTAAACAATAAATAAACTGACAGAGGAGATGTAACGCTAAGATATGCTAAATTTTCTTAAATAAGCAGCAATTGGAATGCACAATTATATTTGACACAGCATTTGGAATTCCTTAACATTTTTATACTCACACAAAGTTCTAAGAAGTGCCGAAACTTGTAAATTTTGTATGTTTTTTATTTTGACTATAATTATCCATTCGCTTCATGTGAGCTCAGTTTGCACTCACTTTGTTTGCCTGAGCATTCTCTATGTATTAGTTGAAGGTGCTATTCTGCAAGGAACATAGGTATTTCAGGTAATACAGATAAGGTGAGTTGGCCAGCAAAAATTCTATAGAACAGTGTAGTCGATTAAGTGCAGAGGTAACGACAGCAAAAACAAAGCAAATATCAACTAAAATACTTTGATGTCAGCAGCTAGTTTTTTTTTAAATAATTAACTGGCGTTAATGGCAACAACGGCACAGACAACCCTCTAATACTAGAGGCTTCATTTGAGTTTCTTTTACTTAATATTTTATTGACGATGAGTTCATGATCATTGGTCATTAAGTCTAAATATGCCATTATAATATTAAAAATAATTCCCATATTCCTCGCCACGTGGAGGAAGGAACTTCGGGAAACTCTCGGCAGCTACTTGAGTTGTGTTGTTAATTTTAATCACAAAAAGCTGGGACCTCCTGTTTATCAAAAATAGTATTTAAAAATCCATATTCAATGCAATATACTAACTAACAAAGTAAGTTATTATGTTTGAACTGCATTGGTGATCCTCTACTGAGCACTCACCTCGTTTTCAGAATTAGTGTAAAACAGCAGCTTAACTTTGTATACAGTAAACAAATACAAACTCGCAGAGAGTAGCATATATCCAGTGTGCAGTAATCTTCGCATATAGGAAGCAGAGACACTATTATGTAATATTAAAGATAAATCAGCATAGAATTCAAACGAAAGGTCTGAATTGCCTATTAGGGTAAGCATGCATTGTGTCCCTTACTCACATGCTTTTACTTGCAATTCATAGTACAGCAATATTTCATTATTATTTAAATAAACTCTAATTTAATTTATTGTAATGCCAGGCATACACGCACGCATGTATATAAAAAAAAAGTATAAAGAAAGAGTAACAAAAATACCGACGACCCCAAGGCGCGTTTCCATGCATAGCCATTTGAGAAATATTTAACAAATTTTAAAATTCAACTGCTGCCCAGCAGAGTCCGCGAACCGTCGACTGCGTCAGCATTTCCTACAGCCCCGCACAGTGGAACGGTGGAAATTTTAACAAAATATTTCACAAATAATTGCGACATTTTTGTGTGTGTGTGTGTGTGTGCGTGTGCGCGAGTGAAGGTACGTAATACACAAAGTGTGTGTGTGTGTGTGTTTAAGAATTTTTGCGCAAGTTGAGCGGCATTAGGCGAGGTCAGTGCCATCATCAAAGAGCTCACTGCCTGCATGTTGTTGTTGTTGTTGTAGCTGCTGCTGCTACTGCTTTGGCAAGCATTCGCTTCATCATCATCATTTCTGTAGCGACTGTGACTGAGGCATTGGCTGTGGCTGCTTTTAATTCTTGCATTGCAGACGACTTGCAGGGCACAGGCTCACAAAAAGTTGTAGTTCAACGCGACAACAACAACAACAACAACTACGACTACGAGTACAACAACAAAAACAACAACAAGAATAAAGCGTAAGCTGCAGCCGTAACTCAACACAAGCGCAAAAAACTAAACAAAACATATAAAAAAAAAATAAATAAATAAATAAAAATACAAGTAAAATAAAAACAAAACAAAAAGAAAAAAAAAAGTAAAGGCAGCAGCAACGCGCAACTCATTTAAAAATGCCAACGTCCATCATGAGGATCGCCGAAGATGGCAGAATTTGTTGTCGTTTCGCTTTTTTGTCAAATTGTTCAACTGAATTTCTTGAGAAATTCTCTTCTGTTGCGTATCGCGACCAACTGCGCCACTGGTCAGAGCGAGATGACAGCGGAAGTGTGTGCAAAAACAAAAAAAAAAAACAAAAAGAAAATAAAATTTAAAGAAATAAAAAAAAAACGAAATAAAACGAAAATAAGACAAAAAAAAGTCGACTAAAATAAAAGCTTAAGAACAACAACAGCAACAACAACAAGAGTGAAGCAGAGCAGAGTAGAGCAGCGCAGAGTAGAAAATAACGAAGACAATGAACTGCAAACTCAAAGCGAAGTAAGGCATGTTTTGTTCTTGCCTCTGTACATGTGTTAAGTGATCTTGTTGTTGATATTGTTGTTGTTGTCGTTTGTTTGTTTGTTGTTTGTTGTTTCTGTTCTTTAATGACAAAGGTCAGTAATTTATATTTGTTTTAATTATTTCTCTGCAGTTGATTTTGGTTTTGAGACGAATTCATTTATGAATTGCAGGCGAATGTGCTTTCGATCTTTGGAAGTTTTGTTAACTGTCGCCGATCTTGTAGTTAAGCATTCTTAGGATAGATAAGCTGTTAGAGCAGTTGCATGTTTAAACTTTTTGACAGAATCAAATTAGTCAATATGTTAAACCAATCTTTGGATATTCTAGAAAATTAAACAGCTTAAAATAAATAATTTTAATTAAGTTTCCAAAGTAACATGTTTATCTGTTATAAAAAAATTAAAAAAAAACTATTTTAAAAGCGAAAAATATAGCAATGCTTAGTAAAGATGAATCACTAACAGAGCACTTTCAGTTTGTAAATGGTTTCTTTATGACTGTATAGACACAACATGGGTAGCATAAAAAGTCAATGACTTTTACATTCAAAGATAGTTTTTCAGTTCAAAAAATGATTTCTTTTTTCTAACAGAATTTTTTTTAGCACTTCAAACTTTGCTGAAGGTTCCTCTACTTTTTACAAAACTCACAAATAAAAAAACAAATATTTTGTTTAATTTTCAAAATTTTTACGCTGTGAAAGAGGAGGGAAAAGGTCTTGAAAACAGAATCAATTCAGTGAAGACTTCAGCTAAGACAAATTTAACTCAGCAATTCGTAGCTCACATGTGCATATCTGCATTATCTTTATTTAGGTCACTTTTTTTTGTGCCAAGATTTATTGTTCATGTTTTTTTTAATTATCCCACAAACAAGTGACTGTCTGAAGTTGTGGGTATTGGCTCTCAAACACATGCCCACTATGCTTAGCCACCTATGCGAAAACACAAGTGCAGCTTCCATATTACACATGCGGCAGCCATTTTAAAAACAAAAACTATTTACGAAATGTCAGCTGTATGCAACACGAACTCACATGACTCAGTTTTATTTTTAAATGCATAATTTGTTATTTTAGACAAGTTAGCCACATGCAAAAAATTAATTTATATTTATTTTTTTTTTTTTTTTTAAATAATTAAATAAAATTTATTCAAGGTTAATGCATAAAAAATCGCCACTACCAACGACAACACCGACAAGCGTTGTAAAATTTATAGAACCTGTTCTGCACTTTGGCAGTACAAAAAATAAGAAAAAATAATAAAAAACATGGCAAAAAAATAAAAATGAAAAAAAAAAAACAAAAACAAATAATATAAGTACAACGTATAAATAAATAGTTTTCTTTGTGTTCAGTTGCTGTTGTTTTTGTTATTGTGGATTTTACTATTCGGACAGCTACCAGTTTTCTATATTATAGCATACTGTTTTATTTTTATTTTTCATTTTTGTTATTTTTTTTCTGTACATTTTTTATTTTTTTTTTATTTCACTAATTTATGCCAATTTGCTGCACTTTGTTCGCTTTAATTAAAGCTTAAAAAAAGCACGCTGCAATTTTTTACAATATTTTCAGCAGTAGCACTCAGTGTTCTTGCTGTTGTTGTTGTTGATGTTGTTGTTGATTTTACTGTAGCGCTACGCTTGGCAAAGGTAATCATTTAAGTGGAATTTTCATTTTGTAAAATTCCCAAAAGTATTTTGCATTTACTTTTTATGACTGCCATGTAATATGTTTATTTTAGTATCATTATAATTTTGCAAGTTTCTTTTTTTATCAATTTTGTTGCTTTTTACAATTTTCCAATATGACATGTGCATATATCAAGTCGATTTTAATAGAAACCTTGCTGACAGCGCACATAAAGCATAAGCAGGTAACCAAGCAATCAGCCAACACAACCAACACAACCCACAGCGCATTGCCCCAACTTCAGCCAAAAATAAGTAAAAAAAAAAGACAAGAAGTAACGAAAAAAGAAAAAAAGAGTTGACGAAAAACGCATACAAGCGCAACAAGTCGTTGTCCTTTGCACGTACGTGGCAGCATGCCCCCTCCCCACAAGCCGCATGCAACTGCACTTGGCACGAATGCAGACGAACACGAAGAGCGCACAACGCACGAGAAGCGCCTGGCCTGGCAGCCTGTGTGTGTGTGTGTGTGTGTTTGTGTCCCAAAAGAAAAGCAACAAGAAAAACCCAAATAGATGACGTGCCTTCTATGCAGCATGAGGGGGAGGAGGGCGAATAAACTAACGAAAAAACAGCAAAAAAAAGTTTTGGCTAAAAAGGCAACAACTGGCAGCCAGCAGCAGGCAGACAGCAGCAGGGAGCAGGCAGCCGCCAGCAGCAGGCAGCAGCGGAAACTAATGCCAGCTTGCTGTTGCCTGCATGTGTATGTGCAGGGATGTGTGCTCCGGCAGACTCCTGTTGCGCCGAAAGTTTCGTAACGATAAATTCACGTTTCCTGCAGCATGTCAGCGTGTTAAATATACACGCCATGCCGGGCTGCTGGCGCACAGCAAACGGATGTGGGTGTGGCACAAAAAGCATTTGCCGCCGAAAATACAAGCAACACAAGCACAACACTAGCATGTGTTTGTGTGTGTATGTGTGTGTATGTGTGTGAGAGAAAGGAGTCATATACTAGATTGTGGCATTTTGTTTGGAGCCATGCAAAATTCATAAGGCAAATGCAACAGGAGTCAAGGCAGGCAAATGCAGCACCGAGCCAAGGTAGCAGCAGGATGTTTTACATGTCTCGTGTTGTTATTTAAAATGTTCGCTTCATATTGGCAGACTGTCGCTTCATTTAATATTATATACCCAAAGTGTGACTGCGCTGCCAAAACATATAATCGTTGAGGAGATGGTGCAGTTTAAGCATATGATTTGAAAATTAATTAAAAAAGGCTTACATTAATTAAGAAAGGTGGCATGGAAAATTAAACATGGCGATGAAACTTCTCCCTATCAATTAGGACACACAAAGAAATTCCACTAAGCAGCATTTAAATTGAATTACTCAGATGTGCCTCAGACATGTCATCGGGAGTTGCTAACAAAACTCTGCCGGAGACTAACGCAACGTAATGTTAAAAATATTAATCATATGTTACCCATAAACTCGAATCTTCAATGGATTGAAAGATTATTTATTGTCTACAATTTAAAGTTGTCGCCTCGTAAACTGTGATTCATAAGGCTTTCAGTGCTTCTACAACTGTAACAAAACCAAATAAATGCGAGCGCATTTCTAAAATTTATATCTGCTATAACTCATAGTCATTATAAATCGAACTAAATCGGCTGACTATAACTTTTCATTTCTCAACATTTATGTCTACATAACTCACAGTTTCTATAACTCCAACTTTTTGCAGTATACAATAGAACTTTAAGCTATTGAAGTTCGATTAAATTTATCGTAACTTGAACTGTCAAACCATTAAACTTCTTCATGTGAGTCTGTATATTGTAGTTGATCTGCAAGCAAAAAAAAAAAGAAAAAAAAAACCACAATAAACTCGCTATATAAGCAACCTCTATACAAGAAATTCTCTTTATAAACAACCTTTTTTGATTCCAAAATTTCTGTATAAGCAACTTTGGTATTATGGTATTTTTTATTTTAATTTTCATTCTTCTGTAAAAATTGAAAGGAAAAGCCGAGTTTCAATTTCTCTAAAAACAAATCTACCAATTTTGAAGCAGCTTCAAGATGGCAAGAGACCATCAGATATCTGACGATGCCACAACATACATAGTCCCTGAACCTCGTTCAAAAAGTATAAACATCGCTTGAAAGAATTCGCCTCAAAAACTTTATACCTTAACGTATTGTTGCGGGTACATTTGTACTTGACCAAAATATCATGAAATCCCTTAATCAATTTAGTTATCGAAAATGACTTAACTCAGAACGAAATAATGGTTCAGAGTAGTTGCTTATATAGCAAGCTTACTGTAATAAAAATAAGTGAAGGGAAATATATAAATATATGCATTATTTGGTTTCTTTCTTTTACACCTAAAAACATCGCAACTTTATGCAGCAAAATTCTAATTATGCCACAAAGAACTTTCCAAAAAAAAATAAAACACACGAAAAACCGCAAGAGCAGCGCCTGCTAATTTAATTCAATCAACGTTTCCACTTCATAACAGTATTTACAAATTATTTGCGGCATAATGTTGTCAACGCTAATGCATGTGCAGGCGCGCAGCTCAGCAACAACGAAAAACAGTCAAAAACGTTGAAATTTTAATGGCATTAGGGTCAAGACCAAGCGCATGCTAAGGCAAAAATACAACAACTACAACAACAATAAAACAGCTGCCAGGCAGGCAACAAAGTACAACACAACACAGCAGAGCGCAGCCAAAGCCAAGCAAAGCAAATGAAAATAAAATAAAAAAAAAAAATTAAGAAAAATGCGACAGCTCAAAGCCAAGAGCAAGACCAATGGTAAAACTGCCAGAAACAACAACAACAACAAAAACGACGACAGCAATAACGACAACTGCAACAACAACAACAACAAAAAAGGCAACAACTGCATGCAATAAACGTTTGCTTAACTGAAACTGGCTTTGGCCAAAGTGTCTTGGCTTGGCTGCGTCTCGACTTGTCTTGACTTGGCTGGCACACAGCTTGTCTTGGCTTGACTTGGCTTGACTGAGACTCGGCTTGTCTTGGCTTGGCCGTTTGTAGGTGAGCAAAGCCATGAACAACAGCAAAAGGCGACCTCAGTCATTGCGATGCTTATTATTATTGTTGTTGTTGTTGTTGTTGTTGTTGTAGTAGCAGCAAACGTTAGAAATGGAAATGCGCATGACTGCATTGCTACAACAACAACAACAACAATAAATATACAACAACAACAATGGCCATAGCCATAGCCAAGCCACATTATGCCACAGTGGCGCGCGGCAGGCGTTGCGCATTTTGCTGTCATTGACTGCACGAATGTGTGTTACTGGATCTGCGCCACTTTGGTTTCATTTTTCGATCTTCCTGTTTCCATGCGCAATCGTTACTTTGTTGGCCACTTGTTTTGTTGTTGTTATTGTTGTTTCTGCTGTTGCTGTAGCACGCTTAATGCTCTGCGTTGCACATTTGCGCATTTGCTTTAAGTAGCTTCATTTCCTTTGGCCACAAGCAACAGCAGCACAAACAACAACAACAACAACAATAACAGCAACAGCAGGTGAGATATTTTTACGATTATGTCTAAATCATGGCTATGCATTAAAATACCCATTGGCGATTTATGTGCCGCCTCAACGTATGTACAAACATATAAGTGCAAATGATCTTGCCAAGCCTGTGTATGTGTGTGTGTGCTTGTGTGTGTGTGTGTGTATGTTGGCTCATGCAGCGCATATTTACGTTATCAGCTAATGCCGCATGGCATATGAAATGCGTTCATCTACAATAAAACGTTAGCTGAAATCGAACTTTATGACAAACAAATTGTCGCATGCAATTATTGTCTTGGCTATGTACGGCACTTTTATCTCCAGCGCAGATGCTTTAATTAAAAAGCAATCTTCCAAACGAGCGAATTCTGTTAGGCGTAAAACATAAAAAAATTCATAGCAGAGTTACCATTCAGAAAACTGCTTAACATGCACAGCAAAAAGCTAAAGTCTATAAATAATTATATGCATTTATTAAAGACTTTTTTTAATCTCATTTAATAATCCAATTTTTGTATTATTTTTTTTTAAATTTTAAATTTTTTTTTTTTTTGTTTTTTGTTTCAATGTTTTAATGTTTTCATTTTATGTTAGCAGTAAAATTTTGTACATAAGAGATATGCTATTAGGCATAAAAAAAGCTTTATTTCAAAACTTATTTGAATTGTTGCATAGAACATATTACCAAAAACATTCAGCTTAAATGTCAGCTTTTGTCTGAGCAAAAAAATGTTAATTTCTAAAGGGTAAGAAACATAAGTAAACTTGGTAATTGCAATTAAACGATTGCATAGAAAATTATAAGTATTTCAAAATTACAAAATGCAAATTACAAATAAAACAATTGCCAAATAAAACAAAACAATATATTCGATGCTAAAAAAAAATTGGAAATTTGACTTATGTCCCTTATAATCCGGATCGAATATGGTGTCAATCATCCAGATCGCAAGTTTTATAATGCAATAATTGAAACACGGTTTTTTGATATTCACCTCACCTACGCTTTATTTCATACTTTTTGAAAAAGAGAGCATCCCCGACTAAGTATGAAATATGATTCAAGGAAGGTTTTTCACTCAGGATTTTGTTCTAAATATTACCTTCTAAATATTACCTATTGTTTTGATTTTCTTTTGAAATATTTATATTATTTTTTATAATAATTGAATAAGCATTTATAAATATTCTTCCTTTTCAATATGCCTTTGATAAGCCGAACTCTCAAGGAGTTCCGGTTTGACACAATTTTAATTGCTATGAATTAGGGGACTTCTACTATATTTATAAGAATTTTTCATTTAAACACACAGATAACAAATTTTAAATAACAAATAACTTCAACAGTAAAATTTGTTTTTTTTTTATGCAGCGCGTTTATTATTGATTTTTTTTTCTAGTTAACTAGTTTCGTTATTTTTTGTTTTTTCATATATATTTCTATAAAGCAAACTATTATACTTGCTGTAACATTTATACTTGCTAAAAAAATTATGCATATTAACCAAAAAGTAAAACCAAATAAAATATTGCAACTATAAAAATAACAACAAATAATAAGCAACCACACAAGATCAAACACAAAAAAAAAAAAAAAATAAATGAAAAAAAAAAACATAAAAAATGCAGTGCAATTGACATTCAGCGCCTAATAAATTGCACACAGATTGCCTTACACACAGCACACACAAGTTGAATATGCTCTCATAAGCATTGCAACTAAATCTAAAGTTCGAGGTTAACACAACAACAACAACAGCAACAACAACATCAACGTGCACAACGCGTTTGCTATATATTTCGCGGCACAGAAACAAAAAACAAAAACAAAAAAAAGAAAAAAATTACATACGGCAAAAATACACATGCGAAAAAAATCAAAAGCAAAAATAAAAATAACGAAACAAATGAAAAAAATTGAAAACACGAAAATTTTTTGTAAGCCAATGGAAAACCTCGACTTTTCGCTGCCTGAAGCCGTACAATGTACAACAATACCAACAACAACAACAACAAAAGCGTAGCTACATATGCAAACATGTCGCTGGCAAAAAAAAAAAAATAGAAACGAACGAAAAATACAAAAAAAAAAAACAAAATGTAAACGAAAAAAGTCAGAATTCAGCAAATCTTTTTTTCGCATTATAAATGCATAACAAATGGAGGTCGCTGCCAAACTATTTGGAATTGGAAAATCTGACAAACGTCAGAGAAGCGTCAACGATTTGCAGCTTAAAGGCAGCGAAGCGTTGCATTTTGGTAAGCGGCGGTCGCACAGCCAGCGTGGCCAGATTGTTTGTAATTTATGCGCCTGGTTTGTTGTTTCGTATTTTGTTATTTTTTTTTTTTTTTTTAGTTTTAGTTTCATGTTTTTTGTTTGTTTAAATAAACAGCAAACAAACAAATAAAAAAAAAAAACAACTTAGTAAATCCATGTGCCGCAGTGTGAATGTTTTCATGTCAAGGTGAAGCGTACATTTTTTATTTATGATCACATTTTTTTTCAGTTTTCGACTGCAGACAGTGAAAAAAACTTTAACTTTGTTAATTAAAAAGTTTGCTATGCTGCATGCAAAAAGTTTGCAAAAACAATACAAAAAAAAAAAACATTTGTATTTGAATTCCTAATTAAAAGTCATAATTATTTTCAAATAAGCAACGCATAAATGCTTCGCAGTCATTAAACAAATAATAATAACAATATTATATTTATTAAAAAAAAGTTGTGAATTATTTGCTATAATTGTTGTGAAATATTTAGTGCAGCTTCATTACTAATTTCTATCTTCCGCATTTCGTCTTGAGAAAAATTAATAAAACATAACGAAATTAATTATAAATGGTTATTAAATTAAAACAAAAAAAGAGTATTGAAAATCAGTAAAACAATTTTAATTGAATTCATAATGATACAAATTAATGTCTGGCACACATTGTAAAATTAACAAAAAAAAAAAACAAAAAATAATAATAAATAAATAATAAAACAAAACTCATTAAAAACGTATATAAAAAAAAAAAAAAATAAGCCACGATTTTACTCATGCTAAATGCAAATTAATTGCTTTTTATTTAGTTTTGTTTTTATTGGCTTTTCAGTTAGAACTAAATAAAGTTTTACCTATGCAAAAATTACACTGGTCAGCAGTGTTTTAGACTTAGCTGCATGTGCACTCATTACATCATTTTTTTGTTAATTGCTTGGATTTTTTTTAAAGAAATACTTTTTTATTCAATTAAAAATACAATTTTGAGCAACAATAGATGATATATGAAATACTGATAATGCTTTGTTTGAGTTGAAGTTCTTAATAAAATTTATTTGCTGGATTAAGCAGGAGTTGAGCTAATCTAAGTTGCATAAATTGGTTTCTCCGAATAAATTTTATTTTATGAGACTCAGAAGAAGGATTTATAGTACTCTCATGAAATAAAAAGTCGTGAAATGCCTAAGCTTTTATTAGATCAGAAAATTTTACAAATCCAAGTTAGCCAATTTAGCAATATGACTTTCACATTGACCTGTCTGTATGTCTTTTATTTAAAACTCATTATGTTATAATATTATAATTGAAATGGCTTTGCCTGAATCCGTCAGTTATGCTACATAATTTTGTTAAAATTAAAAAGAGCCACTTAAACATTTTACACTTAACTTAGAAAAAAAACTGTAGTCTACTTTTAAGCGCTTACCTTATAAATTTTTTTTTTTAAGGAATTTCCTTACTTACTTCAGACAAATATTATTAAAATGAATAACTAAATTTCATTTTACTCATCTGCTCCTGGTTGCTTACTTTAATAAGCGACTATGCTAAAGAAATATAGTTAGCAGCACTAAATGTAAATATTTTTAATTAAAATATGCCACCTAGCATGGGTTTTTTATTTTTTTAAACCATCAAAAGCCACGTTAATCGAATATTTTTCTCATTTATCTTTTATGCTTTTTCAGCGCACAATAAATGCCACAAATTGCGCACAAGTTAACTGGTCACTGGCACAGCAGCCTGGTCGGTTTATTAAATAACAAATTAAAATGTTTATATAGAAGAAAAGACCACAGATCTGTACACAAGAAGAAAAAAAGGAACACACGGAAAATGCTATCGATGGCAGATACACGTGTTGCATATTTAGAGGAGGCACACGCCGTGCACAGATCTTTATCGTTATGAGTTTCTAACTGCCTGCATAGATACACTAGTGTGAAAAATAATTGTTTTGACATTACGGCATTTGATGCCTGATATGCTAGACTTTTATAACATGAAAATGAAAAATTTAAGGATTGCTGCACACTCTGCTATCTCTCTCTCTCTCTGCCAAGCTGAGAGTTGCCAAGAACATTTTTTCCATGTGTTTACGTAAATCTGGACAAGACCTACAGAAATACATATATGGGATATTCGAAAAAGTTCGGTTACAAATGGTTCTAAAATGTAATATCCTTGGTAATATTAATTGCATCTGGCAATACTATAGCTTGTTCGAAAGGTGACATTTGAAACTTCATTTGAAGAAATTAATAAAATAACATTATTCTATGAAAAGTTATCTACGTTTAAAAATAAGTAGAAATTCGGAAAATTATTGTCATATTTTGGTTTTTTATTATAGAAAGGTAAGAATGCGTCGTTAAGGATGAAGAGAATTGTTCATTATTAGCTTCTACAAACTGGATAAACGATTAATTCTGATCTCTATTGTCAACTGAAGCAGAACGTCAGACCACACACACCTTTGATTACCCGGCAGAAACTGAGAGAACTTGGCTGGAACGTTTTGATCCATCCACCATATAGCCAGTAACTTTTCAGTAACTTTGGCTGTCAACTACTTTGAGTGTTACAAAATAACTTACAATTATGCATTTACTTTGCACACGTGTATCATTTTGTCTAAATTTGCCAAGTTGGCATAAACACATAAACCTAAGAAAAATAAAATAAACAAACAAACAACAGACAACACACACACATAACTATTGCCGATTAGATAAGGACTGTAGTGTAGTTTTTTATAAATTTTATACAGATCACAAATATACTTCAATAAAAACACAAACAACGCACAACAAAGCCAAACTGCATATATAAAAAATTTAGTAAGATAAAAAAAATTAAACAAATGCAAAGGAAAATCTGCTGCCTGCGACACGAAAGAAACAATTGCAAAGTGCTGTGGCCAATGTTGCCACACACATACACACACAGAGGGAGAAAAACTTCAGATTTTAATGCAGTCGCAGTTGCAATGGGCATACATATATAATAGCTGCTGTAGGTGCTGCTGCTATATAAACGATAAACAACAACAACAACAATATTCGCAAGCAAAATGTAAAAAATATATTGGCAACAACAACAACAACAATAACGGCAGCAACGGCAGCCACAAGCAGCAACTAGCAAACATGAAGGCTAAAGAAACGGAAGGCAAACTATTATCATTTAAAGAGATATGAGGCATGGCAGCGCTGAAAACTTTAGAACGTTCGTAACAAGTAAACGAAAGCTAAGCGAGCACCAGGCCAGCAGGCAGCAGACTCGCGTGCATGCGAGTGACCGAGTGAGCGAGTGAGACAGTTGCACAGTTGCTGGTGCACACGGTAGTAAATTGGCGGCAGATGATGACGATGACGATGACGATGATGATGATGATGATGTTGAGCTTGATGATGATGAGGCTGTAACGTACACGGCAAGGGCAGCGCACATTTGTTTGGCTGCAGGGAAAATTATCATGCAGATGCAGTTTGTTTCTGCCAATCGACTATTGTTGTTGTTGTTGTTGTTGTTGTTGCTGCTATTATTATTATTCTTGTTGTTGTTGTTGTTGTTGTTGTTAGTGCTGCTTTCGGCTATAATAGTTTTGCTTACGAGTACTTACTGCCTGCCTGGTCTGTGCGCGTCTGGCCTAGCCCGGCCTGGCCTGGCCTGCTACTGCTGCCTAACTATGCCTGCCTTGCTGCCTTGCTGCCTTGCTGCGGTGGGGCAGAGTGATGCTTTTTTGCACACCTGTTGCAAATTTTCATGCAGCGTCGTCGTTAATGTTGTTTTTTTTGTTGTTGTTGTTATAAGCAAAACGCTTATACTGCCAATTCTTGGCTGTCGGCAGCCATAGGAGCAGCAGCAACAATGATTTCGTCTGTGCCTGTGTTAATTTTGCACATTTTGCTTTAATTTTGTTTTTATTTTTTACTTTTTTTTTATTTAAGTGTTATTTTATGCATTACTTTTTTTCAAATATAAACGTACTTTTTTTTTTTTTTTAAATAAACTGCGCATGTTTGCTGTTTAGGCGCATATGCAACAATACAGTCTTTGTTGCCGATGGTCAAGGTCATGAACCTGTTTCGATAACTCGTTTCTCATTTCGACACTCGCATGTGAACGAAGTTGTTGTTTTTTCTTTTCTTATTTTTGCAACTTCTGCAAATCTCACACATTCGTTTGTTGCATGCCGCATCGAGTGCTGCTGCTGCTGTCGCTGCATAGTGCATTATTATAAACATTCCTATATATTTATAAACATACATAAGTATAAGCATATGAGAAATCTATATCAACTTAAATTTGCCGGCACTCGTAATTAATAATAATTTAACTATGTAAAAAAAAAAAATAAAATTTATAAATTAAACTCACAATTATTTAATTTGTTAAACCGCTCAAATTAACAAATAATGTTGCACAGTGTAGCTTTTACCTAAGACAACTGACATATATTTCTGATATGTCTTCAGCATTTTACTTGCGCCCATGCATATTACGAGCGATTTTCTATGCAAAATGTCTGAAATATGCCTTTAAGACTATTTCTTAAAGTGTTGAAAACAAATAATAAGTAAGCCGCGTTAAATATATCTTGTGCTTTTTCCACTTTCTGTTCAGCACAATATTAGAAAGCTTGTCACCTGCACTTGGTAGGGAGACATTCACATGCTACATTGTATGTAAATATGCCTATTTACGAAGCCCTAAAGTTCAATTGACAAACATGAAAAATAATTGAACATATTCTTAAAAAAGGAAAACGTATTTCAAAAATATAGGCAGCTTTCTATTTTGAAAAAATACCGCCTGCAAATGAAAACCTTTAAAGGGACAATCTATTTTTGCTTGAAATTGTATAGGCAGCTCATTTGCATCTTCAGCAACCGTGTGGCTGCACTAAAGGTTTCTTGAAGGGATACTTATTTTTTATGAACTTGTAATATTTCAACTAATCTGTGAAGCAGCAATTATTAGCAAAAAATGCTCTTTCGCCATTAAACATTGGCAGCGAAGCATCGTCGAACATTAAAAGAAAAAGAGACACGCCCCCTTACTGCACGCAAATTTTGTAGCAGTCACAAATTTTGTCAAAAAGAAAAATAAAACAAAAAAGTTCAAAGAAAAGACTGAACTAATTTTAATTTATGAAGTAGCTACCTAGCCAAACTAAATCATTGACATTCATGCCCATATTTGAGCGAAAAGCAAAAGCATGACTCAAATGAGTGACTTAATGCAATTGGCTCAACTCAATTACAAAGCAATAAAAAACGAAAAAAAGATGAATAAAAAAAAAGAACTCAACTCAAATGAATTTTAAAAATGTGCCAATACAATAACAACAACAACACTGCGCACACATGCACATAAGCATTACCCCTACATGAAGTCTTCAATAGCAAAGAAAAAACTCAACTCAACTCAACCCAACTCAAAGTCGACGCAAGTTAATGTGTTGAGTGTAAATTATTCACAAACTCACCACGACGACTTGCATTGTTTTGCCTGTGTGTGGGTGCATATGCGAAATGGCGGCAAACCGCGGTTGCGACTGTATTAGTTGTGCTGATATCATTGTAAAATAAAAAAAAAAACAAAAACAACTACAACTTAAGTGAAGAAAAGCCGCAATTTTTACTCTTTTTTTTTTTGTTCTGCTTTGCTTACGAAAAAATGCGCTCGCAGTTGTGCTCTTAGCGAAACGGCTAAAGTGCATTTGCAGCTCTTTGACAGCGACTGACAGAGCACATTTGTTTGGACGCTGTTGACGACGGCGACGACGACGACGACGACTAAAGCAGCTACGGCGTGTTAGTGAGGCGGGCAAGGGCAGGCAGCCAATCGCCACAACGGCAGACACACTGCATACATGTTGACGCTGCTGCTGTTGCTGTTGCTGCTGCTGTCCGTGCGTGTTTACTCTGCGCATTTAAGGGAATGCAGTTTTGGGTAGTTTACTTTTCTTTTAGGTTTTTGGTTTTGTGTTTTTTTTTTTTTTGCTTATTTGGCTTTGTTATTTTGCTAATCCTTGCGCCTGCTGCATATGGCTCAAGGACATAATTGCAATATTTACAAAAGATAAAAATCGGCGACAACATTTAACCACAATTTTCTAAAAGAAACGAGTTCAGACGCAAAAACAACATATGCACCCCAAGTTTAGAACCAAAAACAACAACAAGCACAAAGAACTGCATAAGAATTCCCTGCCACTTCTTTCCATTTTTTTTTTTTGTTTTTTTTTTTTTTTTGACAGAAACAAGTCGAGTAATATGCAAAACTGTCTTACAAAAATAAAACTGCATGCAAGCAAGCAAAATAAGAAGAAGCGAACCAAAAAAAAAATACACAAAAAAGTGCAACGCACAATAAGCAGAAAGCAAAAAGCGTAAAAATGCAAGCAAAGGAAGCGTATAAGCAAAGCGAAGGCAACACAAAAAACACAAAAAGAAGAAGAAGAAGAAGCATGTATAAAACAAAAGCCGAAATACGAGACGTCGTCGTCGTCGTCATCGTCATCGTAGTTGTCGACAACAAAGCGCGCATTGTTGTTGTTGTTGTTGCAGTTTTTGCCATGTTTTCTTCGTTGCTTTATTTGCTGCATTCTGTGTTTTTTTTTTGTCGCTGCTGCCGACACCGAGTGCATAAAGTGCATTCGGCATCTTAAAGATGCAATTTGCATTGAACTACAATGCAGTTGTCATATGTCGTCTACGACATTGCGACGCTGCAACGCTGCGACGTTGAAACGTTGGAACATTGCCTGCCGGCTTCGTGGAGTGGCATACGACAAATGAGCGCAGCGTGCAATTTGATAATGCACCACAGTTGCCTATGCACACACACACACACACACACACACACACTCACGCATAATCGTAACTGTATATGCCTGCGCTTGTATGAGTCTCTGTCTGTCTCTGTCAGCGTCTGTGCGTAATTAACTCAGTTTATGTGCGTGTGTGTGCCTGGCTTGATTTTTTGTTTCTTTTTTTTCTGGCTTTCTTTTTTTCGGCTGCTGTGGTAGGTTTGAGTTTGGCTATGGTGAGTAACAGCAAAGCTGCGGCGCTTTACACTTGACATTAAGCTTAGCGTGTTGTTGTTGTTTTTTTTCGGTTTCTTTTCGCAAATACAGTGCAAAGTTCAGCGAGTGCAACAGCTATGATTTTCAATTGAGTCTTTTGAGTTGATTAATGCATGCTGGCGGTGCTAAAGTTTAATATGAGTTTATAGTGTTAAATCACGCCTTGAATCATTTTTGGCATGATAATGTAAGCGGAAGCGGTCGATGTTCAAGTTTAAGCGGTAATCATACTTTCTGCTAAGTCACAATATATAAAATACTTATGCACACTCTTGCACTCATAAGCTTGACGAAATTATGAACATATAAAGCTAAAAATTAAATAGCAGCTGTATGGGTTAACATTGTTTTAAACCCTCGGCTGCATGCAGCCCAACTCAAACGTTGACAACCGTAAGACAGAAGTAAATAGTCGCTCTTGTCTTGTAGCTGCGCATACAAGAGACCATTCAAACTGTCAATAGGCTTCCCTCTTGAGCATCACTTGGACAAATACATACTTCATCAGCAGCCCCCCTCCCTTAATAAGTTAAGCATTTTCTACGTATAATCCGCAGCTGATGCGACTAACTGACATATGGTATTCATTTTGCATGCAGCAATGTGATTGAGCAATCCTTGCTATGATTCTGGCAAAATACAATGAACCTATGCAAGTGTCAATTTTGTTAAGCCCCCACCCCGTGTCTACTCTGCTCACATGCATATAATTATTTTTTAAGCTATTTTCTTAACTGAACAACTCTAACAATTTCCCCCTTGGCAAGTATGTAGTTTTGTTTTCATTGTTAGCTAAAATGGCTAATGGCTTAAATGAAATAACATATGCAATTAGTTGAACAGTCAACAGTTTTGCAATGAATCCAAAAGGCAAATGCCAAACACAATTAGATATTAAAAAAGTTAAAAGAAACTAATAATAATTTTGAAAATTCAAGGAAGTTATAGTCTGATATAAATAAAATGTGAAAAATCGACACAATTGAGCAGCAACGACTAATGACATTTAAATGAAAATCAGATAATCATGCCAACAAGCCGAGACAATGTAAAAGGCATTAAACACTTACACACATGCCAACATACGTAGGCACATGGGCTGCTTATATGACGCGCTATTAAACAATAAAAAAAAAATGCTGCTACAAGCAAACAAAAGCAGCAGCGTATTATTAAAAATGAAATAAAAAAAAATAGCGACAAAAACAAAAAAAAATAAAAAATAAAATTGACTGGATGCGAAGCCAAAGTATAAAATGCGGATTTATTATTATTTTCTTTATATTTATTAACAGCATATGAAAAATTAAAAAAACAAATAAAACAAATAACAACGACAAAAAAAAAACAAAAACAAATGCCAGAAGATTGCGTTAAAAGAGTTTTAATGCGTTGGCAAAAACACAAAAAACAGAAAATAAATAAAAATGACAAAATAAAAGAAATGCTGAAATGATAAAAAAACAAAACAAAACAAAAAATAAAAAAAACACATACGCAGCAGTTACAGTTTTGTGCGTATAAATGTATGTTGATTATTTTTTAATAATACAAAATATGAAAAGCAGAAAATATACAAAAAAAAAAAAAAAGATTACAAAAAATAATATGTGTATTAAAAAACAAAACGCGTATAATAATAAATTTTGCCTGCAGTCAATTGCACGCACTTGCTGTGCTATGCTGTGCCGTGCTGTGCTGTGTGTGATATATCACAGCTTAAGCGCCGGCTTTGGCAACAGATTTCATTCTTTGCTCTCTGCAAATTTTTTTTTTTTTATTATTTTTCACATTTCATTACGCGTTGTTTGCTGCTTGTTTTGTTCGTGTTGTTGTTGTTGTTGTTGGGGTTAGACTAACACATGAAATAGGTCTCGACTGCTTACTTGCTTTTGGCCCTTGGCTAAAATGCAAACGGCTTTTGCGCCTTTTAATCAGCGCGACATATAAAGCATCTATAACAAGAGGGCATATACAAAAAAAAATAAATTAAATGTATATAAATATATATGTATATATATATATATATATATATATATATATAGAATATCTAAATAGTAGGGGAAAAAGGCAAATGCTTGCATCGTCGCCTGTTTAGTTGTTTGGCGCGCATTATGCGCAATTATGTAACCTACAATTGTCACTGCCTGGCAGTCGTGGCCTGTCATGAGAGTCGACGCAGTGCCTGGCAGCTTGTTGCATAGGCAACATCCGTTTCCCGCAACAAATTTAAACATGGCTTGCGATTACATTAATGAGCTCACTCGCACGTACCTACATAGCAACATACATTGTTGCTGTTGTTGTTGTTGTTGTTGTTATTGTTATTGTCACTAATATTGTTGTTATTGCTGCTTTGGCAATCTATTTAACAGCAGCTTCCTGTTTTCGTAACTCACACTCATTTTCAAATCCGTTTACTTCCTTGCCAAGAGCATTTGCCATTACTGCCAGCAATTGGCCGAAACAGTAAATTTTGTGCCTAGAACGGAAGTAAAACTTGCGCTGCCAGTTTTTGCGCTTCTCTTGTTGTTTTCTGTTTCTTTTTTTAATTTTTTTTTTATGCTCTACTGCTGTTTTATTTGTATTCTATTTTCATTTTATATTACGTTCCCAGTCTGCCTACTTGCCTAAGTTCAAATTAGGTTGTGGCATTATTAGCACAAATGCTGGCTGGCAGGCAGGCGGGCAGGCGGAGAGGCAGTTAAACCATGTTAGCAAATGGGAAATCTCATATTTAAGACAGGATGATGTTTGTTGCTCTGATGCTGTTGCCCAGCACAGGTTACTTAGCACGACGCTGTGACTGTGACTGTGTCTATGCCTGTGTGAGTGTGTCTTTTGTACAAAGGCTGCCATTGAATGCGTTTGGGCTGCTTGAGCGTAGTTCATAGCTGCTAATAATGCTTCACTCATATTTTGTTGCACTCTTGGCAATTTACTGTACCATGTCATTCCCGTTTGACTTTGCTGCAACTAATCGAACGTTTGTGACTAATTTTTCTTAATTAGCAAATGGGTGGTTCACTTTACTTGCTTATTGAAAATTAATAATTGCTAACATGCTAAGGCAGACACATCGGATGTCCTGCAGAAAATTTGATGTTACTTTTTAGGGAGTGTCTGAAAACGTGCGAATTCAATTATAGAACCCTTTATATTTAGTTGAAATACTGCAATTGAAATTGACCGGTTACAGAGCTCACACAGGTTTTCTTTATTACTTGAATCAACTAACACAGCTTATGTGTAAAAAAGCAATCTCACAGTTCCCAATATCCTGTTGGGGCGTTTATTATGCAACTCTAACTTAAGTGTTTGTGGTTGCATATGGAAGCTCGCTTACCTCACACAAGAAGCTGCATGCGCTGTTGACTTCTTTAATGGCATCAGACTCTATGCATACAGCGCAGATTCAGTATCATCTGAGAGTAACTTCTGATGCAGTGACTGATTTGAATCGGTAACTAATTTGTAGATATAGATTGTAGATATATAAGTAGGGCCGCACCTAGCCAAGGTTCAGTGAAGCTACCTCAACAGGAGCTCACATACAGCAGCAGCAGCACAAATGTTAAAGCTTTCTAACTTCATTTCGTTTCAAATATGGCTTGACAACCTAATCTTGCCGAAGTATTTCACTTAATGATTCCTTAGCTAAACAGCATACACTGTTCCAAACTTCGAAATTGTCCCATTGTCTAAAAAAATAAATGCTTCGTTGCTTAGTATATAAATACGCTTCACACAGAAAAACTATGGCAGCAAAAAGAAAACTATGCAATTATTTAGCATAACCAAAAATAAATAAATACATAAATTTACCAAAAAGCAATTTAAGACACAAAATTGTACTTTAAAGTTACTGCATGCCAAACTCGAAGCAAAGTTTTCGGTTGAAACTACAAAGCAAAAACGCCCCACATTAATTACAACCCACAAAAGTGACTAATTTTGCACGGAATTTCAAGCAACCAAAAACAAAATTTCAAGCAAATACAAAAAAGAAAAAATTCGTAAAATAAAAACATAAAAATAAAACAAAAGCAAAGCGATAACAAAATGAAGCCACACATGCGATAATTATGTGCAACAACAACAAACGACAAATGCGCAAGCAAAGTAAAAACAGCAAAATGCAAAACAACAAAAACAACAATGAAAAATGCGCCAAAAAAACTTTTGACGTCAACGAAGACATTTTGCATGAAAACCAAGAAGCAGAAGAAGCAGCAAATGCAGCAACAACAACAACAACTTCTGCACGAAATTGTGACGCGTCAACATAATCAGCTTTGGTCTAGGTCAGGTACGCAAAGTGACATGTCTGTATGTCTGCATATACATATATGTAACATATATATACATATGTACATGTTTACTTGTGAATATTTACTTGTGAATTACTCAAAAGTAAATGCAGACAAACATGATACCTATCGCATGCGACAACAACAACAACAACAACCATTCTACATATGTATATGCACATGCTAAAACATATGCACATATGTCAAGCATGCGATTTTCTTGTGCTTTTATGTTATTTGTCTGTTTTTTTTTTTTCATTTTTTTGGTTGAAAAAATGTTGACAAAGGCATGAAAGACAAAACTGCAAATTGAGCGAAATTTGATGAGGTTAATGTACGCTTAGCAATTTTAGAGACAGGCGCAGGGGCCGAGGCAGAGGCGGAGTTGCTTTTGTTAGAAGTAAAATTGATTAATGGCTTAGTGTGGCATGATTGCAGAGTAAAGTCAAAGCAGCTAAACAGAGCAGAGCAACAAGAACATGCGTACATACATATACATATGTATGCGCTGTTATTTTGCATGCGGTTAGTTAACATGCTGTAAGGTACAGCAACTGTTCTCTTGCTGTTATGTAAGCCTTACTGTTGCATAACAGTTTTTTATAAATTTATTTTTGATTTTTTTCTTATTTTTTGGTGACAAAATTAAAGTGAAATACATAATAAAGTTGCCTTACATTGTTGTTGGCAAAAAAAAATACAATTGCCAAAATTTTTTATATACACACTCGTACACACATATATATTTACAAGTTTATTGAAAAAAATTTAAGGAATATTTAAAATCATGTGAGTAATGCAGTTAACATTATGCTGCATAACTATTTGACAGTTTGACAGGCGCTGCTGGACAGTTTGGCAGGCACCGCAACGCCGTCTGCACTCAATTGCATGTAATACGATTTACGTTAATTTAAAGGAAAATTGGTGAATAAAACGCATTTTCATAAATACGATTGGCCACCACAAGTGCTTCTGTTGCTGCTGCTGCTTCTACTGCGGCAGCTGCCACTCTTGGCCACTGTTGGCCACTACAATTGCGCGCAGACAATTTGCCATAGCATATAAAAAGCACTAATTAACTTAAAATGCCTGAAATTGCATGGAAAATGAGTACTTTTAACAAAAAAAAAAAACAAAAAAACAAAAAAAAATTAAGTAAAAAATGGAAAAATTCAGCACTGAAAAATTACAAAAAACTCATACATAATTGAACACGTTATAAGCGCGTGCTGCGCACAAAAACGTAATGTGTAATTGACCATATATCGATCGGAGGCAATGTATGCGAATATAAAAATACATAAGCACAAGCAAACAAATACGCACTTGGAGTTGAAAAACTACGCCAGAAAAATCGAATCGAATCGAGTCATAACGAAACGAAACGAATGAAAATGCGTAGCACAAAAAGGCAACGAAACGCAAATGTACGAAAGTTATTTGGCATGCAAAATATACAACAACAACAACAACAAAAGCAACAACAACAGCAAAAACAAATTGTGGAAAAAATGCATTATGGCATATTTGATTGATTGAATGCAAAGCACAGTCTGAAGTGCTACGTGGGTTCAAAAAAAAAAAAAAAAACTGTAAAAAGAAGTAGGAAAAAAAAAGGTATGAATAAAACGAAAAATCATAACAGTAAAAAACACACACATACACATGCACATTAAACCAATAAACACTTAATTGCGTAATATGCTGAGCCCATTGACCAAAAGGACTTACGCGACTTTGCATATTTTTTCCACATTGCATTTGTTTTTCTTTTTGTGCTTTTGCGTGTGCAGCGCAAAGTCTGCGTCTGAGTGCCTGCTGCGCTCTGTGGCTCTTACAGTGCAGTTTACTTACTTTTTTGTGTGTGTTGTTTTTTTTTTTTGACTATTTTATAACTGTTGTTATGTTGCTGTTGTTTTTTTTTTTGTTGCGCATAAAATTTTAATATTGGCTCACATTACAATTTGCAAGGCGCAAGCATTTCTTTGCGGTCTTACGCATGGCCTGCAGTTTGTTTCGCAGCCTAAGCCACGCATTTGCTGCTGCATTTGGCAAAATGCGTTATTGGCGGCTTATAAAAGAATATTGATCTGCCCCCAACACACACACACACACACGCACACATGCGTTGTGCCTAGCAGCGTTTGGTTGGTGTGTGAGAGCAGTGCCGGGCACTCGCTCTGCTCTGTTAGGCCTTTCATACGCGTGCTCATATAAATGCTGTGTATATATGTGTGTGTGTGTGTTGGTGTGTGTTGGTGTGGTGTGAGTTATATACGCACATATGCCTATATTTCACATATTAAACAACCCCATTTAGAATATTTGTTGCGTCCCCCTTTTTTTTCGTGCGTTTATCTAAGCCATGTATTCCATGTTGGGACTGTTGCTGTACCCTGTTCTACCCACGGTTATTGTTATTGTTGTAGCTGTTGTGTACCATGCTTTATTGAATGTTAGCTAACGTTTTTTTTTTTGCATGTTTTCCTTCTTTTCTTTTTTTTGCCATAGTTGCTTTTATGGCGCAGCATTTCCGGCAGGGAAGTTTTAAATTAGTGCACTTTGGGTTTGATGTTTTTTCTTACCCTCTTCTATTTTTATTTTTGGACGCAGGAGAGTTCGTTTTCGTTCTACGCTTTATTCCTTTTTTAATTACGCATCCTTTTTGTATGCTTATGTACGCGTATGTGTTGTTATTGTTGTTGTTGTTATTGTAAACATTGCCATGAGGTATTGACCCCAAAAGCATACCAGCTGAGGTTTCTTACTTTGCCGCATGCTGCTGTGGGGTCACTTTATATGCCATGAACGCCGTGTTAGGCTTAAATTTAAATTTCTATATAAACAAAGTATATACAAATATTAAGAAACTCTAAGTAAACTCTGTTAAATAAGAATTCATTAAATTTATATTGTTTTTTGAGGCTTGTTTCATACTTTACGGTTCACGTAAAAAGAAAATATTAACATAATCACACAACAGCTACATAAACTTAACATAACCTAAGCATTGACATTAACATGTTCACTGTGAGTCTGCTGTAAATAACATTAACATGCATACTAAGCGAGACGACTATATATAATTATAAATGACACCGAATCCGATATGCGGATTTTTTTCCATTTAATATTGACTAGTCCACATATTCAATCGACTAGCAGCCTAAGTAACAATTAAGTGTCTACTTAACATTTATATTTTCAGCGAGCTCTGCTCAATCAAGCTGCCAGCTTGAATTGCCTGCGTCAAAGCAGCACTTCTCCACAGCTAAGCGATATGGCCGAGCTGACCAAAAAGCTGCCTAAGATTGATTGGTTGGTTCACATGGCTGCTGGCATTAGTAGCAAGTGTAAGTCATCGTGGTATATCACAGAATTTTTCATTGACTATGAGACTCAAATGTTTGCGTTGATTGCTTCAAAACTTCAGTAAGCCATTTTGGTTACTACAGTCTATGCCTGAGATGTAATGCGTCAAAGGGCTAGTCCCAAGTGCCTCCGCCGCACATGTCGTATAGTCAGTACTGTAGATATGCAATTTCTTGGTTCTGCTGCACTAAAATATTCTTGCCTTACTTAATTTCAGTTGTGTGCCTACACCTAATTAGCATTTCCTTTAATTTAAACCCAAGAGCAGCCTACAATGTGTTATGAACCCAATAAAGCTATGCATTAAATAATTACGTAATCGCAAACATTTTCAGCTCAATTAAAAGCTCATAGAAGTCTGTCCAGCTGCAGCCGGCAGCATAAGTCAAGAGCAAACAAATGACGTTGTTGATTTCACTCAACGCCGCACAAGAAAGCCAAAGCCAAAGAGCGGCCAAAATGCCGACCTAACCCAACAAACTGCACGCACCGGGGCGACTTGTCAGCGACAGCAGCAGCAGCAGCAGCAACAAAAGCAGCTGATAAAATGAACGCACTATATACGAACCTCTATAGATCTTAATACATATATAAAATAGCTGCCAAAAGGTAGCAGACAGCGGACAGCAGACAGCAGGCGAAGGCAAGCCCAGAGCAGACAAGCCAAGCCAAGCCAAACCAAGCCAAGCGAAGGCTGGCAAGAGCCAAAGGTACGAGTTAAGAAAGTTCGTTAGGCGTTTGCGGCCAAAAAGAGCCGAGCTGGCAGGCAGGCAGCAACTGAAACCTGGCCACAGCAAAGTTTAGTTTACCGACCAAATGACAACGCGTTATAATGACAACGCCTGGCGACGTCATCGTCACCGTCAGCGTCAGCGTCAGCGTCAGCGTCAACAACGTCTTTGTTGTCATCATCGTCGAGTTATCGTTGCTTGTTATTATTATTGTTGTTGTTGTTGTTGTTGTCTGCTGCTTTAGTTGGGTCTTCAGCTGCAATGCTGTGGCGAATATGCTTTTATTTTTTTATTTTTTTTTTTTTCTTACGCTTTTTTTTTTTTTTTTTACGCTTGCTTTTGCCTTTGGCTTTGCCTTTGCTCTTGCTTTGGGTAATATAATCGGTCACTGACTTGGCATTTGGCTGTTGGCTGTTGGCTGTCGACTGTTGGCTCTTGGTAATTTGAGACAACGCCGACTTTGACTCTGACGTTGTTCGGCATTGCGTTCTGCTTCTTATTCTGCTGGTTCCTGTTTTCATTTTGGCTTCAAATACAAAAAACTGCTGCAAAACACATACGTAACCGTAAATATTAAATTAAGACAAAAGTTAGTTTAACTCACAATTAAATAGCAAACAATTTATTGTGCAGCATACTGCAACTTTCATATTTCAATTAAGCATTAAAACTCATAGTACAATTACTGCCAGCGCAGCCAAAACGCCAGCAAGTACAGTGCAGACAAAACATGCAAAAAAAAAAAATCAAAAAAAATAAATAAAACAAAAAAAAATGAAGGAATTATAATAAAAGCAACAACACTGCCGCCAAAATAAAATACAAACTACAAGCAATGATCATTAGCAAAAATTGCCAAAGCAGCAGTGCCGGCAATAAAAAAACGAAAAAAAAAAACACAAACGTGGCAGCACCAAGAGCCGAAAAATCTCAAAATGAAAACATGTTGAGATCGTGCAGATGCCGCCGTAGGCACGTACAACAATTTATCACTGCAACTCCGCAACTCCGCATGTCGAGCCAGCAGAAGAGTGAATTGCATACGCCCGCTGCTAATAAAACAACAAATGCAACAACAACAACTACAACAACGACAACAACTTTAGGCTTGTTGCTGCAGACGACGATGAGCAATTCACATTTCGGTTTCATTTACAAATTCGGCTGCATCGGATGCACTTTTCGTGCATACAAAGCCAAACGAAACTTCGTTCTAAATTATATCATCGAGTGCAGTCAAGGCAAAAGCACAGCAACAAACCTAACAAAAAAAAATAAAATAAAATAAAAATACAAAATCCAAAAAAATAAAAAAAAAAACCAAAAACAAAATAACACAGCAACGAAAATTATTGTGCAGCAAAATTGAAAGGGGAGCGATTAATTCAAGCGAGTAGCGCAGATGCAGTCGAAGTTGCTCCTGCTCCCGTTCCCCCCACTGCTGCTGCTGACACTGCTCCTGCCGCTGGCTGCTGCTGCTGCTGCTGCTGCAGATGCATCCGATGTAAATGATAATGATGATGATGCGGAGCTGGCGATTGTACGGGCATTGCACACAGCGCACAGCACAGAGCACAGAGCACAGAGCACACTGGCCACTGTTTCACTGTATGCAGTTGCCAGCAACAAGTCGTCATTTTTTAAGCTACTTTGGCTGCTGCTGATGTTATTTTATGTTGTTGTTATTTGTTGTTGTTGTTATTTGTTGTACTTGTGCTTTAGTTTAATTTTTGCGTGAATGAAACTTATTAAACGTCGTTATTACCCTACACTAAATGAGCATATTAGCAAACACATGCAATGCAAGTTTAAATAAAACTTGACTCAAAAAAGAAACAAAATAAATTTGTGTACTTTCAAAAAATATTTACTGCAAGGCCATCGGGGAAATATAACATAAGCCAAGCCAACGGAAATTTGAACAACATAAAACCTAATCACACTTCAGAACATCCTATGTGGAAGATTCAACTCGGTAATGTAGCTATACACACTAAAACAACTGACATAGTCAGCTTCTTCATTATTTTAATTCAATTTTTTTTTATTATTTATTGCATACTAAGTATGTTAATTTATTTATTTTTTACTTTATTTATTATCCTTTTATTTATTTTTCTATTTCTGCCTAAGTTTAGGCTATATACGAAAATATAGAAAATAAAGAGCAAATAATGCTGTGGCTCTCTTACTCAACTAAGTTCTAGTCATGAATCATAAAAAATATACAATAAATATTATAAATAGTCTTGAGATATAAGAAGGAAAAAAATCAACATAGGACTCAGAGTCGCTCAAGCATAATATGCGACTTAATCAAACGTAACAAACTTTTGCTATAAAATCTTTTCACACAACGCCACAAAAAACAACACAAGTGCACACAACATTCGTACAAACCGATTTCTGCAAAACATTTTTTGGCTTCACATTTCATTGTCGATTATTTTTATTGCACTTTTTTGTTTTTATTTTTTCATTTATTGTGTTTTTTTTTTCATTTTTTGTTACGTATTTCAGACCATGCATATTCGTCAATTTTCGTGCGAGTGTGTCGGTGCGTGTCGCTGCCTGTGCATATGTATGTGTGTGTGTGTGCAATTTACGCAGTAACCGAAAGATCGCTGCACGACGTCAACGTCGGATCGCAACGTCAGCAAAGGCAAAAGGCGGCCGCAGCAGAATTTAAGGAGCAAAATACGAAAAACCTTGAGTACGGTCAGTGACCAGAAAAAATGCATAAACATTTTTTTGTGTGTGTACAGTACAAACATATGTATATATGCAGACAGACAGACAGAGAGACATTTAGACAGACGAACGGACAGACAGATATATATATTTTTGTGACTCTTGTGTGTTTGCCTGCACCGCTGCTTATTTGTGCCCTGCGCACACAATCCACAATGCGCAACACCGACTCGCAATCAATTGCAAAAAATTTTCGGAAATTTTTGTTGCCACAAAAGGTAGGGAGCCCCAAGCATACATTATTGAGGCACGTTCGATGCCGAAGACGTTCACCATTCACCATTCACCGTTCACCGTTCACCATGCATTAAACACACCATACCACAAATATACCATGCCATACGCCGTTTGCCGTTTGCTGTTGCCGTTCTCACCATGCATGCGGCAGCGCGGGCATGTGGTCGGTTTGTTTTTGTTTTCGGTTATTGTTTTTGTTTTTGTTTTGGTGGGGAAGTGCTGGGGGAATTGGTTTCCCGTATGGTTTTTGGCAGACGCTACGCATATTTTGTGCATATGTGTTATGCTTGCCGATTGTTGTTGTTTTCGGGATTTTTGTTGTTATTATTATTTTTATTGCTGCTTAATGCGCAATGCGTTTGTTGCTGTTAATGTTGTTGTTGTTGTTGTGTTTTGATACGCTGTAAATTCTTGAGTGCCCGCAGCCGGTTTTCGTTGCTATACGTTTTTAATTTCATTTATTGTTTTTTGTCTTTTTTTTGTTTTATTTTTTTTTTTTGGACTTGCATTTCGCTTTGAAGTGTTTGCACTGCATTATGCCGTACACTGTATGCCATAAGTCTTTGCCAGCCTGATCCACTGCCATAATTTTTGTTTATTTTTGTTGCGCATTCTTTTTTTTTTTGATTTTTTTTGGTGTTTTCATTGCTTGCTTTTGGTTTTGCAATTTCGGCGCTGCTGCATTGCAGCAAAGCGTGCGCTCGCTTACATTTGCTGGTCGTGCCTGCTGCAGCTCATAAAATATTTTCAATTATCAAGGACAAATGTGCGTTGAACTTGATCTTAAATGAGTTGAGAGTAAGCGAACGCGTATGCGTTCGTTCACGTATGCGTAATTGTTTATGTCTTGTGTATTTTTAAATTTCTTTTGCAAAATTTTTCTTGCGCATTTTTCACGCATGCGAAATTGAGGAAATGCTTTTGGAAAAACAACACAACAGAACACTGCTATACAACAAAAACTGGCAAACATCTGCATTGAAAACCAGCCAAGACGGCTGTCAACTGTACGACGCACATAAAATTTGTTAGTTTAGCATGGCGCGCAGTCACTTTCGACACTTCTGACATGCGCCCCGAAAAAAGGTGTTTGAAACCTGATTCTGTAATTAAGATAATACCGAATATGCAATTAAATGCACAAATTTATGTGTAAAACTAACCAAGCCAAGCCAAGCCAAGCCGAGCTAAGCCAAATAGCCAAGTCAAGCCGAGTTAACCAAAACTAAGCCAACACAAGCCATGCCAAGCCAAACCAAGCCATGCCACATCATGGCGGAAAGACGAAAATTCTTTTTCGTTAATTGAATGCGCACAATAAGAAACCTAACGTATGCATCTGCATCTGCATGCACTGGCAGTGCCTAAAACATTTTCGTTGAAATTGATTTGCGCGGCTTTGGCCATAACAGAGCATAAGCAACAGCCAACCATGGCCACAGTCACAGCAGCAGCAGCATCAGCAGCCGGCCACAGCATTCGTTCCATGCCATTCATGCACTCTGCAGTGCTGAAGTTGGCTTAAAGTCGTTGGCTATGGATTAAGTTGTACTGCGTGGCATTAAGCCGCCTGCAGTAGCCGAGCATGTGTCCGGAGGCGTGTTGAGGCATATTTGTTTAAACTTGTTGATGTGGCTTAATAACCATAGGCCATCAAGCTACCACGCAGCATATTCCCACTTTGCATATACCTAGACGAAAAATAAATGAAATGTTTCTTTTTTATAGTTACAGTATAGCAGCTACGAAGAACGTAGCTTATTTGAAAAGCATTCCGCCGGAAACACTTTGCTAAAAGACACAAGTTAATAGACGCAGACTGGCAAGCACGAAGGTGCACAGAGGTCAAGCTAACGGTTAACTTATTCAAATGCAATTCGATATTACAGACGAAAGCTTTTGGCAATTTTATTGCCACTGGCGCAAAGATAAGAACTGAGACATACATTTACAGACATTTAATAAAACTAACTGAACTGCAATGCCCGACATTCCCGTCAAAAGGAATTGCATCTGCTGCCCCTTTCAAATAGCTTCCTAAGTAGTTGTCTAATTGTAACTAATTTTCAAGATCTTTTTTTAGTTAAATAAAAAAAAGAAAATAAAAACAAAATATTGACCGCCTGCTTTCAACTTTAAGATAGCTTTCTATTGGATCTACAAACTATATAAATAAATATATGCAAAATAATTACATAATTCAACTATATTTTCTTCATAGGGAATCTACCGAATTTTTTTCACAACGACGGACTTATGTGTAACCATATAATGCTAAGTTTATGCTTGACAATGCAATGCCTATATGCGATGTTACTTATAAGGACACGAACCCAATTAGTTGCCTAAGCATATCACTCACCTATTAAACAATTAATGTTAACATGGGATCAGAGAAGCACTCAACTTTTATCAACAATGTCAACAAAGTCATTGTGTATATTTTCAGACATCTTGGAAAAATTTGTTCCTGTAATGTATGTAGAGAATATTTTCAAAAAAACCCATATATGTTATACAGCAGCTGCCAGTTCTAAGCTGTTAATAACTTATTAAGCTATATTAGAAATATTGATGAGTCTGTTTGAGATTTGTTCAAGCACAAGAAACACATAAGCATGTGTACGAGCAACGCAAACCCAACTCTTCATATGCCTGCTGCTGCTTAAATGGCATTCGGCAACAGGATAAAGTCCCAACTCAACGCAGGCGCGGCAGTGTCAAAACTGATGTGTCATAATGCGCTTCTGCATTACACCTCACAATCGCCAGATGAGTTTAATAAACTCTAACGAAAGAATTTCTATGTTGCTGCTCATTATCAAAAAAAAAAACAAGAAAAACCAAATAAATGAAGGAAAAAACACAAACAAAATAAAAATAAAAAATGTATGAAAAGAAAATAAGGGAAAAAAAAGGAAACTAAAGGAAACGAAATTAAATTCAAACATGAGGCAAAAGCAACAAAGTTGTGTGTTCAATCACTAATTACAAAAATCCACAATTGCTGCTACTGCGGCTATGGCGACTGCTGCTGGCTGCTGCGAGGAGTAACTCGGCTGTGGCATTGCCTAGTACAGTAAGAAGCGGCCGCCGCCACCGCCGCCGCCGTCGTCGTCGTCGCAAACGACGCAAATGTTTCTGGCAAACTAATGAATATGGAACTTGGCTTTGTGTGCGCTTAGGCAGCAACTGGTCACATATTCGTCTGGCATTTGGACGCGCTGCGTCATGTGGCCAGTTTTTTGTCACTGACTACACTTCTGGCTTTGGCTTTGGCTACGGCTTTGGCTATGGCTATGGCCATGGCTTTGCTTGCCACACATTGCTGCACGAATGCAGCAGCAGCAGCAAAAGCAACAGCAGCAGCAAAAAATGTCATAAATAAATTGCTCAGCAACATTTGCTGACGCGCCAAATAAAATCCCATAAATGATCGACGTGATTTTTAGTCTATGCTGCAACTGCCTCCGAATAGAATCTGCAGCCTGCAGTTGTCGCAGTTGCCGCATAAGTGGCAAGTGGCAACTGCCAACAGACAACTGGCAACTGGCAACCGGCGTAGGCCAGAGCGTGCAAACCAAAGCGAGTAGCAGCCGCCGCAGCAGCAGCCAAAGAGGTACACAAAGAAAGAAATAAATAAAAAAAAAAAAACAAAAACAAGAAAAAAATACAGCAGTTCTTCTGCGGCTGTTAAGAATTTCAAATGTTTTTCCTGGTAAATTAACTAAAAATGCTAAAATCGTTGCTGTTTTTGTCGCTTCGCGTTGCGTTGCGTTCAGCATTGGCGACGTTGGAAAAAATGTACAAAAACAAAACAAAAATAAGTAGAGAAATAGCAAAGTAAAAATATAAAAAAAAGATACAAAATAGAAGGCAAAGGCAGCATTGAAGAAAAATCATACAATTTCCTATTTTACTAAAGTTGTCATTAACGTGGCTTAAATGCGTTTTTCAACTCGATCCGATCGCAGTAATTATGCCGAGATTATGTTTCTATGTACACAGCGACTTTGGATGCATGTTCAAGTTGTTTTTGTTTATGTTTTTGCTGCTCGTTTTTCTTATTTTTTTCTATTTAATTTTTTTCCTTTTTCACGTACCTACATACACATATGCTATGCGTTTGTAATTAGGTTTTCTGCAGAAATTTTGTGCACTGCGCGCTTTGACTCTTTTAGGCTGCAGCGATCAGCAACGCAAATGGCGTTAAGAAATATGCGTATTGCACAGCAGAACTGGCTTTCATTTTAAACGAAGCTGCTTTGAGAGCAACTCAAATATGTAGTTTGGATTTAAATTCTAAAAAAAAAAGATATGACCAAAATAAGATAATTATAAATATAAGCGAGAGTAGGACTAGAAGAACTTACGAAGCTGGTGAAGTCATGGCACATGTAAACTTACTTAATTAAAGGACGAAGTTGTGTACAGTTGATCCCAATTGTTAATAGCTTTTTTTAGTGTATATATATTATTATTTTTTTATTTCTAAAAGGTTCACAATGGAAACATATTTTTCATTTTCTTTCATATTATACTTTATATTTTTTATTTTGAATTATTTTTTATTTTTTTTTTTTTTCTAATATATATTTATTTCAATATATCGACTTACGAACCAGGTTTTTCTCCTTATATTTAATTTATTTACAATTAAAAATTAATTGATTTTTCCACTTATATTAAATCAAATTTAATTCAAGTATTATTATTAAATCTTTTTTTATTTATTTTTTTTTTTTTGTATTTCTTTTCATTTTGTTTCCTTTTATTAACAAGTCTGTTCATGTTATCAATATGCGTCATTTCACTGAAGTATAAATAACATCCTTTTTTTTTTGCTCTAACCTTTTCACCAAAAAAAACTCAGTGTGTGGAAAGCGTGAAGCCTTAAAGAAATATGCAGCTCATCAATAAAAATATGTCTGTACTGGTTCTGGCATTTCGAAAGTCGCGATTTTGACAACAGTGACAATGTACGCAAAAGTTTGAACACGCTGATTTGGGGGTATTATTGGACCAAGGTTCATTCCAAAAATAAGAGTAGCTCGCTGAAACCTTGATAGTGACTCACCAAACGATTTCAAAAAGTCTCAAGGCCATCTATAAAATAACAGACATAAAACCCTCAAAACTTACTTTTTGACCCAAAAATTGTTCTAGATATAAAATATATATTTATATAATGATAAAAAAATATTTTATTTATTAGATGATTAACTTGCTAAATATATTAGATTTCAATTCAATTCAGTTCTTTGTAATTATTTTTATAAACTCGTTGCTGTTTATAAATAACTTTGCTAGTTGCTCTTTCTTAATTATATATTTTAAATATAAGTTTATTACTTTACTATTCAAGATTGACTTCATTTTAACAAATTTATCTACAAATTAATTTATGGTTGTCAGTTTTGCTATTGCTATTTACCTTATTTATATTTTTCATTCTAAACGATTTATAAATTCTAACTTATATCTTTATCAATATTTATTTCCACTTTTCCTATAACGCAACTGCGGAAATTTGCCAATCAAGCATGAAAATTGTACATTACCCATATGCACGGAAAGGAAAATTTCTCGCTATACTTACTCGCCTCGTACCGTGGCAGTGTTGACCTTTTACCACCTTCGGACGCGGGTGCGGCATGAGTTAAACCAAAAATGCGTAAATAATGCAAAATACCTGTGAAAACGCCCACGCACTGACACAGCGATAATTTTTAACTCACCCGCACGTACGTAGCACGCATTAATCATTGATGCATGTCAGGCGAGGCAAAGAAAACGGGCGTACACCGCGTATGAGCAATTTCACTATGCGCAATTCGAGTACATAAAATTTTAAATAACTTTAGACACGAATTGGGGAAAAAGTGCAACGGTATGCGTATTTACACTTATATATTTATATAGATATAAGCGTAGGAGTATGTATACCGATTTATATTTAATATGCATACGTGGCAAAAATTCATTTGACATTACGCATACGCACCGACGCTCCTCGTGTAGCCTTAAACAAAAGGTAAATTGCTTTGCGGTAAGGCATTTGGTTTGACATTAAATATGCAAACAACTCCCACACTTAACTATCGTTAGCCATAATTGTTTTGTTGTTGTGTTGTTGTTGTATATTTACAACAATAACTGAACAACTGAAAAAGTTATGCATAAACAAAAACTGTGTGGAACTAAACAAACATGCTGGCAAATTAATTGAGTTTCTTAACTCATTAAAAATAATAATCCAGCTCAAAAATTGCAAAAAGCAACTGTGGCATAAGGCATACTATGGAAAAGGGGCTAACAACACTAGACCAAGTAAATACTCGTCCAACACGAAATTAGGCGACGAAAGGAAACTTTATTTGAGGCATACGTGGCGCAAATTCCGAATATTGACACATGTTGGATAATAGACAGCTGCAAGGCAAGGCAGCCAAAACAAAAATTGAGTCACAGCTGGCGCTCAACAAAACTCAATAGAGACATGGGGGCAACTCTAAATTTTAATATGCTTATAAACAATTTTGACTATTATACAAATACTTTGTAATACATTTTAATTCGATTTAGCGCACGGTTGCCTTTTGTAGCTGCTTCATGCGCTTTTTGTTTAATTCTTATTAGATACATATGCTCCTCCAACGACTCGGGATTTTAGTCCTTGCTGCAGGCGGTGTTACTGAAAATTTAACAATTTAAGAAAATTTACTATTTTAACACTTTGCTTTATTTGTTTACTATTAAATTAATTTTGCTTAAAAACTTGCATTTCAATTGAGACATAAAAATGTTTAATATATAAAAGTTATCAGCCACGTATGAATTACGAATGATTAATGGAACAAGTTTTATAAGCCAATAATTAAAACTGACTTTGTGTGTAAAACTGCTGACGAAAATAAACAAATTTGATGGACGATTTATTTGCTGCCTTGACTTAATTGCTCTCAATTTGATATGCATAACACTCAGGCGGCAACTTGGCCGCCAATCAAAAGCCACAAGTGCACAATCAACACTCAATTTGCGAAGCAATTTAGCAGAACAACACACAGGCAAGTGTATAGGCAGGCAGGCAGACAGACAGTCAGACGGACAGACATGCCAACAGAGAGATCATGTTGTCACAATTAAATTAGCAAAAAAGTTCCCTGTTGGCAAATGGCATTAAAATGCGCCCGAAAACGTTGCAAATCGGTTTTGCCAAAAAACTTTTGCCAACTGCAATGAAAACGACACTGAAACTGAAACTGTGCTGAAGCAGTTAAGTGTTGCAATAACAACACAAGCCAAAAACAACAACAACAACAACAACATGAAACGATAACAAGTGCTGCTCTGGGCACATTTTGGGCGCAATGCAAAATAAACTTGTTACAGTTTGTGTGCCTTGCATGCAGCAAAGTAAAGCAAAGCAAAGCAAAGCACAGCACAGCACAGCAACTGCAGGCAGTTTGGCAGGCAGACAGCCAGACAGTTGGACAAGCAGACAGACAGACGACAGAACGAAACGGTTGCAGTCAGCCAGGGCAAAGTTTGCTTTCATAGCATATTTTTGGGGATTTGCTGCACTCTAAGCTGGCCTTGCTACACTCACTCACACGCACACGCACAAGAGAGCAAGTGGGATAGGGAGGGAGAGCGAACGAGTTAACCAATTTGCCATAGTCAAGTTTCAGTTTGTAAATGAGCTGCTAAGTGCTGCCGAGCTGCCGTGCTGCTGCGGGGCTGTGTGCGCACGAGGTGTGAAATTTTTGGCCAATAAAGTTTGGCAGCTTGCTTAGTTGTTTGCTGCTGGGTTCTGGGCTGCATGGACATGGTGGCACAGCATGGCTGGCCGCCACTTGTTGCCTGCACTTTGTATGCATTTTCCGGACGCATTTGCATGCTGCAAACGTTCGAAGCATACACGAGTATGCAAATGCCATTGTGTGGTTAGCAAGTTCATGGCCATGATGTGGTTTTTAGACACACTTTCAATGCCACTAAGCCAGGACATGCATGGCTTTATTTGTCTGCGTGTGTGTGTGTGTGTGTGTGTATGTGTGTGTGTGGCCTTCAATTGTTTGGTTTTGGGTTTTTGTGTGCATCTAAGCACAACAGGCGCACAAATTCAATTGGCAAATTGGCATTTAAGCATTTTAGCTTTTTAGGCGTTCAGCATTAATTGGCTTTTAATTGTTTGTTCATAATTAAGTGTTGCGTATCGCATGTCAATGAAAGTGAAAACCATAATGCAGTAATTTGCATAATATTACACATTTAATTTATTTAATTAGTTTTGTCTACGTTGACATAGAAACAAGAAGAGGAATATGCTGAACTATTGTTATAATTATGAAATAATTATGCCATTGACACATACCTTTGAGATATTGTATAGACTAAAAGTTGCCAACCCCTCGAAAGGTTTTGAAAGTAATCTTTAAAACTAAAGTTGAACCATAATTTTAATTAAAATATCTATGATTGATTTGAAAAAGTAAAAAAGGATAAAAGTTTGATCACCTCATTACTCATAAAAAAAATGTTTGTTATAACGGATGATTAATTAAGAGGTTTTTTTGTCAATTGGGTTTCTTTTACAGATCACACGTGAGTAGTGTCTTGCTGTCATATTATTTTTATTCAGTAATCTTGGTAAGACCCTGAATGCAACGTCTTCTACAAATTATTCAGCTGTATTACGAAAATCAGCATTCTGTCAAAAATGTTTTTCGTGCACTTCGAGTAACATATGGGACGCAACATCTCATTTTTTGGACTTATCGTATGCAACAACTTGGCGAGTTTTAATCGGGATCTTGGTTTAAATGCTTACAAAATCCAACTCGTCCAAGAATTGAAACTGCAATTAATTTGCATTGAATTTACACTTCAATTTCAGTCAATGGGATCTGGAACAGCTGAACGAAGATCTGCTGTTTTTGCTGACTTCAAGTTATGAAGGCTTAAATATGTAGAAATTGAACGATATTGTCACTAAGTATATATTACAATAAGACCCTTTGTATAAAAGTTTATTATAGTCATAATAAGACTGATCGCAAATAAAGGAGTGAAGAAAATGAAATTTTCAGTATTAGAAATATTTTAAAATTTCCAGTTTGAAGATAAAGTTACATTTGTATAATTTATATGTCAATACTTGGTATTAATGAGAAAATTTTCAAAATATTTTTTTTTAATAAAATATGATTCTAATTTGAATTAAAAAAAAATTTATTTCATAACTGTTCTAATATTAAGATTATTGTTACATATTTTGCTAATTTTCATTTTAATAAACCAAATTAAAACTAAATTTACAATAAACTCATTTTTGTTTTATTTTTAAAATGTATTCAAGCTACTTTATTGCCAATTTATACAAATTATATCTGCAGACTTTACTGATAAGCTACAACTACAATGCAATTGCAATTTTCCGCCTCACAGATTTTGTCGCTAAGCCGCAGCTAAGACTGTTCACAAAATTTGCACACCACAAAAATATTTTCAACTCAATAAAATCTGCATATAGTTGGCGGCTTTCTTCAAGGTGGGATAACCCACAAACCAGAACACCGCAGCGCCAAGGCTTATGTTTGTTTAAGCATTTCTCATTAGGCTTATTAAATATGCATCAAATGAATTGACTTAATAATTGCGAAAATTGCTAAATTAAGCGTTTAACTTAAATTAAGCAATTATGCGTGAAAAAAGGAAAATACATATAACCCACACACAGCCAGAAGTGAATGGGCAAATGGGCTGCGCTGCTAAACTGTCGTCATAATTTATTTATGTTGAAAATTTTGCAAAACATCTACGCACTAATTTGTGCAAAGTAATCGATGTGGTGGAAAAATTTAGCACACATACGCCTATGCGTAGGCAGGTGTCCTTCGTCCGTTTGCCTTTATTTTATTTTTCTTTTTTTTTTTTCTTTCTGTCTTTTTTTGTGTGCGTTGTTTTTGTGGCTTACATGCATGCGCAGATATGCAACGTTAGCCGTGCTGTGGCATGTGGGTGCACGTCAATGCACTTAACCCATGTGTGCTGCGCCAAAACGGAAGCTAAAAATTTCACAGCACCCCCAACCAATACAGCGCAGCTACATATCCTTGCGCCACATGCCCCTCCCGCGTCACGCGGCGTTTGCGTGTGTGGCTGGCGCTCATTTACTTGCATTTTATGTAATTACGCTTATGTAAAATTTATATTATAAATAAAATGCACGCCGCGTTAAGCAGCGCAAGGCCCAAACCAAAAAAGCCTCGGCTGCGCCCCATTTAGTAATTTATCGATATGCTGCCGTACTACCCAGGTATGTAGCTACGCACGTACCTAGCATACGGAACCAATAATAATGCGCTTCGATACGGCAAAAGTTTTCTTACTTTGGCTTGGGCTTGCCTGCGCTTGGCTGGCACTCACAGTCAGCTGCTGTTGGCCATTTTAATTTGAAATTTTCGCCCACATGCGTTGCATGCGTTAAAAAAAAAAAAATACCAAACTTCTGCAATTTTTCGTTGCCATATAATGGCAAGCGGATGCGGCACGCACCGGAAAAGGAAACCAGCGCCATTTGTAAACCTCCAGCAGCAGCAGCAGCAACATTTATTTAACTATCCTTTGGCCTCCTGCCCAACCCCGTCGGAGCCAAAAACTGTTTTTCGCGCTTAGCCGCTTCAGCCAAGTGTGCGTAAAATGCGTTTTCACCTTGAAAATTTATGTTCACTTGCTTTTGGCTGCACAGTCAAGTTTCTTATCGATGTTGTTGCTGTTTTTGTTGTTGTTGTTGTTTGTTGCTTTGTCGGTTGTATAATAGAAAACGGAAATGGCTGCATTTTGCTTATGCGCCGTATTTTATGCGTATTTAGATAGTTTTAGACAGTTGCGAGATTTGATTATGGCCAACGGATGTTACGTAATTGAGATAAGCCGCCGGCTTGCCTGTCTAACTGCCTGACTGCCTTATGTTTGTTGTGAATTTTATTTGCTGGAAAATCGGTATTTAACTACGAACTTGGTAAACTTGGAAAGCGCTTTGGATATTTTAAGTGAGTATTCAGCTGAGCAACCGCATGAAGTTGTTGCTAGATTTTTTTTTTTTTAACCAGTTAGCAATCCTTTATACTTCAGTTAAAAGTTGTCTGCTGCGAATTTGATATCAAGAAAAAAATATTGGAATTTCCGAAATTTAGCTCTGCATTCATATATAAAAAAAAATGTATGAAAATATAATTAAAATGTTGCTAAATGGCTGCACTCTCTAAATAAGTTCACAAGAACTTTTTACCAGGTAATTATTGTATATCGATAAATTTAGGACAGGGGACTTTTTTTTTTTGCCCAATCGCATATGCTTCCTATATATTATACAAAATTACTGTGTCGAAACAAAGCTGACAAAATTTTCTTTAATTCACGAAATTTGCGGAACACGGCAAAAAAAAAACTTCTCCATTGTTTCATATACTTCAGACTGAATTTAAACACTGCATTGGTCATTTATGTCCTAAAAGAAATTTGGATTCTAATTAAACGACTAAAGTTATTTGTAACAAATGAGATTTGTCCACAAGCATCTTCAAGACACTATAAGCCAACTATGCCTGACTTTAGGCAACGGTTTTATAACATAGATAAAATGCTCCCAAATCAGGTTAACCATTATAAGAAAAATTGCTAGTCATGCATAAAATTTAAAAAAAATACAAGGGATCATGGAAACTTTTAAGGAACATAAGAACTTTTAAGGTCTATTACTTAAGATTGTTATCCCATTTCATTCTTGTCAAACAGTTCTAGGCCCTATTGTTTGAAGACTGCAACCCTGTCTCTTCTCTGTAAAAAGAATGCCTAATATTTTTGTATAAAAATAATTCATATTTTGCCCTACGCATAAAGACATAAAAGAAATCCTTAACAATACTTTGCACATGGGGTCTCTCGTGTATGCAAAATTAGTAATTACTGTAGTCAGCTGCTGCTGCCAGTGACGCTTTTGAACATTAATGACCGGAAGCTTTGCCTCTTATATGTTTAATATAATAATCTTACTTAAACCTGGATTTGCGTGTATTTTGTTTTACTGTGTTTTTTTTTTCCTATTTTTTTTTTTTTTAAGAAAAAATCGTAAAGAGATAAAACAGACTAAAACACTGGATACAAATTTAAGTGTCATTTGCTGTCGCATTTGCACTTGCAGTCGCAGTCTGTCCGCATGTCAGCCGAAATGAGTATGCTGCGTAGTTTAAAGCAACAAATTAAAATTACTAAATTGCTAAGCAAGCGCAGGGCCAAGTTTCTCGCAGGAAGATTGAAGCGAACGATTGCTGCTGCCACTTGTTTGCTTCTCTGATATTGCTGTTGTTGTTGTTATTGTGGCTGGGATACTGCGAGGCGAGGCAATGCACATCGTCAACAGCAAGCAAATCTTGTCAAGCAGCTATCAGCAGTCAACGCTAGATCAGCATGCGGCTGCTGCCAAGTAGTCAACTTTTGCTGCTGTGGATGCAATTGTTCTTGTACTTCTTCTTCTTCTTCTTGTTGTTGGCTATTGCAGGCTTCCATTTTTTTTTTTTTTTTTTTTTTTGTTTTGCAATTTTTGTTCTATGCACATACAACTTCCCCTAAATTAAATTTTAAAATCAGTTTGAAGTGCTTACGTTAACGTTTTCTGTCTTTCGTATTTTGTTTTTTTCTTTTTTTAGCCAGAAGTCGAAGGAAATTGATAGTAAGGCCAACATAATCAACTCTAAGCACAGGCGAAACAAAAACAAAACGACGAAAAACAAATGTGCAAAGAAACCTGATTTCCTACTCCTGTGCCGGATGTTACGAAATTGCTAGGGTCCACATGGCCGGTAATTGGCAACACAAAAATAACAACAACAAAAACAACAAAAAAAAAAACAAAAAGAAAATGCAAAAAGGCAGCTAAAATGCATTGCGGCTTAAATATTGCAGCATAAAAAAAAAAAACAGCAACAAAAAAAAACCAAACTTGGCAGTAGAAAAAAAGAAGAAGCAGAAGTTATTGCTGCTACTCTGCTCTGTAGCAGTTGATGTTGCATGTCGACAAATGTTTTTACATGCAGCGTCAAGTTCTTGATCTTACACTCCTCTACTTTTTTCTCTCTTTTTTTTTTGTCTTTTTTGTGCACTTTACTTATTTTTGTGTACAGTTTTTTTTTTTCTCTGTTTTTTTTTTTTTTATAGGCACAACACAGCAGCAAGATATTTGTGCAGGCAATTTGTTACAATTCTAGCCCAAAAAACAAAAACTTAAAACACACAGAAATCAACAAGAACAACAACAACAAAAACGAAAAAAAAACAAGGCATAATGAGCAACTGTCTTAACAATTCCCAGGCAGATGAGCACAAGAAATGCTGCCAATTTCCCAGCCTAAATGCAATAACACAAAAACAAAACAAAAAAAATAAGAGAAGCAAAAAAATGCAATGCAAAAAAAAAACAAGTGTAATTAACATTTTTTGCGTGCAAAATATTTTTCGAAGATGAACATGAAATTCATAACAGAAGCTGCAGCTGTATAAACAACAACAACAACTAGTACAACAACACATTATGTTAAAATGCGAGCAGTCAACTTGCAAAAAAAAAAAAAAAAACAAAAACAGCCAACAATAAACACACAAACAGAAAGAAATGCAGCAAACTGCGCGCAGCAGCAGCTAAAACAAAAAAGAAAAAAACAAAAACAACTCACAAAAAAAAACAAAAAACTAAGCAAATTATTATTTAAAAAAAAAAGCGCAAAAATAACAACAACTAACATAAATTGTTTTAATTACGCGCTACAATTTGTGGCAGAATGCCGCGAACGAGGGCAGTGCCAAGTCAAGCCAAGCCAAGCCAAGCCAAAGCCAAGGCAAGCCAAGCAATGGCAGGTTACCCTAATACGCTGCGTCGCAGCAGCAGCGCAGCGCAGTTCTTGGCTTTACATTTTTTAAGCTTTGGGAAAATTGTTGCCAAATTGCGTTTCGTGCCAACTGTGTGTGCCGTGCCGTGCCGTGCCGTGCCGTGTAGTGTAGTGTAGTGTAGTCTAATGTAGTTCTAAATACCACACAGCCAATAGTATATGCATAACTCTTGCACTTGTTGTCTGTTTGTTGTGTTGTTGGTTGTTGTTGTTGTTTTATTGTTTTTCTTATTTTATATAATTTTAATTGTTTTACATAGAAAAACGCTCAAGTTCGGCTGCAGCAGCAGCTAACAGTTGGCAGTCGGCAGTTAACAGCGTGAGGGCCTCAACCTAGCCTAGTCTAGCCTAGGCAGCTATCTAATTCCGCCTTTTGTATATTTTATTTCTTGTTTTTTATATTTTTTGTTTTTGTTTTTTATTTTTGTATTTTTCGTTACATTGCATTGCGTTTTTTCGTGTGCAAGTTTTGTATGCGAATATGTAGCAGGGGGAGTTGTTTATAATATTCTTATTTTTTTTTTTTTTTTGTAATTTTTATTATTTTTTTTCTGTGTTTGTTGCACTTGCCATTGACTTTGCTTTGCTGAGCAGCGTAAATTTTGCCTGTAATATATAATTACAACAACGTTTTAAATTGAAATTTATGTTGCCACTGCATGAGCAGCTAAAATTGCTTCTTTTTTTTTTTGTTTATATTGTTGTAGTTGTTATTGTTGTTGTTCATAATTATTACAGCCGCTTGCCTTCGTTTGGTTATTATTTTGTTTTGTTTTATTTTGCGCTTTGCATTGAAATGCTTAAACAATCATTTCAGCATAATTCTTTATGTTATTGTTTTTGGTTAATTTGAATTTTTCAACAAGTGCAACTACAACAACAACAACAAGAAACAACCAAGTACAATGCTTATGTTGAGCATTTGCCTATAAAAATGAGTTTCGCATGCAATGCATATTAACTGAAATTAACTAAGCAGGCCACCCGACTCCCTCCCCCATGGCTTCGCTTTCGATTTGCTAAGCAGTTTTTAAGCATATGCACAAAAATAATTACCATTGAGCCTTTGCCTAGCATTAAAATTATGCACAGCAATTGTGCAAAAATTAAGAAAATATTTTATTAACTTGTATTTATTATAACTGCACACACACACACACACACACACACACACAGTTACCAAATTAAATGTTTTACATTTGGCATATATATAAAAAAAAGTTAAACAAAAACAACAACAGCACAAATAATTTAAATAAGCCAGTAATAAATACCAGGGCTGCATCAACTGTGCCGGTAGTTTGCACACACAATAGGCAATTTTTTATTATTAAAAATCTTCAGGAAGTAAATGAGAAAATACAAAATAATGCCAAGTGAAAAATAATATTAAGACTGTGTGAGGCATAAACAAAAATTAAGCATGCTCAATTAAAACGTAGAAATGATTTATATGTATAGAATTTCATAATTTTGATTTATGCAAATTGCACAGAACAATTCGTATAAGTTTTAGTTTAGTTAGAAGAGCTTCGGAGCATGCTCACATCACATTATTCCTAACTTTGTACACAATTCTTTTGATAAATATACTTAACACACATATAAGCATTATGTACAGCAAAATCTCCCAAAACGGGCGCAACCGTCGGTGTCCGGTTAAGAAAATTTTTTCTGTATTTACATTTTAAAATTCCTGTTTATTTTTTACCTATATTTGAACATTTTTCATTTCTGTAAGAAATAATTAATCATTTTAGAATACAAAAATTTTTCAGCTTTTATACTAATCAGAATTCATTTAATTTTTTACCCTGTACCGAAAAATAGTAAAGTGTACATTAAAGTTCCGCAAATGTATGTAACGGGCAGAAAGGGCGTGACAAACCCCACAAAGTATATATATTCTTGATCAGCATCGAAAGGCGAGTCGATCTAGCCATGTCCATCTGTCCGTCTGTCTATCTGTCCGTATGAACGCACGGATATCGGGAACGGTAAGACCTACAATTACCAAAATTGGCACGAAGACTCTTCTGATCTATAGGCATAACGAGTTTATTTTTTTTTCGGTTTTTAACCTATAACATATAGCTGCCATAGGAACGATCAGCCGAAAACCCATATTTAGTAGCAAAACTGCTTTGTTTTTCAAGATATCGTTACCAAATTTTGGATTCAATAGTTTCACCTAATGCCCAATAACATATCTAAAAACTATGTATATCGGTTTACTATATCATATAGCTGCCATAGGAACGATCGGCTGAAAAACAACATTTACTGAAAAAAACTTTTTTGTTTATTAAGATCTATTCATACCCCCGAATATGGTATATATCGGTCTACTAAAACATATAGATGCCATAGGAACGATCAGACAAAATAGGGTATTTGCAAAAAAAAAAATTTTTTTTTTTCTTGAAATATCTTACATAATAAATACAAAATATTGAAGCAACCAAAAAAGGATTCAGTTTTTGATTGGGTACAGGGTTTCTATAGTCGGTTACGCCCGATTATAGCCCTGCCTTTCTAGTTGTTTTTGTCATTTGTTAGAAATTTACCAAACATTTTTATCATTGTAGTCAACGCTTAACCATAACTGCTTAACTCATTCGTTAGCTCATTGTCAAAACCTTCCTATGCTCAAGATCACACAACAATCTGCAGTCTGCTAGAAATATTTCACCTGATTTTTCCTTTTTACTTCTAAGAAATATCAAATGCTCTATTTCCAAGTTTTATACAAGATGTGTATTAAATATGGCTTAACTGTAATAAGTTGTAATCAGCAGCAGGACATTGTTTCATTCTCTCCTGCCGCTCTCCTTATGGATAACTTTTTAACAAGAGCGGAACAGAAGCAACCCAAACAAATGAATGCAGACAATAGAATTGGCATATAATCTGTGGATTTAACTTAATAAAAAAACTCATTAAATAATGACAAAACCAATGCAAATTTAGTACATTTCATTTAATCATGCATGAATGCATTTGCATGGCTTCCAATAAGAATTGTGATTAGTGTACGCCGCATAAGCAAAAAGATTACAAATCAAAATGCGATGCAAAAAAAAAAAAAAACAAAAGACAACACACAATCACAACAGCAACAACAACAACAACAACAACAAAATACTGCAGCTACAGTTACAATTGGCAATGCAATGCATTATCCTTAAAACCAATAGCAACAACAACAACAAGCAAGTTGACGACAACAATGCCTGACAAGCAGAACGAGGCAATAACAGGCAGCAGAGGATCAGCAGCAGCAGAGGACAAGCAGCAGAGGATGAGCCACAGTAAAAATTGCGTGCAATACAAATATTGAAACTGTCTGCGTGCGTTTGTGTTTCGGGTGTGCGGGTGTGTGGGTGTGCGACGCAGCATGCCATGAAGTCCATCAAAACGATTTGAATGCGTCGTTGACGTTGATGAGTTGACTGTGCATATGTGCATTGAAATCCTAAAAACGCATAGGAAAAAAAAACAAACACACACATACACTCATACACACACACATAACGAGCCGCAATGAAAAACAAAACGTAACGAATGAAATATCTGCCAACAAAAAGTGCGACGATGCGCAGATTGGTGGGGGAGTGTGTGCAAGTGAGGTTTGAGTGCGGCGAAATAAAAAATGAAAAAAAAGAAAGAAAAAACTTTTGCCATACGTTGCACCAAAATCATCTCATGCGTGGCATATGATGCGTTTTGTTGTTGTTGTTGTTGTTTGTTTTGTTTTGTTTTAATTTTTCTCGACTTTTTCCCCATTTGATTTTTTATTTTTTTTTTTTACTTCTACTTTTGCGTTTTTCAGCATGCGTTTTGTATGATTTTTTGTGTTTTTTTTTTTTTTTTGTTTTTTGTTATTTGAAAAACTCTCGACTTTTGAATTGTTGCCATGTTTTATTGTTGTTGAGTTTGGTTTAGTTTGTTGATTTGTTTGCTCGTCTGTCTGTCTGCGTTTCAGTCTCAGTATCTGTCTGTCTGTCTGTCATTCTCTATTTGTTTGTTTGATATGAAAACGCAGGCAAGCGTACGGGTGCGAGTGCACAAACAGCAGCAGCAGCAGCATGCGTAGCCTATTCCAGACACAGACCACAGCCCAAAGCCCAAAAACCACCCGCAGCCCAAACCAAACCAAGCCGGGCAAAGTCAAGCCCACATAGCCACGCACGGTACTTAGCAAAACGCATTTGACATTTCATCATGCACAGCAGAGAACTAAGCATTGCCAAGACTGACTGACTGACTGACTGCCTACCCAGCCAACCCAGCCTGCCCAGCCAGCCTCTCCCGCTGCCGCTGCGGTCCACGCATATTGCGTATTTGTGTATTTTGTAATCTGTTGCAGTAACTGCAGCAAAATGGAGTTTGTCATCGTCAGCGTTTAGTTGGCAACAAAGCTAAAAATTGCATTGTTAGCATAACACTACAAATGCCCAAAGTGCAGTCGCACATGCAGGAGCAGGGAAGAAGCAGCAATGAGTGCCGAGTGCTGCAATTTGCCATCGCTGCCGTCGTCTCCGTCTCCGTCGCAGCTTAGTTGCGGTAATACTCGACCATAGCAACGTGTTTGCTGCCGCTTTTAATTAAAAGTAAAAAAGCAACAAAACAAAAACAAAAAAAAAATATATATATATAACAAACAAAAACAAATATCTATATTTATAAAAAAAAAAAAAAATACTGCATATAGACAAACAAAAAAATATGCAAAAAAATAAAAAATGCCAAACGCAATTCTAAATAAAAAATCAACTGCTGCACTGTGGCACACACATCAAAAGCCATGGCAAAAGCTGCCCAAGCACGCCTAGCTGCATGCGTGCCCCATGGCTACGCACTTTGGCGTAACACACAGCTCCCTGCCACACCCATACACCCGCACACACACACACACACACACCTAAGTCTGCTGTGCCACTGTTAGACTAATGAAAATTACGCAATTTGAAAAAATGGCAAAAAAAAAATAGAAAAACGGCAAATTGCATGCTACGGTTTGTTACAAAATGCATTGCAGCTAAAAAATAATAAAAAGCAAGAAAAAAAAAAACAAAGTAAAAAAGTTGTAAAAAAAAAAATAAATAAATAAAAAGGATGCAGCAGGCTGCAACCTGAGGCTTTTAATGTAGTGCATTAAATTGCCCATCTCTGCTGCTGCTACTGCTGCTGTGGCCACTTCTGTTGCTGCTGCTGCTGTTACTGTTGCCCTTCTTTCCGTTTTTTTATTTGCAAATTAATGATAAAAACAAAAATAAAAAAAAAATAAAAAATTGAAGAAATTGTTTATTGAGGGAAAATGCATTATTCATTTTTAACTAAATTAGGTGGCAGGCGCTTTTTATTTTTTTTTTTTGCTCTGCTTTTTTTTTTAATGCATTATTTTCCTTTCAATTTTTTACTTTTAATTGCAAATTAGTTGGCTAATAAAATGCCATCCATGGTCCAGGTAAGTGCAAGCTTGCAAAATGTTTAGTCTTCTCTTTTTCTAAACAGGCCTACATTAATTAGCCTTGTCAGTGCATTGTCCGGCATCTAATGCATGCCTGCCTAAGTAGGCGGAAAATTGCACGCATCTCATTTGCATGACAATATGCCATGAGAGCTGAGAGCACGGACTTTTTTTTTTTTAAAAGACCATAAGTAGGTAAAGGCTTTTTCAGAGAGATTTTAGCGCTACTAATGTCAGTCCAGAATTGTCGCCAAGTATTTAATTAGATCATTTTTCTAGAACTTTTTAAATAGGTTAGTTTGGGTAGCTGCATCATAAGTCAAGTGTTGCCACTTAGATCACAGATAGGATGCGTTGTGAGTCACGCAAGTGAAGGTCTAACTAACTTCCAACCAGAATTAAACATTCTGAGCTTTTAATGAAACGGAGGAGGTAATTGTTACCCAATTTATAAAGGGGAATCCTGAGAAACATTATGTCCTTCTAGCTAGAGCTGGACATGTGAAGAAGAGGTGCGGGCTTGTTTCCAGTTGCTCCTCTTTCGTGCAGCTACGACAAAAAATTTGCATTTAGATGTCCAATCTTGTTGCATGATTTTCTATTAATCAGTGCCCTCTCAGGGTTCCTGATTGAATTCTGTCTAGCCTAATTATGGTTTTAGATAAGCGTAGAAGCATTACGTCATTTTTGATTGGAGTTAGATAAATGATAGCCAAATTAATACAAAGCAAGATTTTGTTGTTGCATATAGAACCACCCTGACAAGCCGAAAGAGTCAACGCTGCAATGGATCACAATAACAAGTATTCAAAGTAAAATTTATTATGCCCAGAGGAATTCTATGGACTTTACGTTACAAAAAAAAATGCAGGCGTGTAGCACACAGACAATTTGGAACACTTCCTTTTTTTTAGAATCGTTGCACTCAGTATATGATGCAAAGTAGAAGGTCAAGCCCAACTAAGTTTGGCATACTAAGTATAAAACAAATCTATTATAGCTTTATTTTAAATTATGTGAATCATCAAAAGTTATAATACAAAATTCAAAGTCTCACTAGAAACACTAAAACCTTGCTTTGAGTGTGCGCCCAAAATATTGCTGCTCTGGTTTTCCCCAAACGAAGTACACTTTGTATCCCAACCTAAACCTCGCCACCCCAGAGCAGCTAGCATTACTGTCAATATTTCTATACGCACTGTAGGATGGCTACCTTTGAGTTAACTTCCTTGCTGCAGTCTCGTCTAAGCAGCAGTTGGCCGCGGGGTTTCAACTCAAACGAGTCTTAAAATGCAATAATCGCTTGGCAGCAGCGATGACAAATAAAACTAATGGCCCGAGATGCGCCATGATAGCGTGGAATATTAGCGAAGTATCGCCTTATCTTTGGGCTTTGTAATTATGCAGGCAGATGCATGCAAATAATAATAATAATAATAAAAAATTCGCAGGCAATCCGACTACCCCTCAGCAGGCGAATGATGGCTAGCAGATGGTCATGTGCACACCTCTGAGCACAATGGCTGCCGCACTAATGCACCAACATAGTTCGAACATTCCATTCAATTGCCGTGATCTAATCAAAAACGCCAACAAACATGCCACACACCATACTCACCATACAACACAGAAACAGCAGCAACAACAGAAGCTATTGTTGCCACTGCCCACCATCAACTGCCACCATGCTGCTGCTGCTGCTGTTGCTGCTGCTGCTACTGTAGTGGCACTTACATATATGCCTAATGGCATAGCGCCTGCCAATGCATTACAAGGCACGTTGTGCGCATTGTGCGCCTATCGTCTATCGCCAAAGCAAGTGCAAGAAAAAAAACATAAACTCAGCTACTGCAGCTGAAGCTGCAGTTTGGGACACACCTCTGCCTGACGACTGCGCGCTGGCTGCTAATCATGCGCGCGCGCACAAGCTTAAAGCGCAGCGCGTGGATAAATCAAAATGCAGCCAAGCGACGCCATGCGCAGCGCAGAGATGAGACGCGACAAGCTGCGCATAATCCAAATCCGTTAGCAAAAGCGTGTTAAGCCGCATGCAGGCGAGGCGAGGTGACGCGCTCCAATCTGGCAAATGGAGGAGACTGCAGGCATGCCAAGCCAAGCCAAGCCAAGCCAAGCCAAGGCAAGGCAAGGCAAGGCAATGGCAGCGCATGGCAAGTGTCTTGGCAAGTTTGGCTTAGACTTAAGCTGCTGCTGCGGCTGCTGTTGCTTTTGCTGTGGCAAGTTAATCCTCTTGCTTGGCTGCAGTTTGCTCTTGACTGTGCGACTGCTGCCTGTTGCTGGTTGCCGGTTGCCTGCAGCCAAATCGTGTCGTTTCCTAATGTTGTTGCAAGTCACTAAAAAACAATGCACATTGCTGGCTGCATTGCTATGCTCTTAGTGTTGTTGTTGTTATTGTTATTGTTGCCTGTTGTTTACATAACTCAATTGATCAGCGTGTATAACACCTTGAGCTGACCTTAGCGCGTGCCAGGCAGCACAGTAGCCATGCGCATGACAAAATGTTGACAAACTGCAACAAACTTCTTCTTGTTGTTGTTGTTATTATTGTTGTTGTTATCATAGCTGTTTTTGCTTTAGACAAGTTCATTGTCTTTTGCACGCTAGCAACGAGGGCAGTCAGATTAGTTCCTCTGCTTCTTGTACCTAACAAAATTACTGCAAAACATAACTTTGTGCAATTTTTGCTATGTTAACATATTCTAAAAAAAAGAAATTATTTTATGCTTGCGTACAGTTGAGCCTAAGTACTTTTGTAACTACCCATGCACGCATGCGAAATATGCGCAAGTGCAGCAGCATAGCAGCATTTAGCCATAGTAAAAACTTCTAATGAAAACCTAATTACAAAAACAGCAACGAAGCAGCACAGGCAGCAGTTAGGCAGGTAGCCAGGCAGGCAAGCAATGACAACTGTTGCTGCCAATGCTGCCAATGCTGCTGTGCGTCAGTGCTGCACATAATTAGACTTCGACGGTGTGTGTGTGCACTGAAAAACGCATTTAAAAGCCGCATTAATGGCCAACAACTTTGGTCAAATAGGAAATTGCGCAAGTTTAGTTGCAGTGTGCGTCTTTTTCTTCTTTCATTCTTTTATGCGATGGCGGCGTTGAGCTGCTGTCATGGCCAACGCTTAGTTTTGTCGCGCCGTCGTCGTCGTCATGATCATCATCGTCATCGTTAGCAGCGTCGTCGTCGTCAAATGAAATCGACAAAAACGGCAGCGTTTTCAGCATTTTTAGTTAATTTACCAAGAAAAGCATTTGAAATGCTTAAAAGCAGCCAACAGTCAACTGCCTACACCGCTTGTTCCTACTCCTGTCTTGCTTTGTTATTCTTGTTTTTTTTTTTTATATTTTTTTTTTTTTGTATTGCGCCACTTTTATTTATTTTATTTCTTATTTTTTCTTATTTAATTTTTATTTTTATTTTTTTTTTTTATTATTTATTTATTTCGCTTTAAGCTCGGCTGGTCACTTGGGTTTTGTGACTAAAAATCACTTGCTACGTTTATGGCATTTTATTTGGCGCGTCAGCAAATGTTGCCTGTGCAATTTATTTATGACATTTTTTTTTGCTTTTATTTTTTCCTTTTTTTTTTCTTCGGCTGCTGCTGCTGCTGCTGCTTGCATGCAACGCGGCTGTGATTATTACCTACACTTGCTAACATGCCAGCGTTTGTTGTTGTTGTTGTTGTTGCAATTGTGTTACAGCATACGCGCAGCTATGTGTATGAGAATAACAACAACAACAGCAACACACAGCAGCAACGGCAACATTGGCAGTCAGCGGCAGCCAGCAGCAGCTTTCAAGGCAGGCAGCAGTGGCCGGGACCAAGTCGCTCTCAATGATTGCAAAGTCAAAGCCAAGTTCCATATTCATCAGTTGGCAACACTAAGTATTTGTAGTTGTTGCTTTTGTTGTTGCTTGTTGTTGGCTGCTGTTGTTGCAATTTTTCGTATGCGTACAGTTGTTTTGTTGTTGCTGTTACTGTTGTTGTTGTTGGTATTGTTATTGTTGTTATTATTATTCTATTAGAGCCCAAAACTGGCTTTCATTGCCAACGTTGTTTGTATTTTGTACGTCTGTCTGTCTGCTGATTTTCTTTTCTGTTCTACGTTTTTTTTTTCTTTTTTTTTTTCTGTCGTTTGCTGCATGTCCCGGCATCTGTTGTCACTGTAATGTATCTGCAGTCACTTTATGCGTGTTGCTGCTGCTGCTGCTGTTGTTGTTGTTGTTGTCGCCGTCTTTACTGGCTCCTAAACATTTTGCATTTTAATTAACTGAATTTTAATGCATTGCAGTTGCATTTTTTTTTGTTTTTCGTTTTATTTGATTTTTTTTCTTTTTTTTTGATCTGACTACCGCCGCAGTTGTGTCGCACAATGTTCATTAGTATGTATGTGTCTCGTATCTATGACTGCACTTATGTCTGTCTCTTTGTTTGTCTGTCTGTCTGTCTGTGTGTCTGTCTGTCTGTCTGTACAAATGTATCTGCGTGGTTTATTCATGCCAATTACAAGTGTTTCAAATAGTTTTGCTCCACTTCATATGTGTCCAATGCAGTTACGTTGCGTTATGTTATGTTCCTGCCTTTGATTAATTTGCCATTAATTTGTGTGCAAACGGGTTAAACAGAATTTCATATGTGCAACAACTGACGTAAGCATAAATTCAACTTAAAATGCAACTCAAACTCAAGCAGCATGCAGCAGACTTTGATTTTTTTCCTTTATTTATTTATTATGTAATCTGGAGTAGCATGACAGTCAACTCAAGCTTCAGTTGTAACTTAGCAAGGAAGCAGCTGTGTGTTACTTACTTGCTGAGCTTTAATAAAAACAAAAAAACCAATTTATGCCTTTTCAAGACAATTTGTATAGTTAATAAAGAAGTTCTCTTTATGTAGAGTGAACAATTGGGTGGCTCAGAATTGGTCTGCTCTTGATAGGTGATTTAAAAAGCATATTTTTTTAATGCACATCACTTAATGTTCCGCTTCATTATTTTTGTCAGCGTTTTGTATCAGCGTCTTCTTGTTTATTGCTCGTACAGCGTGAATGTGCCATAAGCCAGTAGTTCTCTATATTTTATACATTTACACAAATTACCATAAATTGTTCCATAGCGGGACTATGAGGTTTTTGCAGGTACTCAACTGTGAGTTAAGGCTTTTGATCAAAAATATGGATCTCTATGTGTTAAGATTTGCTAGCATGCCTTTACAGCTGTCTACTGTCCATCAACATCTTAAGCTGGACAAGTTTGCTGCCTAACTCTGTAAGTCTTTACAGCAAAGTAAATAAAATCGAAATTTTTTTTTCAAAAACTTTGTCATTTGCCCTTTTCGATTGCTGCAGTGTATGCTTGGCATATTTTTGGCCTTAATATTTTGGGCCAAAATATTAAACTCTATACAAAGCAACAACAACAAAAACAGAAAAATTACTTAAGGCCCAACACATGAGTAAAGCAGCATAGAATCTGGAAAAAAAGCAATTGTTGGGCGTTTTTCGCCAGCAGCCGCTTTGGCAGTTGTTTAACGCTGCTGCCGCGTTGTGCTGCTACTGTGTGCAGCACTTAGCTCAGCTCAGCCCAACTGCGCTCTTCTCAGTGCAACTGAAGCTGAAGGCAAACGAGTGCAGACAAGTGAAGATCGCAGCGCTGATATGCGAGTTGTGCGAATTTTTGCAGCCTAGAAAATCGTATAGGCAGCGACTAATAAATTTTAGACATGCACAAAAAAAAAAAACAGAGTGGACAGAAAACAGTCAACAACAGTAACAACAACAACAACAACAATAGCAAAAACAAAAACAGAACGCAACATTTTCATCAAAAGTCTTTTTTTGTGTTTGCACAAAATGGCTGCTGCGGCACAGTAGCAAAAGAAGCAGCAGCCGAAGATAGACGCACAGACGGACAGGCAAGGCAAGTGGCAGGCAATAGCAAGCCAAAGGGAAGCTTGTTGCACATATTTTTGCCAACTTTAAAATATGTTGGCAATGGCCAACAGCAGCAGCAGCATGCAGCATGCAGCTGCAACTGTTGCCACGTTCGTACGTACGTTGGTTCTTTCGTTGCTTGTTGGCTGCTTCGTTGAGCTGCGTTCGAAAAAAGTTGTCTTCTATATGTTTTCTAAAATCAAAATGACCACTTTTTGCTCATCAACGCTTTTCAGTTTGTTGTCGCTTGTCGTTGCGCTTTGCTAACAAAACTTGGCGACATGTTTTTCTTATTATTGTTCTTCTTGTTGTTATTGCCTGATGCTGCTGCTGTTGTTGTTCTTGTTGTTGTTGTCGTTTTGGTTTTTGTTGATTTCATTACATACAGCCTGGCTAAATGTCATTAACTTTTGCCAACAGTTTGCTGCTCTCGCTGTGTTTGTTGTTTGTTGTTGGCTGCTCTTGCCACTGACATTGCAACATGATGTGCTACTTGCGCTTTAATGTTGCAATCATGCAGGCTGGCCGCTTTTTATCTAACACTCATAGACACACACACACACACACACACGCTCGCACACTTGCTGGCTGTGCGTGCGCAATTATAGAAATGCGTTTTCATTGGAAAAATAGCAAGAAAAGACAAGCTACGCCCCGCGCATATCATCTTCACAAAAGCTTCATTAAAAAAGTATTTGGGCAAAGCGCAACTGCAACTGCGCATGCGCACACAGTCCCCGCTGCCGCCAATTGCTTTATCGGCTGCTGCGCGTACTTTGAACTGCAGTCAATAGTTTTGTTGTTTGTTTTTTTTTTTATTTTTTGCCATTTTTGTGTTGAGTGCGTGCGCTAAAAAAGCACAAAAAAAAAAAAACAAAACAGCAGACAAAAAAGTTGCAACCGTTCAAACTCATTTAAAAATGCCAACTAGGCAATGCTGGGCAACGTCCGCCGACTGCTTGTCAGATTTATGTCGGTCTAACTGTCCGTCCGCTCGTCCGTCTCTCTGTTCGTTTGACGTTCTTTTGTGGCTTGACTATTTTCTTTTTTTTTTTTTTGTTTTTGCGCACAGTTTTGTCAAATTGTTTGTTGCCATGCTTGGGAAATTTTGTTAGGCACAAAAAAGCTCAACAGACGTGCATTGAACCTGGAAGCTCAGTGCTTAGCAGCTGTCGGCAGAAGTTGCAGAAATTGATAATAAACTACACTACATTTATTGCAATTTATATGCTATTCTCTGAACAATAAAGTATTAAAAAGAATTCATTAAGCTAGGTAGCATTACAAGTTTTTTTTAAATAAATTATGATATTAATCTTAGATACTCGTACTTCAATCATCATTAGACAACAAAATATTAATATCAATATTTTTAGAGCTGTCATATACGTTAAGAATCTTATAAAAAAGTCTAACCATTATTTTTAACCAAGAGATCTATTTTACATAATAATTAGTGAACAGTCTTTAGTGCATTTAGAATTTTATTATATTGAACTTTCCATTAAAATCTTCCACTAAAAAATCTGTTTGAGCATACTTTTGAAATTCTGTAACTGTTGCATATGATAGAACATAAGCTTCCACATCTATTTTTAATTATATTGTGTGTAATTTATATTTTTTCTTTTTACATTAATTTATATTATATAAATATATTAATAAATACATATATGTATATGTATATGATTTTTGATTTTTTTTCTATTTAATTTATTTTGAATATAATATTTTTTTGCAAATTCTTTACTTTGATTGACAATAGGAAATGTCAATTCTGAGCCGTTCACGTCTTTAAAATAGACGCTTACTTTGTCGGCTTGCGTGCGTTTGTTAGGACAGGCATCATTTGCATTTGTCTTACGCTTTTTCGCCTTTTTTTCGCTCTCTCTCGCTTGACTGCCAATTAGAATTCATAAACATGCGCAAGTTTAGCATTTTTTGTTTTTGTGCTGCGCATGCGCAAAATTCACAGTAGCAACAAACGCGCTGCCATAGCAATTTTTCGTTGGGCTGTCAATAAACTTTTAGCAAATAGGCGACCAAAAATAGATGCACAGACCGGTTCCGGTAGGCAGGCGAAAAGAAAAATTATTAAATAAAATAAAAAACAACAGCATTTTTGGCTTATTAAAAAAAAAAAACAAAAAAAACAAAAAATGCAAAAAAATAAATGAAGAGAGGAGACGTTTTCGTAAAGGCAAATGCCAGAAATGCACAAAAATGCAGCATGCCACTGGTCACTGACCGTACTCAAGGTTTTTTTTAGTACCATGCACTGTGCCTTGCCCTTAGACCAAAACCACTTTTTTCGCGCAAAGAGACTTAGCAGCGTGCAAATTACAACAAACACGCCATCACCATCATCATCAACGTCATCAGTGCTAAGAGTAACAGCGCAGCACAGCTAGGGGCAAACGAAATAACAACAACAAAAGAAAGCAAAGAAACCAAAAACAAAAACGAAAAAAAAAACAACAAACAAAAAATGTTGACGAATATGCACATGAAAAAGACCATAACAACAACCACAACAATTACAACAACAAACGACGTCGACAACCACGGCGACGACGACGACGACGACGACGACAACAACGAAAAAAGCAAGCGACGTTCCGTTGCATACGTCGAAAAAGATAAAGCGAAAATATGAAAGGCAACGGCGCAACGCATTTTGCCAGAACGACTGAAGCGATTCGGGCACAAAATGAAGACAAGTGACGTCGCTGCCATCAAGTGAAGTTTGGGGCCATTCGCAATTCGCCACTCGCCGCACGTTGCGTCGTTCATTCGCTCAGTTGTTCGGTTTAGTTCGGTTCGTTTCGATACGCTTGCTCACTCACTCGCACGCACGCATGCACGCACACAATTCTTTCTGCGTCGCTGCGCATGTGCTTTGCTTATTTTCATTCTATTGCTCTGCAACGTCAGCGTCAACGTCTTCAAGTAGGCCTGCCCACTGCCCTCGCCACTGTCTGCTACACTGCTTGCCTGCCTTCTCGGCGTCTTCATTGTCGTCGCCGTCGTCGTCATCGTCGCGTCTTGACTTGACTGTCCCTTCGTTTGCTGCCGCTTTTAATTTAGTTTTTATGCATGTATATTTATTTGTTTTTTCTTTTTTTTTTTTTATTATTTATATGTTTTTTATATCTATTTTTTTGTGTTTTGTTTTTTTTAGGCTTGCTGAATTTCGCATGAAATTTAAAGCGCGTCTTCTGGTTGCATTTATTATTGTTGCTCGGGCGTGGCCATGTGCGTGTGTGGAAGCTTTTCATTTGTAATCAACATTTGCCACTTTTCTTGCTTTTGGTTTCTTCACTATATGAATTAATGATCTCAGATATTATATTGAGCTAATAAACCCAAGAGCCTACAGAAATATAACCAATTATATGTAATATTTTACACTGCCACAATTATGTTTTTAACCCTAAATGCGTTTTGTACTAAAAGGTTTCCCAGTAATGCCAATACTTGAATTTTGAAATGAGAGCAAATACAAAAAGCCAAAACAAAAAAAAAAAAATTTGGCGTTCCCATGCAGATAGAATCTAAAAGCCGATTATTAGACACTTTATATACCTCTGCAGTTTTCCAGGCTTTTACATTAAAATTGGAATGTTAAGTAGCTTATAGAACAAAGGTTTTATTTACCGAAAAAAAGAGCTCAGCTTACTTTTGCCTATTTTTATGCTGTATCAAAAAAAAAAAAAATAAAATGTATTATAATTTTTGCAAAGTACTTTTTTTATAATAAACTTTTGGCCTTTCCTTTCTTAGTTTAACTCATTGTGTTGGCATGGAAACTTTGCCAAAACTACAGCAGAATTTTTAGACTTATTTTAGCCCAAAGTCGCCGTTCTAAGTCACATCCTGTCGTGCATTTTTATGTTACTTTTGCAGCATTTTGTCAAAGACAAAGCCACAAATTTTTTGTTCTTTTTTGTTTCTCCTTTTTTTCGTTTTGGGTTTTGTTAGTCACAAAAATGTTAGGCCATGAATTGGTAATTAACTTCTATGCTTTATGTCTGTCCTTTTATGCCGTTGTAAGTTTTTTTGAATTTTTTTTATGTTTGTGCTTTTGTTTTTATTTTTGTCTGTTGACAAACGCCAACAATGTCGCCAAAGTTTCAACGCTGACTTTGTGTCTGAGTGAGTGCCCGGTTCGGCCCGTTTTGTGTTTGTCTCCGGCGCAGCAAATTTTTTTCATTTCTGTTTTTTTTTTGTTTTAATTTTTGTTTTAAGTTTGCCTTTTGGCGTGTGACGGATTTCAAATTATTTGTTTTGACTTGCACCGCTTCGTTTTTTCTTTTTAAGAGTTTTACATAAAAAACCAAACTGCATAGCATAGCAAAAAAAAACAAAAAACAAAAAATGTATTTTTTTCTAAAAATGCCATTTTGTATGGCAGCAGCAACAGAGCGAAAAAAAAAGAAGAAATATTTTGCCTCCAACGACAAATTTATGATAATTTTCGACTAAAAATGCAGAATGACATTAGTACATCGTCCATTATTGCCTCGAAACATGCTCTTTTGTTGTTGAAATATTATACTGTATGCGCACACACACTCTCTCTCTCTCTCGCTCTCACTCTCCCTGCTCTGCATGCTGCCCCACAGGCTATCGCTGCATTGTCCTTTGCATGGCGACGTACCTTGTTTTTATTTCGAAAAAGAAACGTCCGCCAGCGTATTGTAAATTATATTTAATTAAGGTTGCTATTTTCCATTTCGGTATGAAAAGCTCTTTGGAAAACTTATTTACGTGAAAAATTCAATTGCATTTTTAATTACACTTTTTTTTCGTGTGTTTTCCCTTGTTTTGTGCTATGCTTCATTTTTCTTGTTTTCTTTTCTCTTTTTTATTTTTATATTTTTTTGGACGTACACTTAACAACTACAAAATTTATTGCATATGCTTAGTTTATGTTAATTGATTTTTGTTTTTGTTCCATTTTCTATGTTCGTCAGCACGGTTTTAGTTTCGGTGACGGACACACGGATTTGAATAGTAATGAGTTCTGACTTATTTAGCAGCACACGGAAGTGGCGCACTTTGCCTTTTGGGGCCCAATGTGCGCAGTGCAGAACAACTTGTTCTGTGACCTGCCAGAGTGTATAAAGTAGGCAGCAGCTGCCTGTTAGGTGCTAAAAGAGTTATGAAAGTCGAACACTAGTAAAAAAAAACAGTACTTAGTGGCTTCAAATGTTGCTTATATGTACATGCAGCTGTTTAAGAGAACGTACCTCACATCCTGCATAATTTCATTAGCATTTTCATTATAAAAGGGGAACATATCCCATCGAAAGGCTTCATCTTTTACATTCAGAGATCCTCAGCGGGTTTATTTTCATATAACATTGCCTGTTACTTGACTAAAAGATTTGCAGGGAATGCATATGACAACTGCTTTTCTTATTTTAACTTTCCATATTTTCCGGCAACCTTCAGACAAGACCAACTTAAGCTAATAGTTCTGTGCTTACGCTGCCTAAAATCGCATTTAGCAGTACAAGGTTGGAAAAATTTTATTTTATTGTATGTGTAGCATATTGAAGTCAAACATTAAGCTCATAAAGAAGTAGCGAATTACGGCTTTGGATATTTAAATCTTTATATTTTTATATATAGTAAAGAAACTTTATGACGTTATTGCTTATAAACTTCAACTGAAACGGGTGGCAGTCATTTGCTAGTACAGTAAACTCTTTATATAAGCAACTAATCTGAACCAATTTAAACAAACAAAAATTGCTTATAAAACAGTGGCTTATATAAAAAAAAGTAGTATACATTTTTAAATAAATCAATTTTTTGATTGATAGATATATAAGCAGTTTTATTTATTAAAATTATATTAATTAAGTCGTTTAAGAACTGCTTTTCCTCTGATTCGTCGCAAAAACAAGATCTTATTGCTTGTAAGGTTGTTTTCTACCCATTCTACTGTGATGTTGAAGGAATCTATAACATTATCGATACTGATTCTGTTCTCTTCTCTTATTCGCGACTTTTTCGCCATTTTCTATTTCAAAAAGTACACTTCTCTCGTTGTTACCAGTCGCCCATTCTATTATTGCGCTCGGAGTTAAAACATTTTCGGCAACCAAATTGTATAGTCTGACAAGTGGGATATCGTCCTCTTTCACAAAATGATCACTTGATATATTAAATTCTATTTCTTCAATACACTGGTATTTTTACATTCTTAAAACACCGATCATTTTTTGACTTTGCAATCAAAGTTGTTTGTACAAAAATTTTGGAATCAATGAAGGTGCTAATATAGAGGTTCCTCATATAGAGAATTGCCTGTAATTAAAAAAAAATATTGAAAATAATTTTAACTCACAAACTTATAAAACAATGCCATATAATATACATATATATTATGTATGTGAGCTCAACAACAATAGCATTTTTTATACATAAATAATTAATGAAGCTTAAATAAGCATTTCCAAAAATACAATTCATTTACGGTGAAATTAAGCAATTATCACTTTGAATGCAAAAGCAAATTGCGCGAAAAGAATTTGCATGACATATGTGCGAACTTTGACATGTGCACAGTAGGAAACTTGCCAGAGGCAATTCCGCACAAAAAACCACAGACACAGGACACACAGGACACACAATGATGTTGGTTTTTCTAGAATTGCAAAACATTTAATGGCGCAAGGATATTTAATTGCAATTCATGAAATTTTTAATGTAAATAACAAACGACACGCGCTGTCAGACAGCGGCAAGCAAATGACATATACGGCGTATGATGAATCTCAATAGGCACACAGCAAAGCAAAGTAACTGACCAAAGTGAAAAGAGAAAAATGAAAAACGAAAATAATTTTCTTTTCAAATTTAAGCCAACGGCTATTGAAAGAAATGCGTACAACGCCTACACAAGGCATTTCTTTGCACAAAAACAAAAAAAACAAAGGACATGCAATAACACACACTACCCAACCAACACACTGCACACCCAGTGGGTGTAAAAGTGCGTACATTAAGTGCAGAAAATTGTAAGAGAAATCGTGTGCAGCATGTGCTATAATTTTAGTAAAGAAGCACAAGAATGCCGCCAGGCGGCAGCCGCCAACCGCCGTCCAACGTCCGCCCAACCAAATGCACTTCAAAAGATGACGGCTGCCATGCCCCCTGCCAAGTGAATGCGCGCCAAAGCCAAAAGTGAAACCCTTAAAAAGCGACTTTTGCTCAAATGCGGCCAAGCCAAGCCAAGCAACTTACTGCAATGTCTGTTAATATGTGTGTGTGAGTGTGTGTGTGTGTGTATTTGTGTGGTTATAGCGTATGTGTATATGCAGTGGTGGGGGTGTGGGACAAACGGACAACATAGTTCAAAATGCCTAAAGGCAACAAAATAGAAAAAAGTAAACTTTGTCCGCCCAACTACATTTCGGTTACGGGTTTGGGTATTTGGTCTGCACATGAGTATCTGCTGCTTCGTTTGTTGGCTTGCTTGGCCAACTTGCTGCAGCGGTTAGGGCCAGATCAATATCCTTTCATGCGCTGGCACATACCTACATTTGTATACAAAACAAAAATAAAAAAGCAAGCACAAAATGAAAAATAGAAAAAGGCAAAAAAAGTTGGCGGATTTCTATTTAGAAAAATTACAGAAAAATATTGCGTAAGTACGCTACTTGCATACGCATGTGTGTATACTTACAGGACATGCACAAACGCACACTGGTGGCCACAAACATAGCACAACTTCTAATAACAGCAATTCTAGCGTTTCGAATTATTGGGATCAGTTGCTCTTAGGGTATGTATGAGATACATGTAGCAATACCATTATTCGGGATGAGTTCTAATATTTATAATATGGTAAAGATTTATCAAAAAGGTTTATACGTCTAAGAAGAGCGTATCAAAGTCTGAGTCTCACTTAATTTATAACAATCTATTGTTTTCTATTATATTACCTTCAAGTTGAACTTTAAACCCTTCATCATCCGAATGCCATCTCCGACTTTATCCTTTTTTTGTATTACTCTATTTTTGATGCTCCTATCATGTGCCTTAAAACAGTAGCCAGTGTAATTAATTTTTGGTCAGCAGCTAACTTCAGATACTCATATTCAGATGCTCTTGTTGCTTTATATTTGGTAAACTTAATTAATTTACTTAATAATAAAAGAAAATTCAAAATAAAAATAAAATCTTAACAAATAAAGACATTTTAAAATAAAAAATACAAATAAAAATATATATAAACTATATTAATTTCTTGACCACTACTGTACCTACATTTGCTGCATACGAGTATGTAACTGTACTTATGTACATATTCATGCGTTCAACAGCAGCTGTTGCATAGCCAATGGTTTGCTTCATTTTTTTAGTTTTTTTTTTTTTTTTAACAAGAAAATTAGCAAAAACGGCAAAACAAATTAGAAAATAGAAAAAAATATATGAAAAACCAAACGTGCAATTCACATTTATTTAACCATTAAAAAAAAATAGAGAAAATTATATATTTGTATGCACTTCTATTGGCTATGCAGTGGCTTAGGCGCTTCATTTCATGCTTCACTTTTAGTTTGAGTTTTATTTAGATAAGGTTTTTAGTGCACTTATTTATCCAACTGTGCATTTCGCATTTTTGCAACGGCTGAATAAAGTTTTAAGTGTCTGCCTGCATGGGGCTTAACTAAATACTCTTGCGCAAATAGATAAGAGTGATTGGAATTTTAAATCAATTTTATCCTCTTCTTTTTCAATTTTAGCCCTTAAGTGGCACTAATGTAGCTAATCAAATACGAAGCTGTAGTTGGGAATAAGTTATATAAACATTTAACCGGGCTCCAGAAGAGTACAACACTTGCTGCAAAAAATGAAGCTACAGTATGAAAGTTCCTAACTTTTGTCTATATCTGTATACCTATATGTCTGTTACACTAATTTGATTATTTTCATAGGCGCCCCAAAAACTATGCTGCACTATTTCGCTAAAAAATGTTGGCTGCGTTTGTGGCTGTTTCTTGTTAAAATTTTCAAATTTCTATAGCATAGTTTTGGGCTACAATTGTTATTAGTGATCAAATGTGTTTACTCTTTTCGTGCTAGTTTCGGGACTCTTATCCCTTTATGCCGCCTTCTTTTGCTACCAATTTTCTATGATATAGAAGAGAAAGAATAAGAAATTGTAAAACCAAATCGAATTATAATGAAAAAAAAAGATATTAGAAACAAGCTGAATTTTCTTTGACTGCCAATATTTTTTTAATCTGATAAGGTCTATTGGAATTTGTGTACATAAAATTTATTAACAATGAAGTACTTAAGTAAAATATTTAAAAAAAAAAATTTACATAAAAAATCAAATGAATTTAAAATCATGGCAACCTACAGATTTTTACGACGTTTAATGAATGCAGGTGTTAGAATATTTGGTATGCAGATGCATAAATAAATGAAATTTATTCTACACTTTGTATGTCACTTTTTATCTTTGCAACAATAAACTTTTATTATTTCTCAACTCTCTGAATTCGTCTCATCAAGCATTCAATTACCGAACACCTTCATACATAAAATCAAAGCCTGGCCAGTTAAGTCGCCGTTGTGTAACTCAAACTGAGTAGCATAGGCGCAACTAATGCTAAATTCGCCACTGAGAGTTTTCAAGTCCAACTTAAATGCGCCAAATAACTGAACTACAGCACATGCACGTACAGTAGGCAAATGCAAGAAGTCTACGTAACCTGAGTAGACGTTGGGCTTTAGCTGTTCAAAAAAAAAAAAAAATAAAAAAATGAAATAAAATAAAAAAATATATTCAAAAGCCTAAACCGATGCGCCGCCGCCAAAGACTGACTTTGAGGGCTTCATCTCTGCTTCAGCTGTTTCCTACTTTAGGTGCGCACAACGACCAAATCGCCAGCAAGAGCAACAACAACAACAACAATAAAAACACAAAAAAAAAAACGAAAACTATTATAAAACAAAAAAGACGTGCAGGCAGGGAAAGCCAAGAGCAAGCCAAGCCAAGCCAAGGCGGTTGGTGTGCCTCGACTTTGAGGCGCAACTGTGCTGCCAGCGGCGCATTTCAAGTTGACTTTATTTTCAGTTGAGTCGTTGCTTCTACTTGGCATGGCATGGCATGGCTACACTTTGCTCGCCTTTTTTCTTTTTTTTTTTTTTTTTTGTTTGCTTTTCCGATGCTTTTTGTTATATTTTTTTATTTTTTTGTTTTTTTTTTTGCATTCGCAAGACCGAAACTTGATGAATTGGGAATTAATTCCTTTGACAACGTGTTTTTTTTTCCTTGTTGTTGTTGTTTTTTATATGCTACCTTTGGCTGAGACCATAGCGTCTTTTTTCTTCTATTCTTTGCTACAGCACACATGTTGAAAACGTAAGAGCAGAGCAACGTAGACCATTGACCATAGTCCAAACGTGCCAATCATGTGCGCTGCCTTCTTTTTGGCTTATGTTTTTTTCTTTTTGGTTTTTGGGCAGCTTCGTTTTAGCGTTTGCTTTTGTTATTTGTCATTGACTGCATTTGATATCTTTTTAGCAGCAGAAATATCTATTTTCACTTTGTGTGTTACTCACAGTCCACATAGAGGCAGGAGCTGGCCGCATTCATTTTGTTAGCCTAATATTCAGTTTTATGCGTTGTGTGCAAGTTCATTGCTCTTTTTCACGCTATCCCAACGTGGCCAACGTCGTATACAACAACATCCCATCATCCCGACAATGTCGTTCGAACTTCATGCGCACTTCTTCTTTTCCTGTTCACTTCAGTTCTCTTCAGTTGAATTGAATTGCATTGAGTCGAGTTGAGTTGAGCTGAGTTGAGTTGTGTTGAATTGTGTGCGAGCAGGTGTTTGACATTGACTCAACTAAAGCTGCCTGACAAAGGAAGCCATACATATTGGCAAGTGCATCAGGTATGAGGGCAAAAGCAAAAGCAACAGCAACGGCAACGCTGACGGCGGTGGTGACGGCGACGGCGACGGTGACGGGGTCCGGCATATTGTTACTGGCTTGATTATGCTCAGACATAAAGTCGCTTATATTGTTGTGCTTTTTGGTTAAGCAAGTTTTTGTTGTCATAGGTCGATCATTGCCAGCAAAAACAAGAACAACAGCAGCAACAGGAAAAAAGTAGGAAAAAAAAGCAAAAAATGCAAATTGGCAAAAACAGTCGAGAGATTTGTGATTCAGATTTAGTATAATAATCTCTAGGCAGTTATCATGTTCAATTTTGTTTAGGCTAGGAGATTATACGCTACAGCATACTTGCGTATGCGTATATGCCTGAGTAAGCCTTGGTTGCAAATACCGATGGACTTCTGAATTCAACGAAGATAAACTCAGGGTTAACACAGAATGACATTAACTCGATACAAAGTACCAAAACTAAAATACTGCACTTTGATTCCATGATTACCAAAACAAAATAAAGTTAAACTCAAACCAACTTCGATACCCAGCATCTAAAAAATCAACTAAACAAGCGAAGTCTTAGTACAGCCAAACCTACCATAATAGACAGTCCCCTTAACCGGACAGATCTTAAAACCGCAAAAATTTTTCAAGCTTTTTACATTTTTTTCCATACAAAATGCATTTCCATAACCAACAGTTGCCACAGCCGGTCAAACACATTACGACTGATGATGTCCGGTTATAAAAAATTTTGCTGTAATTGAGTTAATATTGTGAGTAAGTCAGATCCCAGAGCTATTGGTCTGAAACGTATGATATACTAAAAATATTTATAGATTCACAATATTTTTAATGGAATTCTTTAAGGGAAAAAGTCACTATAATTTCATAAATAAACTTATTATACCCTGTAAACCCATCTGCATGCTACTGTAAACTTGACTGAACTATATAACTAAATTAGAATACTTGCACAGTTAAAAGAGAATTTCGTAGTTGATAATTTCGGTTTCACGATTGAAGTATTTCGATGATAAGCCTCTAATATGTCATAAACATACCTTGTTTTCAATTGTATTTGCCATTAAACTTACATACACAAACCTAATTACAAAATCCAACACTTCATCAAAAACACAAAAAAAGAAAAAAATAAATAAATAAATAATAATTATTGCGAAGCCTATCAAGCGCAATCTAAGGCAATAACACAGAAGTACCCTCGAAATGTGAAAATTTATTATTTTTATCGTGACACATGATTAATGATATGTCCACGACGACAAATACGAAGAAGCAGCAGCAGCAACAACCTGACGAACTTAACGAAAAGCGTACAACAACAACTACAACAACAGCAGCAGCAATAAACAATTGTTCGACTGTATCGACGGCACAAGTGGCACAAAGCGCGCTTTAATATGTTGTTGTTGTTATTGTTGTTTACTTTTTTACTTGTGTGTCGCATTTTCGTGTATCGTACACGAGTTGATTGTGCGTGTGTGCACGAAGCAAGCGCATGCGGGGCGAAGCGAGTGACCGTCGCGTAAGTAAGTAAGTGAATGACTGTCCTAACCTACGATAACCGAATTCGCATTCGGCCAAGTTCAATGAACTCTGCGTTTGGTTGAATAAACTTAAAGCGACGACAAGCGATGAAACGAAACAAAACGAAATGAAACAAAAAACGAAAAATATGTACGCGAGGCGAGGGAGTGCGTGCGTGCAAACATACACACACACACACACACGCACACATACATATGCACATACAGTGTACGCTCGCAAACGTGAACTAATTAAAACCAAGACGTTATATGGTTTCGATTGTTATACCCTTTTGAATACCAAGCTAAAGTAACTCATTTAGTTCGTTAATCAAGGATCATAAATGCATACAAATTACGTTTGCAGGAACAACTATATTTAATACAATTCAAATTATGTTCATACTACTGTGAATGAATTGAAAGTTGAATTCAAAATTTTTAATTTTAATTTTCAGGGGTTTTTCAATTGATATTTTTTTTCTTTCTGTAACTTGGTAGACTGTTGTGCGAAATTTCACGAAAAAAATTTTTATATATATTTGAGATACGCTTCTTTGTGTAAATTGCTAAAAGTGAATTCTGCGATTTTTACTCTCATAACAAATATCGTTCCGCAATCAGCTTATTCACCTCTGAGTAACTTCCGGCTATTCAGCAAACTCAAGAGACCGCTCCAGGAACACCTTTTTGACTCGATTGAGATAATAAAAGCCAACTCGCAGAAGGTTCTGAAAACTTTTCCGAAGGAGAACTTTGCCAAGCGATGAAATAGATTTAAATAAATAAATAAGATTTTGAAAACATAAGACAAAGCTCCTTTCAATTTAATCACAGTAGTATATTACAAAAAATGATAAACTAGCAAAACATGCAAAGAGAGAAAAAGATTTCTGATGTTCAAAAACACTGCAAACATTAAGAATAATTAATAATTTATATTTTTGCGTAAATACTTGATTGTACACGTTTTCAAATTTTTAAATTTTTCCTACTTTTCAAGACTATATGGAACAAAAAGGCGTGACACGTTTTGGAGTAGTTCACGGAATCGAATTCGAGCGTTCACTGTACATTTAAGTAAGTAAGCATGTTTGTCTGTCTGCTTGTCTCTGTCTACGCGCATTTCGTCTGCAAATTGAATGTGCAGCACATTTTCAGACAATTTTTGCTGCTTTTTCGCACATTTTATTTTGACATTCAATTTTGCCACATTTGCTGCATACGAAAAAGCAACGCCAGCACCAGCAGCGACAGCGACAGCGACAGAGGCAGCGGCAGTAGCAGCAGTAGCGTGCGTGTAAAGAGCAACGACGCAGCGCAGAAGAAGAGCACAAGCATTCGAGCTAAAGAAATTTTAAGCAAAGCAATCGAAAAAAAAAAAAAAGAAAAAACTAATAAGTATGAAAACCTAATCGAATTTACGCGTTGTAGCAGCTGCTCTGCTAAATAATTTCATCAGCATTATTATTTTCTTCATTTTTTTACTTGACTTCATCTTGTGCCTGCGTGCAGATTGGCAGACTGACAGATAGTGCATCCATCGCCTGGGCAAATGAAATTTAATTTCAATGCGCCAACAACAACAACAACAACAACAGCGGCAACAACAAGCTGCATTAATAAAGCAAAAATTCATATATGAAATTTTAATATGTACACATGTGTAAGAAAAAAAAAAAATGATAGTCGATTGTAACGCAGTCAGCCAAAAGTATCGAAGCGTAGACGCAGATAAATCGACAGCCATTGAGCAGCAGCAGGGCCAAGCGGGCAGTTTGGCCGACATTGCGCTAGTCAAAGTGGTTTAATGTGCGCTCAATGGCAGGCAGGCAAACAGTGAGACAAATAGACAGACACACAGTCAGTTGAAGTTCTTAAAAATAGCACAAATATGAACCCAATAAACTCGCAACGGCAACGCGCCCATATGCTTAGCGGCTAAGCGCATGAAAGTCAAGAGCAGCCGAAGATGTGCAAATAAGTAAGTAAGCAAATTTTTATTGCACATTCGTATGGATTTTGTTTGAATTCGCTGCTTGATGAGGAAGCCCAAAGCCAATGAAACATGAGCTCCCCAGTTAAGTCTGTCTATCTGTCTGTCTGTCTGTCTGTCTGCCCTGCCTATTTGTCTGTCTGTCCGCTGTACAAAGTAACCACAAATGTAGGCATGTATAAACACGGCAATGCGAAGCCCTGAGAAAAAAAAGGCAAAACCTATTTTATTTTTTTATTTTTATATACACATATGCATATGCATAATCATACTTGAGGCAAATAAGTATGAATGCATTTCTTTGATGACTTGATTTATGCATAAATAATTGAGAAAATCATGTGCGCGTTCGTGAACACTTTGTCATGTTTTAATTTTCTTCTTTTTTTTTTTGATTCTGCTTATGGCGCACTATGAAAAATGTTATTGAGTTATTGAACTTGCCACTTGAAATTGGGCGTTACGTGCTAGTACAGTAAAACGTGCTTAGCAGCCACTACGCTTAGCCGCCTTTTTGCAATTACGTGCGCAAAGCCACACAAAAACTACTTTCTAATATACTTGTAGTACAATAAAAGATGATTACTCGTTTGCGTATTATGATTTATTATTTTTATATTTATTTGATTTAATATATTTAATTGTCTGCAAGCTAAGAAAAAATGAAAAACTTCCCTACATTTGTTTTTTAAAGTTTATACAGTGGCTTTTATTAGTATTCACAGCCAACTGCTCTCAGAGTCGATTTCATATAATGGACAACATTATACCATGTTGTGCATATTTTTTAATATTTATTACAACAACAACAAAAACAATTCGACAACAACAAATCAACGTTTTTTCAAGCCTTGCCGCATATAACACTCAACTTGCCACATTTCGCCCAACACCTGTCTAAAACGACTTGATTTTAGCAAAAACAAATATTAATAAAATAAAAAATATAAAAAACTAATGCAAACCTGACACATGATGATACTGAGAATAAAAAAAAAAGAAAAAACAATAAAAACATGCAATAAGTGAACAAAATTTTGCTTAAAAAAATAAACAATAAAAACTCACTTAAAAAGCCAAATGGCAAACGCACACATGCAACAACAACAACAACAGCAACAACAAATGCTTGCAGCCGGCAGTGGCAGCACAGCGCAGCGCAGCAAAGCGACACGACACGAGTTACTAAATGCACACGAAAACCGAAAAACAAGTAAACAGATGTTTTGCTTTGAATTTGTTGCTGTTGTTGTTGTTGTTTTCGCTGTTGTTATTTTTGGCTTTTAGTGCTGCGGCAGCAGCATCACCGTAGCAGCATCGCAGCAGCATTAAATGCACAGCTTAGGCAGTACTGCATTGTTAGTGTTATTGTTGTTGTTGTTGTTGCATATCTGTGGCATTGGGGCGCCGCAACGTGTTGTTGGCCACATCCTATGTTGCGTTGAAAATTTTCGCTGGCATTGACATTGGGAAAATACTTCAACTCGCAGCCAAACATGCGATGAACACAATCCCACTCACACACACACACACACACACACGCACACAAACACAGCGTACCAAATGCAGCGAAAAGTGTGGCAGCAGCACAAACAGCAAAACACAAACTCAGCACCCTACCACCGCACACACCCCCCCGCAATGAAGTCAACCGGCAGCAGCGAGTGTTGGCGGCTATGAATATTTTTGGCATTGCTGCCTGCTGCGCGATTGTGCACATACGAGCAGACAGGCGTACAGACGCACATACCGGCATGCGGCATAAATGCAATAGTGCCAACAATAACAACAACAAAAACAACAAAGGCAACGTTTACATTTCGTCGGCAACCATATGCATTGGCATGTTGCATGCTGCGGCTGCAGCATTTCCACTGAAATTTTCGTCTGCCATTGTGCACATGCGGCGTATACGTATTTTTATTTTTTTTTTTAATTTATTATTTTTTTTTACGATTTGTTTGCTTTTTATGCGCTTTTCAATTTGTTTTCTTGTCTAATTTAATGATACATGCCATGCGTTTGTGTGTTTTATTTGTTTGTGTTGTTGCTTTTTAATCGCTTTTTAAGCTCTTTCATTTGAAATATTTATTTAGCGTATTTATCGACTGCTGTGAACATGTTTGAAACAATTCTGCTCAAGCGCAGCTAAGCGGAAAAAAAATGATTTTTTGCGGCTTTTTTGGTGAAAATTAAATTTAGAGACATAATGGCTTATGTATGCATTACTTAGTTTTCTTTGTATTTTCTCTTGCTTATTTGTTTGTTTTGATTTTGCGCAAATTATGCTAAACCATATATAAAGGCAAGCTAAGAGTTTTTGTTAACTGTGATTTGTTTAAAACTATATTTTATCTTATTTTTATTTAGTTTTAATTATTTGATTTTACTTATGCGCTAAACTATTTTTATTTCATTCTTTACGCATGCGACATTTTTGTCACATTGTTGCTCAAACTGTAAAGTTTGAACAGCCACAAATTAACGCGCTGAGTTTGAGCAGCACTGCGCAGCTTTTACCTTGCAAGACACAAACAATAAACAGAAAGATAATAAATATTAATATATTTTTGTTTGTAAGCTTATTTATAAACGTACATTATTTTAGTAACTTTGCGCATTTATTAATACATGCAACAAATTTACCTTCGACAATTTAGCTGCCAAGCATCAGTCTGCAGTTTAATTTCAATTGCATGTCAGTCTCTTCGCTAAGGCAGTTGTCTCAAAGCAAAGGGAAACTCAATTTTCGACACATTCAACTTTTTCGTCGCACATTACAGTGGAATTAGGCACGCCTAAGCAAATTTAAAGCAGCCAACTGCAATTGATGCATAACACCCTTGCATGCACACACCCTGTGCGCCTAAGCGACGCTGTGTCCAATACGAAATAAAGTCATTAAGTTGTCAAAATGGCAAATTGACATGAGTCCTAATGGACTTACATACTTTTTGTAGCGACATTCTGGCTAAACGACGGCCGCCAATGGCTTGCCATATACAGCGTTCGGCAAACGAATAAATTCCCAACAGAAAGCCAATTGAAAAACGGTAAAAAGCATATGACACAATTGTCAACATGCATAACAAAGCAAAATATGCTCCTAGCACAAAAAAAAAAAAAACAGAAATTACACAGAAAATCCGGCATTTTTAAGCACAAATACATTTAAGGTTAACGGCCTTGCCAAAAACAAAAAGGAAATAACGAAAAAAATGTTTGCCACTCCAAAGCAGACGCAAAGGCAGCAGACAAGCATGCCAAGCTCGGGGGCTGCCAGCTTGATAGCGCATGTAATTTCTGTGGGTGGTTGGGTGTTGACATGTTGCAACAATGACGCCAACGTGAAATTTTTGTAGTTGTTGTTGTTGTTGTTGATAATGTGCATGTGGTTGAAGTTGATGACGACAAGTCGCAACAGCCACTTGACACTTCCGTCGCATGAATGCCGCAGATTTTCGGAGTCGGAGCTTAATAATCAACGTATGATGATGTGCATAAAATTCTCGAAATAAATGTCAGACGAAATACATTCGGGAATAAAAATATGAAAAACGTTTTGGGAGTCGCTAAGTGCGCGCTTAACGTGTTATACGTATGTACGTATTCTGTTTTTTTTTTAACTTTTTTTTTTTTTTGTTTATTTTTTTTTTGGCAGTCTACATGAAAACAAAAGCGGTCTGATTTTAAGTACACAAGTCATTAAGCGGTGCTTAAAAGCATGCGGCAGCCCTGGCAGACAGTTTCCATGTCTCCGTAACGTTTGACTGCTTTTTGTTGGAACTTTGGCGTCTGTGCCGCACGCATGAATTATTTAACACCAACCAAAAAAAAAAAAAACAAAACAAAAAGACGAAGTAAAACGAAAAATTACACAAAAACGCAAATGCAGAAAATGTGAAACGTAACCAAACAAAGTAATTAGCACTTTCAAAAAGTTGTTAAATCAAGCAGCGTCAAGTGTTGCTGATAAGACAGTCACGCACCCCTTCCACCGTCTTAATAACATTTCAATGCTTTTCATTTCATTTTGTTGCATTTCGTTGTCTTTACCTTGAAGTCGGCGTTTGAACTTTTCACCATTTTGTGCGCAATTTATGCGCAGCAAATAAAAGTGCGTTGCGCTTTGCGCTTTACAGTCGCCCAAAATTCACTACGTACATGATGCACATGGGCAATGTAAGCAATTGTGCCGGCTGCCGCCTTGTGCTAATAAGCTTTCCTAGTTTCTTTGTGGGCGCTGCATGGCACTTTTTCTTTTCTTTTTCTTGCCAGCAACAATTCCATTTTTTTGTGCGATAAGCAAAGTTTGTTTAGTGCGCAAAAAATAAAAAATAAATGCACAAAAACAATTAAAAATAAATGAAATAAGAATTTTTGTTTACGCACATACCAACGTTCGTTTAGTACTTCTTGCATGATAAACATTTATTTTTCACTTTTTCATTTGGTAAACAGACACAAATATTGCGCTAAGCTGTCAGCTTGGCCGAATTCTTAATGAGCTACACACAATGAAAGTGTATTAATGTACGTGTGATTTAGGGATTTTTTAGGAGTACAATAAGCATAACAACACGTACGCCTATTGGAGTTTGTTTTAGGCTTTACTTATGAAAAACTTATCTAACAGCATAAAAAAAGTTCCCCCAGCAATTATTGCCTAATTAAAACCCAGCGCGCATGCCTTGGCGCCTCAGCAGCAGGGTAAACCACTTGTAAGGCAAATAACAAAATAAAATGGAAAAACCAGCTGCAACGAAAACGAAACGAAATTATCAACAAGTTCTCGAGAAATCCCACTATTAAGCGCTCCAAAGCAACTGCACTCTACTGAAAAGTTTATTGCACTTTTGTGAACTGACTTTTGCCAGTGCAAATATTGTTTAATAACACATTTTAAAAATAAATTTTACTGATTGCAACCAAGCGCAAGATTACAGGCGTTGACAACGTTGCGACGACGTTCGTGTATACAGGCACATATACACATGAGCACAAACGCACGCCATCATTGGCCTGCCCCAACAAATTTGAAGTTGACGCACCGTCGCAGGTTTTCTTCTATTGTTTGCTTTTGATAAAGCCATTTCCAGCGAAATGCATTTATTGTCTCCTATATGCGTACAGCCAAAAGCTAAGCAAATATTTGATTTTCTGTTTTCGTTGCGTCAAAAACCTGCCCATTCATCGATTACCAGGAGCATTTCCAAGAGCATGACCATAAGTGCGACATACCTCATGGTATACTTCAGATATGTCTCAACATAATAATGGTGATCGGTATGTCGATTCCAAAGTAAATAGTCCAGTGTCTCAAGTAGCGTGCGATCTGTATAAAAGTACGGATACAGAAAGTCGAACACAATGCGCCAGGTAACTGCAAAAATAATTGACGGACTGCAACGTCGGTTAAATAAATATTATGATGACACACACGGAAAACTTACGCCATTGACGATTTTGTAGTTAAAATAAAAATAACTGCAGAACAACACACAATTCCAAAAAATATACAAAGCCAAAATACGTTGACATTATTTGCAACGTAAAACCGTTAAAAAATACACAAAGCACGACAACTCTGCAGAATTTGTAAGGTCCGCTCGCGCATGCAACTCAGCATGTTCACAGCAACTCTGCGGACCAACAATCGTGACCAATTGTATTTGTAAATGTAACGGCATTACGTTGCCATTTTGAAGTGATTTTGAAGTTGAAGTGAGATTTTGATGACACTTTGCTTGTGTTCAAATTTAAAGAAGTTTTAAAACTTGCCATAATGGAGAAAGCAGCGATGGCCTCGGAAGAGGAGTTGGCTGAAGCGCGTATAAATGCTATCAACGAATATCGCAAGAAGATCTTGGAGCACCGTGAGGTCGAGGCACGTTTGAAGAATCTGCGCGAGCGCCACAAAAATCTTGCGACTGACTTTGAAAAATCCGAAGAAGATTTAAAGGCACTGCAAAGCGTCGGTCAAATGATAGGCGAAGTACTGAAGCAGCTGACTCCGGACAATTTCATTATCAAAGCTTCAAATGGACCACGTTATGTCGTCGGCTGTCGGCGTCAAATAAAAAAGGCCAAATTGAAACCGGGCACGCGTGTCGCCTTGGATGTCACCACGTTGACTATAATGCGCTATTTACCGCGCGAAGTTGATCCTTTGGTATATAACATGTCGCACGAGAATCCTGGTACCGTAAATTACAACGAAATCGGCGGCTTAACGGAGCAAATACGCGAATTACGCGAGGTCATTGAACTGCCACTTAAGAATCCGGAGCTCTTTCTACGTGTAGGCATACAGCCGCCAAAGGGTTGTCTTCTTTACGGTCCGCCAGGCACGGGAAAAACATTGTTAGCACGCGCAATTGCTTCACAATTGGATGCAAACTTTTTGAAAGTTGTCTCGTCTGCCATTGTGGACAAGTACATTGGCGAGAGCGCGCGCATGATACGTGAAATGTTTGGCTATGCACGTGACCATCAGCCGTGCATTATTTTCATGGATGAAATCGATGCCATTGGCGGGCGTCGGTTCAGTGAGGGCACTTCGGCAGATCGTGAGATACAACGCACACTGATGGAGTTGCTTAATCAAATGGACGGCTTCGATGCATTGGGTCAGGTGAAGATTATCATGGCGACTAATCGGCCGGATACTTTGGATCCGGCCCTCATGCGTCCGGGTCGTTTGGATCGCAAACTGGAAATACCACTGCCCAATGAGGTGGCACGTTTGGAGATATTGAAAATACATGCCGCACCCATTGCAAAGCAAGGCGAAATCGACTATGAGGCTGTGGTCAAGCTTTCTGATAACTTTAATGGCGCTGATCTGCGAAACATCTGCACTGAGGCTGGCCTCTTTGCGCTTAGAGCTGATCGCGAATATGTTATACATGAGGACTTCATGAAAGCTGTGCGCAAGGTCAGCGATAACAAAAAGCTGGAGAGTAAGCTGGACTATAAGCCGCTGTAGAACGGCAGTCACTGAACAAATTTACAACTTCAAAATTGGTTGTAAAATGTTTATGATGCTAATACGCATTTTAAGTCTATACAAAAAAAATTGTGTCTGTACTTAGTCGATTTTAAAACTTTGTTTTTAGGAGCAAAATATATTTTAAGTCTGTCACAATATTGTCAGCTGCTGCTACTAATCTTTTAACAATTTCAACATCGTGCACCAGGGTCCACATATAACCTCTGCAATGCGCGGTACATCCACAAGCTGAAAGCTATCACAGTAAGATTTGGAGTCTGCACTTGTTGGCAAGCCCAGCTGGCCATGCGCAGCCCAGCCCACAGCCCACGTGCGACCGCAACTTCTTTGCAGTAGAGTATGCCGTGCTCCCGCAAAAACTCGCAACGCAGCGCATGAGTCATCAGGATCCGATGATGCAGTGCAACACGCCGGCAAGTCATGCACCTGCGGCAGTGGATACACAGCTGGCTCCTTAAGCATGCGCTCCGCTGCTAATTTGTAAACGCGCAATCCCAGTTGCCCGTTGTTATTAAAGCCCCAGGTATATAGATCACCGAAAGCGGAAATAGCTGCGCTGTGCCAGCCGCCTGCTGTGATATCTGTTATCTACATGTAGGTAAACAACGTAGATAAGTTGATGAATAATCTTCAAATAGACTGACACGTCTTACCTTGATGCCCGCTAAAGCCTCGATCAGCGTGGGTGTCTCTTCTATACGCAGCACCGATTGGCCTAGTTGGCCTCGTCTAAAAACAAATAATAAGTAAATGCGATATCCAACACAAAGCACTCCCTCTGCACCTACAGACCATTACCCCAGCTATAGACATCGCCGTTGGTGCTAAGCATCAGCGCATGCTCAAAACCGCACACCAGCCACGCAACGCGCGTCTGCCGTGGCAACTGCTGCAAAAGACTCGGTATGCTGTAGATCGCATTTGTGCTGCTCACGGCAGCCGTTATGTGCACGCCGCAGGCAATATGTGTAATCTCCAAATCCTCCGCAGGCTTAGGTGCGCCAAATATTGTGCGTTTTTGTGGCAATGTCGAGGCAGGCGCTTCTAATTTGATTGGTGTCAGTGTGGCTCCAAGCTGCGGCAACAATTTATATAGCTTGCCATTATCCAGCAGCACTAGGCAATAGTTCTCACAGGCTGCGAGCGCCTTGATGGTCTGCGTTGCTTGCACTTTATGACATTCATGCGCTATCTGCGACAAAAGGCCCCGCAGGCATAGTTGCTTACCATAGGCATAGGCCACATAACGCCAACTGTGCGCGATTAGCAGTTTGCCTGCATCAAAGTCATCGTCGTCTCCAACGCCGGCAAGTAAATCAGTAGCATTTACAACTACAAACATAAAGGAAATGAAAATTCAATTTTTGTTCTCTACTCGACTTGCTTTGTTTGAAAAAGTGCATAGAAAATGTATTTTAATTACTTTTATATGTCGTTTCCTTGCTACTGACGGTGCTGCCGACTTGCCCGAAGCCATTGAAGCCCGTAAATAGCAACTGTCGCATGCCGTAGTTATATTTAAATCCAGTTGCACACGTCTATTTCGTTGCTAGACAACTGAAAGCGTTTGCCTCCACGATATGCCACCGATCACCCACCTCCGTCGTTGACTGTTTGCCACTAACAGCGCACCGTAACGCTCTAGCGCCCGTGCTCTATTTACTGACATACGAAATTAACTCAGACAAACGACGTTCAGTGTGCGTTGAACGCTTTGCCAGTAATGTTGTTATTGCGCTAAATTTGTTTTTCTCTTTTGTTTTTATAAATAAATTTACAAATTCTCGTGTGGTTTGCGGTAATTAATTTTTGGTGTTAAAAATGGTGTGTAATACTTTTCTTGTACAGCTTTAAATTGAAAGTATTATGTGTGGTCAGCCAAAATATGCAAACTCCTGTTAATTGATTTGTTTTTGAATTAATTACCATAGTAACGGTACTTTTATACAACTTACGTAGTTTCTACTTACACGCTCACTCAAAACAACAACACAGTGAACGCGCTCAATCAGCTGACGGTGTAATATACTCGTGCTGCTTCTTTTTATTGACATTCACTGCAAAGACGTTGTCAACATTGCAACTGCAATTTACAGTGGTGCTACTCGCAACAATATTTAAATAAAATTTCCATATCATATCTATAGATGCGTACTTATTCTGCCTTCAGCTATAAAGAGTTCAAATACTTTTTATTTGACTATACATATGTACATATATACATACAAAGAAATTCTAAAGATTTTATAACAATATAAAAAATGAATCATTATTTATAAGCTTGTCGCATTTGTTTTAAGGTATAATTGCCTCAAAGTTTTTTTATGCACTCTATTCAATTCAAAAACAAGTGAGCAATTGCATAAATAGCCATGTATATATTTTTTTATTGTGGCAGTCGCCAAAGTTTCATCCAGAATGAATAAGAAGTTCAATAGTCTATATAAGCCAAACAAATAGACCTGCATATGCATATAGATAGTTCTTTATCTACAATCTGTTCGCAGTTCTGTTCACAATTTAAACTTGCCAAGTCATACGACAACTTTGTGCGTGCGGAACGACACACTGTGCCCTACTTTGGCATAGTGATTCAAGAGGCAACCTCACAACCGTTACTTTTAATAAGGCCAAATTCGATATGTAATGCCAAAGTAAATATTTTATTAAACTACACATGTAATTCGAACAGGGCTTATTATCGTTGCTGCGCAAATTGCGCCCGAATCCAGACAAAGAGGCCAGAATTCTGCTGCTCGGCTTGGACAATGCGGGCAAAACAACAATACTCAAGCAATTGGCAGCTGAGGAAATAACAACGGTGAGTATTTAATTATTTGTTATTTTTATTTAACACACGCAATGTCTAAAATGCCAATTTCAACTAAGTGAAAATTGTAATAAAAAAAAACCTACTACAAACAGGTAACACCAACAGCTGGCTTCAACATCAAATCCGTTGCGGCTGACGGCTTTAAGTTGAATGTCTGGGACATTGGAGGCCAATGGAAGATACGTCCATACTGGAAAAACTACTTTGCCAACACGGATGTTTTGGTAAGGCGACAACTTTTGTCATTGCTGTTTGTGCTCATTCACCATTGCTTGTGTGTCCACGGTTTGTTTTTCCACAGATTTATGTAATTGATGGCACAGATGCAGCCCGTTTGGCCGAGACTGGCAGTGAACTGTTCGAGCTACTCATGGATAATCGTTTAAAACATGTGCCGTTGTTGGTTTTCGCTAATAAGCAAGATCTACCCAATGCACTGACCGCCGCAGAAATAGCCGAGTCGTTGGGTTTGATGCGACTTGAGGAGCGCAGCTGGGAAATCAAAGCCTGCTCCGCGGTGCAGGGCACGGGTATTAAAGTGAGTAGGCGCTTTGAAGCGTCGTTAAACGCAAACTAATCACAATGTTTATTGCAGGAGGGCATGGACTGGGTCTGCCGAAACATGAAGAAGTAGCAACATACCAACTAAGCTAAATTGAACATATTTTTGCACAATTTAAGTCATTTGCTTAGCGTGGCACCGAAGCTAGTTTAAATTTTTATTCAATAAATATTTTGTGTAAGTCTTTAAGTGAAATGACGAGAGTCGTTATTGAGTTGGCTTTGAGTTGCTGCACTTAACATTTCAGAGATGACAGCATGCAAATTAGATTGGCATAAGTGTCAATAATAATTTTATTGTTATAGCGGTTTTGTTTCAAGATAGATCCGTTGGACAGGTGGATTGCAGAAACGATTTCCTCTCACACTGCTGAAAAGATTGTTTTTGTTGTAAGTGCTAATTAGCCAAATTAAGATATCGAGACTGGCAAATTCCGAATTTATGCATGTTTGTAATATGAAAAGTATAGCACCTGGCAGGAGGTGGCTAGTAGGAGCCAAAGAAGTTGACAATCTACTACGAAGGAATATTAGTTACTGGTTTACACAGGCAAGCCTAGTATTAATAAGGTCGGACCACTTCAATTTTAAATACGAAACATAACAATATTAAATTATTAAAGCTGAAATAAGCAATCGTGACAAAGTTTCTTTTACAGTTTTATTTAATTCACTCATAATACTATTTACATTTAATTAAAGTTATTTTTAACAACTCGATTTGAATTATTTATCTTCATCATCATCGCCGGATCGATTAACTGCCGCCTAATTATAAACTAAACACTATAAGATCTATATAGCAACGTCTTTATCTCCCCCCGGGTTTACAATTCATTGTGCACATACTCAGTCGTCACCTTGGCTTCGCCCTCATGGAAACCGCTGCAGTCAACGGGATATTTCACCTGCGAAAAAGACGGCACACGTATGCGTGTTAGAGATGATAAAATTGAAACCCGGCATTGGCACACACGCGAACAAAGTGCACTTCTTTGTACTTACCTCACAATTATATGGTGAATTAATTACACCAAAGAGTGTCCAGAATGGCGTACCAGTTTCTGTGCTAATGAAGATTGCGGCGCCCATGCTGCCGATCTTAACAATTTTCGGACTAACGCCAGCGATGAGACCCAATTGCGGCGCTGTGGCGGCTGCTGCTGAAGCTTTCTGCGCTGCTGCTGTTGCAGCCGCATTCTGCTCGGGCGAGTTCAGTTGGCAGAGCACGTATCGATCGCATTGTGGCGTCTTTGAGATGAATCTGTAGGCGCGATGTACTTTTAGCACCGGTTCGATAACCTGTTATGGTGCAAAACGCGCGAAGGAGGATGCACATTGATAGAAGAAGAGACAACAGCGGCGGCCGAAGAATAAGAAGACGAAGAACAAAACAGTTTCGAGTTGTAATTAATTTAATTTGAACTGTTACAGTTAAACGCCTGGCGTCAACGTCTATTGCGGCTGCACTGGGATGTGTGCTAATGAGTAAAGCTATTGACTCACCTCCAGATTAAGTGTGTCCGTTAGCTTATCGCTGATCTCGGTAGCATTAAACTGCAGCAGGCCGCGCGCTTGACCCAGTTTAAGTAGCTCCTTGGCATAGCCAACTGCTGGCTTCACATATTGGCGCGAGTCGATTTTCACATTCAAATGATGCTTGGCCACATGATCGAAGAGATTGGAAATGGTTTCACTGGGTCGACTGGGATCGAAGTAGGTCTGCTTGGGATAACCTTGAGACTTGAGTAAACCGTTGAACATGATTTGTGCTGTCTGGAAATATCTATAGAAGGGCAAAATTGCAAAAGAAATTTTAAATTAAAAAAACGAAAACCGAAGATTTTAATAAAAGAAAAAGTGTAAAAAACGCAATGGAAAGGAAATCAAAATACAAATAAGTGAAAGGCTTAAAAAAAAAGTTAATAGAAAGTGTCGGCTTTGGCATTAGTTGAATTAATTGCGTTTTTGTTCTGCCGTTTCGCTAAGAAGGCAACGCCCACGAAAATTTGGCGTTGAAAATTTTTGATATTTTTAATGGGACAGAAAAAAAAAGTATGACGAATCTGCGTTAAAACAGCATATTGTGGCTTTTATTTTCATTTTTCGAGCGTGTAAACAAAATGACGAAGCAAGAGTAAAAGCAAGCAAAGCAACAACAACAAAAACAACAACTACCTGTGGCACAGTTAACAAAGTACAAACCAAAAATACATAAATAAATAAGGAAATAAAAATAATAAAAGAGAAAAAAAAAGATGTAAAACACTTTTGTGCACGCAGCGAAATGCGGCCAAGAACTTTGCGCCACTGAATACCGGTTTAATGTAAAAAAAAAAAAACTAACACGACCAGATAACTGTAACAGGCGACAATAAAAAAAAGAGACAAACAAATAAACTTAAAGCTTATTTGCCGCAGGCATGCGCGCATGCAAGAGAAAGAGCTAAGAAGCAGCTGCAAAATTTTTGGCAGAGATTTATGCGATTGCAAGCAACGTAAATGCGCACACTGTTACAGTAAAGCAATAACAAGAAAAACAACAACAACAGCGCGTTTAAAAAGTCGGTCAAAACCGCCAAGCGCCTGTTGTGCGCGCGCAAGCGAGAAGGAGCATGCGTCTGTGTAAAGTTATGACGTTAACGCACAGCGGTGGCGAATTTCGAGCCAGCAACGAACAACGGACTTTATAAGCGTAGAATCAAGAAAGAAACAAATACAAAGCGCATGATTTTGATATTCCTGACAAGAAACATAAATATTTGGACAATTAATACTGAATAATTTTACACCGTTATGCCTGATGGAAACGTCAACACAACACATAGTGGCAAGTGATTTGTAAACAGCGCAATAAAAATTAGATGAGTTTAGTCGGCGTACACATTACCGTTATCTACCTACATATGCGAGTAATTAGCTAAACTCTTGTCGTGACTTACAGACAGTCACGAAATTCATCACGAAATGCGGCAAGCAAAAAAGCTATCACAGCAAGTGGAAGAATACGCGGCTAACGCAGCAGCAGAACAGTCATTTAGTATGTACCGCATTTCAATTAACACCATTTCCAGTGAACTACTTTACAACTTACTTCAGGTAAACATCTGGATTTGCCAGGTAGCCAGCCCAGTCAGCTAAATAGACCGTTGCCGATTTAATCCAGCGACGACGGAACGATTGATTGTTCAGCGATTCAAAAAGTTTCTCGTAATCCAATTTGCCATCGCGACCCTTGAAACCCTGTCAAATAGATAAAAAAAAAAATAAAAAAAAAATAACTTCATGTCAAACCATCAAACGCAATACAGCGCAGCTAAGTGACGGACTGACCTTCAGTATTTTATTAACGCCCGACTTCTCGTACAGTGCATCGGCCAATTCCGAATTCGAGAAGTGATCCCATAGCACATGTATATGCTCTAGGAATGGTGGCAGCACCCAAGCATGACTCTTATGCCGTTCCTGCGTTTGCTGACCCTCTGGACCTGCAAATGAGCTAACTGCCTGCATTACCAACGGCAAGAGACTCATTAGACCATTCTCATCCCCCTCAGCAGCAGTAGTAGGCGCTTCACGTTTCATCTGACGATGCGGCTGCGATTGCGTTTGCTGCTGTGGCTTCTGCTTGGCAGCGCCTGCACTTTGCGTATTCATGAAGGCCGAGGCCAGTTGCAAGATTGTCTCCAAGCCAACGCCGCCGTCGGCACCACGTTTTTGGCCCCCGGCACCACGTGCTGCTCCCTCTGTCTCGTCGTCTTCGTGTTCGCCTTGCGTAAACATCTCGATAACATTGCCAATTATGGAGGGATCAAAGCCAGCACTGGCGCCGCTGCCACCGCGTTGATTATTATTACCCGCGCTGGCCAGCAAACTGCCAATGCCGGAAAGTATTTGCATGGCACCGTTGCCACCGCCGCCTGAAGCTTTGCCACCGGCATTGGCTTGCATGAAACTGCCCACCAGCGACGCGACACTAGCCAAGCCTGCAGCGGCGCCACCACCGGCACCGTTGGCGCCGTCACCGCCACCGCCGTTTTGATTGTTCAATGCCTCTTGTATAAACATCGACGCCATATCTAGCAACGGACTGGAGTCATCCTCTTGCTGACTGCCAGCACCGCCGGCGAGATTTGTGCAGAGCAGCGTCAGCACGATCACTAATTTCTTTAGATACATTTCGTATATTTTTTTTTTCTTTTTTCAGCTGCACCCTAATAGCTGCAGGAACTTTCACAATCACACACTTGGCTTATTTCTGCGCTATGCCACCACTTCGAATGCTTTCGCAATTAAGCAGCTCAACCAACCGACCGCGACAACGTCGATGCCGTACGACTTTTGCCCGAAATATGGTTATTTCTTTAGTTAAGTTGCAAACGATTTTTACGTGTATGCACCAAAAATAACTGTGCACTAAACTACGCGCGCACAGAGAACACGTCCAACACAGCCGGAAACTTTCTTTATTCTGCTCAGCAGGTTCGACTTGTAACACTTCTTAAGCCAAATCAACTACCTCAGCTGCCTGCGGCGACGTGACGTCGACTATTTTGCTTTCTTCAACAGTCCAACACTGTAGACTTACAGCGGCGCTCTCCTGCTCTCACTTAATCGTGCGAATGCGCTCTTCGCCTTGAACTTCGGTTCTTAGCTTACGCCTGCGCGCTTAATTTCTTTTTTTTTCTTTTATTATTTTTCTTTGTCGTACACGTCAGACTTTGACTGTGAGTTAAGCTTTTAGCGCATTTAACAAAGCCGCGCTCTGCTGTTTGCCTCTCTTGTATCTAAGGTCTACTACTACAACAACAACAACAACAAGTCTACCTACTTTCTTTTTAGAATTCTTCACTCGAAAACTGTGCATTGACGTTTAAGCAGATCCGCCATCGAAAGCCCAAAGAATGCTTTAATTTGCTTATTATGCCTCATGCATTTCGCTGAGCTGTGCTGTGTGCTCTCGCATTTATGTAAATTGCCGTTGACATGAAATTTTACTTTTTAAAAGTTAACAAACTACTTGCTTGGGATTTAAATTTGATTTCGATACGATTTATCGTGCTCGATATGCTAAGATAGGTTTTTGTGACCTAAATGCATAAATTATTGTTAGGTCACTAACTACATATGACATTGTTAGAAGAAAACAAATTTTAAATCAAAGATTTTAACGGTTGTGTGTCACTTTATAATTATTTTTATTCTTTGAGTAAAGTCAATAGTTTCAACTGAAGCTAGCTTGCTAACTAATAAACTAGCTGTCTAAACAATATTTTTTTTTTAAGTTTAAATTCTTTATGGCTGAAAACTCGCTAACTCTATTGGTTTATATAATTGTAGAAAAAAACGAATACAGTTTTGTTCCCACTTCAAAAATTAAGCATTTTGTAAAAGATAGCAAGAACGGTATGACCGGGGATAAATGTATGTCATATGTACATATGATCGTCCTCTCACAATTTAGTAGGATTTTGAGAACGTATGCTGTATATATTGCTATTGCAATAAATTTAAATATTGGCAGTATCTCTGCCGCTTTGCTGTGTCTTTTAGAAAACTAACCTTTCTAGGACCAGATGCCAATCACTATCCGATTCGTTACTCTTTTCATCTTGTGACAACAATTGTTAGTTACTATACAACTGCCTACGATTGCCTGTGTTATAACTAAAGGTTTGGGTATAAGATATTAGCAGACTCTTACATCAGGTACGCCTTACCTTGGCCATATGCCCACCCATAAAACTTGATGTGCATATGCTTCACTAAACGTAACATATAGTAAATCGTTGTGTTTTCAAGATTTCTTAAGCGTTTGTCATTGTCAAGTTGCACACATCCGCTCCTCAATTCAAATGCGCCAAACTATGTAGTTTACATAATCCGCGATAAAATAGGAAAAAGTTACCATGCAATGAACTGTAAAACAAACACGTAAATAAAAACATAAATCATATATAAAATGCATACATACGCATGCATGTATATATATACATTGTGCTACACAACGATTTCAGTGTTTTTCATTTATTTTTACATGACCACTTCATTTGCGCCACCACTTGACTGCTGCTGCCACACAAGATACGAGTTTGCATGAAAAATGCTTTTACTTTCACCAAACGAATTTCTTTTACATCGATGGCTGCTGTTGGCAGTGCAGTGGCCAATAGTCTTCGATGCAACGTTGAGGTAGGCAAACGTCATACAACTTCAAAATGTCTTTGATCTATAAAGAGTTGGATGAGGATTTGCGGTCGCGCATAAATGCAATTTTTCCAAAAAAGGATATGTTCATCGATGTGCAGCCTGGACATACGATCATACCTCGAAAATATGCCGAATTTGGTGAATCCATACGTAGCCTGCCTACGTACAAGGATGACATCTGGTTGGTGTCGTATCCACGCGCTGGCTCGACGCGCGCACAGGAGCTTATCTGGCAGTTGGGACACAATCTTGAATGTAAGAGTGAAAAGACTCATATAGTCGAACGTGTGCCAATTATTGAACTATCAGCATTGTGGAGCGAGCATTTTTCGTCTTGGGTTAAGTGAGTAACTAACAGTGTAGATAAGCAAAGAGCCAGAGAGAGAAAGAGAGTATTTGAGCAGGTGAACTTGTTGTTAAATGCCACTTACTTAGTAAGGTACTTTCTATTGCAGTGACAAAATCGGCAATTCCTTGGAAGCTGTACGCAAAATGACACGTCCACGTTTCGCGCGATCGCATTTGCCGTGGAATCTGCTGCCTCAGGCATTCGACACAATTAAGCCGAAGATTATATATATAGCGCGCAATCCGAAAGATGTGTGTGTATCCCTATTTAAGCATATGCAAGAGTTTCATGAGATGCAGTCGACGTTCAAGAACTTTGCAGAGCTTTTTATCGCGGATAATGCAATGATGGGTCCATACTGGCGGCATGTTTTACCCTTCTGGAAACGCAGTCAAGATCCGAACATGCTGTTTTTGAAATATGAAGATATGAATCGCGATTTGCCGGGCACAGTGCGTAAATGCGCACGCTTCTTGGATGTTAATGATGTTATCACGGAGGAGAGTATGAAACGCATCTGCGAGCATTTACGATTTGACCGCATGAGAACCGATGCAGCTTTGAACATGGTGTCTGTATTACGGAATAACAATAACAATAGCATCGTTAATTGTATCGAACAGGGAAAAAAATTTATACGCAAAGGTCAGGTCGGTGACTGGAAGAATTATATGGATGAGGATTTATCACAGCGCTTCGATGATTGGATTGAGCGCAGCTCGCGTGGAAGTGGTTTAGTTTTCGACTACGAATAAATTAATTATACATTTCCACATTAATTTAAATGTTTTTGGGATTACGGTGGTTTTATTGAGTATAAATAAATTTATTTGTTAAAAATAACGTGTATCACTCAACATTTATTGCATCCACATTAGTTTTAAACAGCCGTTGAGGAAACAGTTTTACAACTCTGTTGCAAAAATGAACTTAATAACTTATGATGAAACATACGAATGATCAACACTAATTAAGTGCAATTAGTTGATCAACACAGAAATATCAATATCTGGGAGCTTTGCTTTCCAAGCGATCGATTGAGTTATAAATTTTTTAATTTTCACACAAGACAAAAAGTCACTCGTTGACTCAAATTGTATTATTGTATTTTAAGATATTTTTAATTAAATAATAAATATTAGGGTTTTTGTAACATCAAAAATTGCGTTTGCTCACATTTAAATTTAAGTGTTTTAGTGCTTTTACACAACACTCCGTGAATTTTCCCAATATTTTTAGTGCACAAAACTCACCACTGCAAAAGTAACCCATGAAAATATTAAAATCAACGATGCGTAAATGTCAAAAGTGTAATTTTTGGCATAATTGTAGTTCTCAAGCAACGAGTGGACGAAAGCAGCCAAAAATCTGTAAAAACCTGAAATAACCACACAGTTGGTTCGCGTGTTTTAAACACCTCAGCCAGTGTAAAGCAACACTTTCCACTGTGCCGGCACAAATGCGCGAGTTTCCAACCACTTTCCATTCCTCAGACGTCCGCCTCTCAACAAGACTACTACAAAAAGTGGTGAAAAAGAAGTTGTGGTGAAACCAATTTCTGTGAGGGTACCATCGAGATTTCGCGTTCAATTCGTTTCCACTGTTGTTAAGGGTTCGTTCGAAGTGAGTAGACACGGCGATCTTATGCTGCGTTAGAAGAAATATTTCAAAAAATATCTGCTGGCTGCAGCCGCCAGCACCCCTCCCCTGCGGAGCTACAATGGACTGGTTAAATAACCACTGGCAAAAAAAATTTTTAATGCGTTAGCTACTTTTCAAGTTGAAGTGCAGTATAATGATAATTTAAAGTTCTTCGTGTTACAATGTGTACTAATTAAAAAGAAAAATGTGATTTTTTGCTAAGATGTCGCCATTTTGCGGTAGAATGGAAGTGAAGCAGAGACCAGTGAGAACGTTGTCACACGACTTGACAGCTACTTGGCTTGGTGTTGGTTGGCAACGTTGCGTCACAGAAACGAGTAGCAGAGAAAAGAATAAGTTAATAATTTCTGATATTAAACGAAGTGCATAATTAGAAAATATAAATCAAAAGTGCGATTCAAGCTTTTACCGCAAGAAATTGTGCAAATAAGTGGCAGTGTTACATTTCACGCACATTACGTAACGAAAAAAATAGTCGGCCGTGGTGTTGGTAGCGGCAGCCAAAAGCAGATATGAAAAGAATTAGCAATAAACAAGTGTCTCTTCTACATATTATTAATAAATATAATTTATTTATCTTACAGAGCACTGTGCGCTAGCTTCAATTTCTCGTTGAACGTCATATCCAAAGCGTAAAAAAAAACAAATTGAAAATGTTCGTGTCAACAGTATCACGTATTGCACCAGTTGCCAGGAGTGCTGTAAGTATTTTACTTAATTAAGATGTAAAAAATACTTTAAAGCAATTATTAACATTGTAAAATTATTGAAAAAGCGACAATTGTTACATAATTAATCGATTTTTGTCCATTTGCTGGCATAGAACAGGCAAATTTTGGCATCACATTTTCTCTTACTCTGCTCTCTCGCCATATGCAATGTACGTGTGGTGAACTTTCCAAAGTTCCAATGGCCGCGGTGAAATGTATGAGAGCGCGAATAGCATTACATAAGTTAGAGGCCTTAATATGAGGTTATGTTGCTCTACCTTGCTAGATTAAAGTATAATACTGGAGTTTACAAAATAGATAAAATATTGAAATGCACTTTATTTTTAAAACGTCTCATTCATGTAGGTAAAAATATTTAAACAATTGTTTTCATGGTGGCTGTTGTTGGGCGTATTGTATAACACAATGTGCTAAACGCCGCAAAATTGAGGTTAGACATGAACTTATATTTTCTGGACATTGCGGGAGTTTGTAATTTTTATGCCTTATTTACTAGCAATTATGAAAATTGGCAAAATTTTAACCAACTAGTTGCATTTTGTTGACCACAGCATTTAAATTAAGCTAATAATTGTTTTTAAAGTCGTGTGCTCACAGCAGCCATTGACTTTCACCTTGCAGCCCCGCGCCACAAACAAAACCGTCGCACCCATGGTAGATGTTGTACATTGGGCGATTATTTAACAATTGCATAACTTGGCCAAGAACATAATGTCAAAGTTTATGATTTGGTTGAATGCTGTAATAGCAACACATGTTTTTAACTTAATTTTATTGCTTATTTTCGATTAATACTGTTAGATTTCAACGCTATTTGTTTAGCCTTCGTTGTGCTAATAAGAAAAAAATTACATAATATGTGTTATGTTTTTCACTTGTTCAAAATCTTGTTTTGTTTATTTACAGCTCCTCAACGGCTCTAAGCAATACCTGCGACCATTGAGCAGCGCAGTTGTCAGCCAGAGCCAAACCTTGGCCGCTCAGAACACAACCCCCGTTGCATTACTGCCACAAATCAGGTCATTCCAGACCTCACCAATCACGCGTGACATTGATTCCGCTGCCAAATTCATTGGCGCTGGTGCTGCAACAGTCGGTGTCGCTGGTTCCGGTTAGTATTGGATGCAAACTAACATAGTGATGGCTAATACCAAAGGAGAAGACTGCGCCTTCGGCGCCTGCAACGCGTTTTACTCTTAATTAACATTGTCAAATAGTCAGTTGCAAACTAGCATTTGGGGCACACAAACGAGTATCTGATTACTCAAATAAAACGCCCCGGGAAGGTCTGAGAATTGGTCAAAGTTCAGCAGTGACTGTTTGCAAATATGCAGGCGGCATTGTCTTGTGTTTATGAACTTAAACTCATATATTTCCTAGCAGGAAACATGTATAATCACATGGCAGAAGAACAAGAAACGCTGCGCAGCTGCTGCATGCCAATCGGCGTGCGGTGCGCGCATTGGAAACTTTTGTGGCCAGCAATTTTAGTGCGATGTGCTTGCTGCCGGACCACGTCACGTGCGTGTGTCTGGTAGAACTCAATTCAGACTAATCTGTGACTGACTGTGCGACATGTTCAGCAAGGGCAAGAGACACGTTGCATATGACGTCAAAAGACGCAGTTTTCTTCTTAACCTAAATTTAATTTTATATTAATGTTTGCTTTTTGTTCTTTTACTTTTTCTTGCACGTGTGCCAACGCATCCAATACAACACAGGTGCCGGTATCGGAACAGTATTCGGTTCCCTCATCATCGGTTATGCCAGAAATCCATCGCTGAAACAGCAATTGTTCTCATACGCTATCTTGGGTTTTGCCCTGTCTGAGGCTATGGGTCTTTTCTGTCTTATGATGGCCTTCTTGCTGCTCTTCGCTTTCTAAATAAACAAATTTAATACAAAAAAAGTGTTTATTTTGCCGCCAACAAACTAAACAACAACAACATCAATTACTATAGCAAAACAGCAACAACAACTGCTACTACCACCAGATTACAGAAGTTGTCGACACCCATCTTCTTTGACGGTGTTAATAATTAATTAAATAATTATTATAAATTGTGTTTTCAAACAAAAAAAAAAGTAATTGAAACAACAACACCATACACTTTGATTTAAGTTTAAAACTGATAATAAAATAAACAAATTATTGAAAACAACAAAACAATTAGCGAGAAAAAAAATAATCGAAATATAATAACGACAACGACTAACGCTAAACGCTCAAGTTAAGCTAAAACGAGAACCAACGATCGAAAATTTGAGCTGGAGCGGCTTTTAGCCGTCGTCAACGTTATATCCGCAGAATTTACATTCACAAGTGAGCAATATCGAACCGCAAGAACAACCGCATAAGTAGACGCCTAACTGTTATATACAATATAACGAGCATCAGTAGAGCAGTATGCCGGCCATTAAGTAATAGTAGCTTATGCGTTTTTATTTTTGGCCAATAACGTAACAAATGGCACGCAACGACACACCTCCACTGCATTTGAACTTCGTGTGCGCGCGCTCTCTCTCTCTCTTCGCCAACAACAACAGCAGTTGGTGAATGAATGCACTGGATTCCTTGCTCTAACAACGAGCATTTGATGCAGGTGTGGTTTGTGCGGGGCGGTGCGTGTGTACGTTTTTGGGCAGAAAGTTTTGTGTGCAATGCATGAGAATTTTTATTTGATTTTAAGTGGCTCCGTACTGAAATGTAATTTTTTTTTTTTATTTATAGTGTTTTGTTCTTATATCATGTATATTATTCATATGCAAATTAGATTGCAGAATTATATAAATTATGTTTAAAGCGAAAGTAAAAGAAGAAAAAACAAGTCTGCCACTGAAAACTATTTAAAGCTACTAGAAACAAAAAATATTGATAAACAGAGTTTGTAAAAGAACGAGTGGAAAACTAACAAATAAAACATCAAGGAATAAAGTGAATGAGTAAAAGACATGCATTTTTATTAGCATTGTTATAACGGCACACGGGTCTTGCATTTACGGTTAGCTTAAGTAACGATACATCATAGTCGGTGCGAAGCGCTAGAAAAGGCGGCACCGTTCAAAAAGAAAAACAAATTCAAATGCAATTAGCAACTTAGCTAAGGTGACCTTATTAGGTTTTTATCATATTTTCGTTTAAAAATCAACACTACAGAAGACCAGTGTTGCCAATTTAGTTTTTTTAAAGCCTGTTAACGGCAAAAATTTTAAAACAGCGGATAGCGAGAGTTCTAGCGTTTTTTTCTTTTAATTCCATTTGGCGTTTTTTAGCTTTTATTTATTTATACAATAGTCTTAAAGTTAAAACTTAAGCCCATGGGAAAAGAGCATTGGAATGGCAGGGTTAAACTTTTTCAGCTTTATTTAAATTGCCATCGATGATTATTATTTTTTAGTGATGATCAATCATGGGAATGTACCCATGATTTTTCATTTCCTTCTATTGCCCATCTCTACAATATAAAAACTCGCAATTTCGAATTTCCACGATGTCAATGGAAATTAGCAAACAAAAAGTTCGGGATCTTTGATCCAAAATTGGTTAAGCAAACTTGTAACACAATCAATAGGTAATGCCAAATTCAGTTTGTTGCTGGATGAATCTACAGATATTGATCCAAAAAATATATCATTTTCACATGTGGATTACGAAGAGTAAATAAATGCTGCTCCAATTATTGAATTTCACCAAAATTCCTCCGTTTAATAGAAACAAACAATTCTAACAACAGCGCTGATGGTTAAGTAGTTTGCGTTGATCAAGTTATCCGTAGCAGTCTCAAATTTTGGAAACACATTTTTTTAGGTTTAAAACTAATGTAGGAGGGCATCCTTTTTGTTTAGGCTAATTGATGCTAGTCTATTTGTTTAGCATAAATAGTCTTTAAAATAAAAAGAAAATGCTTTTAAGATTATTTTAAACTAAAACCCAACTTTAATTTATTTTAGCTTATTTTGGTTTGTTTTTTTTTTGCAAACAAATTTATCGCACACCATTTTATCGCAAAACCAAACGTTTTCTAGCTTATAAGTAAACAAATGTGTGGTTGTTGTACAAAAATTAACTCTTTTTAAAAAATAAAAAATCAAAATAAAAACGTTAACACATCTCCCCTACAGAGTGGATTTTTTATTTTTATTCGATCTAGCTTTATTTTACTCAAAAAATCTGGCAGCACTGCATAAGACATGTGTGCTTTGTTATTATTTCTGCACGCGTTTCTTTTTACATATTTTGGATAGCATCATTAAACTCGGATGGATTTTGCTAAGAAAATCCTCGGTAAATATGGTTGGAAAGAAGGCGATGGTTTAGGCAAAAACAACAATGGCATAGCGAAGCCATTGAAGGCGAGTTTGAAGTTCGATAACGCTGGACTTGGCGTTGATCGTGCTGCAGAATTCAATGACCACTGGTGGGAACGTTGTTTTAACGAAGCGGCTGACAATGTGTCTGTGGAAACTGCGGAAAATGGCAACGTTTCCATGGCACTTAAAGAAGGCGCAGACACAGTTGAAATCTCAACGAAAAGCTATTCGCTGAAGAAACTAAAAAAAGCTAAAGAGAAGTCAAAAAATACTGCAGGCGCTAGTTATGACAATTTTTTACAGTCTGCCATGTTGACACAAAGCGGCAGTGAATTGGCTAAGGAAGATCGCATTGTTTCGGAGGATATTGCCGTAACTGAGCTAAAGGTGCTCACAGATGATGAACTCTTTCGCGCTTGTGGCGGCCGCACAGCACACAAAGGTGCACGTCATGGCCTCAACCTGACTGGCAAATTAGCGCGTCTAGAAGAGCAGGAAAAAGCAATGCTGGAGCAACTCCAGAACAGAGCGGTGAGTGCACAAGCTGCGAAAGAGGATTTGTCGGTTGCACGCAATGATAAAAAGCAGAAAGAATCAAGTGAAGTCGACGAAGTTTTGTTACAACCGATCGTCAAAAAACATAAAAAGCATAAAAAGCAAAGGAAGCCCGAATCCGATATTGAGGAGAACATTTCAAGCCAGTTTATAGCTGAACGTTTTCAAGAAGAGACGACTACGGCGCCAGTTAAGAGGAAGAAGTGCAAGAAGCCGAGAGTGGAAGCTAATGTGGAAGATGACATGGAAAAATCCGAAACAGTCGGCAGCGACAAAAAGAAGAAAAAGCATTGTAAAAAAGAGCCTGAAACATCAGTAGACACAATAGTTAGCAAGAAAAAGAAAAGAAAACACAATAAATGATACAAACTACTTTAAATTACAATTATTTATTTTTACAAAAGGTTATCCTTTTCTGGCTTTCGCCTTGATGCGTCGTGATTTGCCCATCCGTTTATTCACCAATGCGCCGGATTTAACGCCACGCTTGCTCTTTGCCAGCTTATTGCCCTCCAAACCAGCGGCAGATGATTTTGTATTGCGCTTCAGACCCTTCTTTCTACCACCAAACCCGAATTTTTTGTTGCGCTGATTACGCTTGTCTGCGGATTGCTTCTGTTTCGATTCCAAAGCCTTGGCATCCTCAAGGAAGTCAAGATTCTTCAATTTACCCTTACGGAATTTCTTCAATTGGTCCAACATTTCCTTCTTATCCATTTCGCGCTGCACTTTGGTCTGCTTAGCCAACATTTTGCCCATCTTACGCTGTTCGCGTATTTGTTTGATGCGCTCTGACTTCGCTTGTCCCTGCTGCTTGGCCATCAGGTTTGAGCGCACCTTCTGCATATGCTCATCGGATTTGGCCATTTCGGCAAAATAATCATCCGGACGACGCGTGGCTACATTCAGTTCATGTAGACGTCGTATGCCCTCAACGACTGCGGCTTGCGCTTGACGATGAAAGAGCATTTCACGTTTGAAGTCGTTGAGTACGGGATCCTCTTCAGGTCTAATATAAGGAATTTTTAGATTCCCCTTGAAAAGATTGGCTCGTTTCTGTTCATGCTTCTCCATTTGAACAGCCAATTCCGGTGCTACTGGCGCAGGCTCATTGATCATGTCTAGACGTTCAAGCCAAGGTAACTTGGATGCAATTTCATCGCATTTCGCAAGAATTTTAGGCTGAAAGTGTTGAAATTAGTAAGATACGCAGACCGCTTTATTACTGACTACTTACCACATCGTTTTTTGCTTTGGCTAATTCACCGTCTTTGTATTCCACGTTTAGGCCGGGTTTCAAATCACCACGCGCAAAAGCAGCTTGGAGCTGGCGTTGACATAAATATAAATGCAGTTATTCGTGCCGTTGGTTTATGGTTAAAACTTACCTCCGCATCGGAAATATCATCCTCAGAGTAAGATTCTGACTCACTATCTTGCATTTTGAAGTGCGCCATTTGACTAAATTAATGTAATTTGAATTTACAAACAAAACACACGTGCGACGACGTCTGATAAAAACAACTATAAATGAATACGGATAGAGTTGCCGAACTGTTTAGTTCTGTGTAATCATTGATCAGATCGAAAATGAATTCCTTAAATCTTGCAAACGCTTACACACAGTTGCTTCGTAAATACGGCGATTACTTATATTAAATTAATGTAAATACAACTTAAAATATTTTAAATCAGTTTCTTGTGTTTATTTAACAATGGGTCATTTTTGTCAGGGTGTCAAACTGGGTTTTGCGAAATCGCATGCACCCGGTAAATGTACCGAGCAGAGGGTTTTACGTTGTTCAGTACTGAATTCAGTGTTATTGACAACGAATATAGTTTGCATAGAACGAAATAGTTGTTTCTTATTCACACACGATTAGCGCATGTCTCTTCTTGCAACGTTTAACGTTATTTTCAAATCAAGATTTGTATTAAGAGGTGAAATTATTAATGTACAATAAATATATGTGCAATATAAAAATATATTAAAGTGTAACTACAAAGTAAGAAGTTGGCTATTATATTTAAAAACAAAAAACTCTAAAATATTTAAATAACCAAATTAGAATGGAGTTCCATTAATTCCTTTAAGAAAATAAAATAAACGTTATAAATCAAATTTTTAAAATTAATAACTAAATAATACTTTTTTTCACAATCTAGTAAAATAAGAAAAAAAAAATAAAATAAAATCCATTTAATTCCAATTAATTAATCAATCGTCCTTTGTAAAAATCTATGATGTAATGAAATAAATGGAATTATTATTTTTTAAAAACAATAATATATCATCGATGTAACATACCTTTTAGTGGCGATTCTCTAGTTCTGCCATTTTCTCAAGTATTTTCTTATTTTGCTCTTCGATTTTCTTAATTTTCTCTTGGACTATTGTTAGCTTCGCATAAATCGCTTGAAGCTCGGCGACATGACAGCCTCTTAACTGTTTTATATAGCTCATCAGTTCTTCCATATGCACGATTTGACTGGCTTTCCAATTATCATACGCAAATGCAGCTTGTAGCTGGCGTTGACATAAATATAAATGCAGTTATTTTATACGGATGGTTTATGGTTAAAACTTACTTCCACATCGGAAATATCATCCTCAGAGTAAGATTCAGACTCACTATCTTGCATTTTGAAGTGCGCCATTTGACTAAATTAATGTAACTTGAAATACCTATTTTCTGCTACAAACAAAACATAGGATCGACGGCGTCTGATGAAAATAACTATAATTGAATACGGATAGAGTTACCGACCCTTATTTTCATTTAACGACCTAACTCATCAATAGCGCAATCTAACAACGTTGTCGAAAATTAGTGCTTGGTGATTTGCTTTTGATTGGCATATTGTACGCGCCACAACACTGATAGTTTTTAAGTTCGAATTTAACTGTACGGTATGCAATTAGTTTAACTGTTTAGATCTGTATAAATATTGATCAGCTCGAAAATGAAATCCTTAAATCTTGCAAACGTTTACGCACAGTTGCAGCGCAAATACGGCGATGACTATACAATCGCATATAATGCTCCACCGAGTTATTTGTCGAATATTGTGGGTGCGCATGAAGCAGGCAACAAAATTGTGCTGGTCTATAAGGAGGAACGCAGCGAGCGAACAACGCAGAGTTTCACCTCACCGAGTAAGCTGCTCATCAATAAGTCGAATGGAGATGATTTGAATCTTACCGGGAGCCCACTCAAAGATGATTGCATTGTGGATGCTGAAATTTCATTAGATTTGAATCTGAAGCATGTGAATCCATGGAAGCTTGACGAGGAATGGCATCGCGGCATAAACGTTGACAAAGCGCGAAATATAATATGCACGCGAGATTTTCAAGAACAAAAAGACGCTGTACAATTGGGTGCTGTGTGGTTCTTGTGCACGGGTGAAGACAGTGAACGTGTGCTGCTTTTGAAATATGAATTCACACCGCAATATTTTAGTCGTGGCATCGTGCACTATACGGGCGTAGTACCAGCGTATTCGGTTAACACGCAGACACTTGTGCAGCGTCATTACGAGTTAATCTCGGCGCATGCGCCACTAGAGACCTACATTGAGAACACGTACAACATAAAGTCGAATATAGCGTTGAATTGTGCCTGGTCAGTGACGGGCACAATGCCAACACTTATCGATTTGACTACCTGTGATGTGACGCTCACCCAGACGATTCGTTTGGGTGATTGTGGCCCTTTGACGCAGGATTTCTTGAATCAACTGCGCATACTTCTCTATATACGCGATGATATTTTGGCTTATCGTAAAGCAAAGGATGCGGAAAGTAGTTGTGAAGCGGTCTATCGTTGTGGACGGTAAGTGTAGTTGACGTTTAAATGGTTTTAACTTCATGTTTAACCGTCGTTTTAGTGGCATTGAAATGGATGAGCTGCGCGAAAACATTTGCAAAATGCTGACAGATGTGTCCGGCTTTACCGAAATCAACAGCGCCGACGGCACTGAAACCGACATTGAGGAAGTTATGCAGCACGCCAAGGTACGGCGCCTATCTGATCTGACCGATAACCTGTGGGAGATCTTAAAATGTACATAGTAAAAGTAACGGATAATTGAACACCGACTATAATTTCATGTTTAATGTTTAGGTTGCTCCAACTACAAAGATCTGAAGCTGGCATTCAATATACTCTTTCAATGTGCTGCCCGCCGCAACATTGTGGTATGACTTGGTGTACAGCTTATCTATGGCAAAGTAGTTGATTTTTGCTTTCCCTTTGACAGAATACACCCACAAATAAGAATCGGTTGGCTGAAATCATCACCGAATTGGCAAATCATCGGTTAGCCATACCCTGCTTAACGGGCTCCGAACCTTTGGAATTGCTTCTGGAAATCGGTTTGGAAAAGCTCTACAAAGACTACGAGTATATTTTCACGGACAGCAAAATGTGCAGCGCTAATGCGCTTAAGAAGCAAACGAATGCCGAAAGCGAGAATGGCGACGATGCGCAGCTTAAGGTGCGTAAATCGCTGCACAATGCAACGGGCGGGGACATGGTGAATACGCGCAAAACGTTGCTGCATCTTAATTCAAAGACCGGCAGCCAGCAGCTAAACGATAGCATGGTCGATTTTCACAATAGTTATTTCGATGAGCGGGAGAGTGCGTTGAAGATTGCCAAATTGCTGCAGCTGCACTGCACGCTGGAACATTTGCTCTTAGTGCACATAAATCTAAATCTGAGCAATGGTAAAGAACTTGTTAATCTCTCTTTAAAATTGTTCTTAACTCTCCGATTTACTCTGTAGTTTATCGTGATGCCTGCAACCAGCTACTGCAGCGTCCTTTGCGCTTGGTGGACCACATTGATGATAGCTTGGAGGATGTTATTAATATACAACTGACGGTGCATAATGTGCGCGAACATTTAGAGGGGTAAATATGCTAAAGTAAAAATAAAAGTTTAGTTCTATTAAATGTAATTTTTTACTTGCAGCAAAGTGCCACATGCACGGCGCATCAGCATGCGTTCCAAAAACAAACTGCGCAGTGTCACGTCGACTTTCTACTTTAATATGGAAAATATATGCCCACCCGAGCTGGCTGAATGTTTTCTGTGTGACGGTTGGTCTTCGCTTAGTTAACTCTTTTATATTATTTTTGAACATCATTTTATTACAGAGCGAGAATTGGTTAAGGAGAAAACGTACCATTCATGGCTATATCGCAAGATCAACACCCCCAAGTGCGGCGCGAAAATTTAACAAAATCTTTTCAGCTTTTTTTTTTTTTAAATTTAATATTAATTGCATTTATATTAATTTCATTATTTAATTGGCATTGCTTTAAATTGCTACACATGTAAATATGTTCTTGTACGCTTTATGTTCTTGTAAGCAGTTGTATATTTACATAAATCATGTTAAACGAATTCTTACAAGTATAAGCTGCCACTCTCTCGGTGCTGCGTTGCGTGCTTTTTTTTGTGGTAATGACCTCACGCGTACAGAAGTCGAATGCAAGGCAATGTTGCATGAACAATAAGGAAAAACAAAAAGAAACGGCCTTGAAAGCCGCTGGAAAATTACTAAACTGATTTAATACGAATTGCATGCATTAGAAACAAGCATATCTGTTTATTGTAAAAAAGAATAAATCAAAAGTTGGGCAAATAAAAAGAAACGGCAGCTTAAGGCTGCGAACTGTCTGTGTAGGAGATAGAACTTGCGTCAACTTGCAGTTAAACAGACTATCAATTAAATCCAATTATTCAAAGTGTCTATTAACGATTTGTCACTATCAGACTGCAATCATTTCCAACGAAGTTACGCAGCTATCGACAAGAAAACCATTTATACACGTAGCTAATGAGCCCACTTCCCAAAGCATACGATAGTCATTCAGACCTACTTTAGTAGCACTGTATAGTAACCCTAATACGATAAGATACTTTGAAAGAATCGTTATTATAATCAATCAATCAATAACAATGTTTTTTTTTAGCGTTCGTGTGTCTCATCTGACTAGGGCATCTCAAATATGGATTCGTCATCTGTAAGGGCGCATAAAGATTCAAGTTCGAATGAATCTGCATCTGGTGATAGTGAATTCCTTTCTGGCGAGTTCTGCGCATTTTTTTCACCTAAAAGGTCCGGCGACGTGGGTCTCGAAGTTGTTATTCTTACATTTGGTATAATTTTAAGTGTGTTGAATTCAAGTTTTTTAAATTGACCAAGCATTAAAATTTCGTCAATAGCCTTTTTTGCCAATATCTTTTGGGTATCGTCCAATTTACGAAATGTTACAGCCCAAGCCTTGGCAAAAATGGCAGCATCATCTAGCTCCTTGTCACTCTGCTTTAAATAGTTTACGGCTTGTTTCAGTATTATGTTTTTTTGCTCCAGGCAACCCCTTACAGAAAGTAGTTGTTTGGGTGTCGGTCTTCTTGGTTTCGGCTGAAATTTTTATATTTCAATTAGAAAGAAAAATCAATAGGAAAATCTATTCCTTGCCTCCTCTAAGTCACTTCGTTCATGATCCGGCGCAGTAAATAATTCTTCATTTAAGCAGGAATCTACGGTGCGTTGTCTTTTACGAGGATATTGCTGCTACAAATTAGGGAAAGTTGAAATAAAAAGTGAAATTATTATTCGCTTTCTCTTACCTCATCCGAGTCACTTAATTCATCAGCAAGGGTATCATTTGGCTGATCGACTGGCTCATCACGTTCGCTAAGAAAAGAAACTAAATGGTAATACCAAAGATTCGGTACGTAAGGAATTTCATCTGGGTCGGTTTGCTCCACTTTTTTATATTCACGCCGGAAACAGGTACGTATATTACACATTTTGGTTTTCAGATTATCAATAGTAGCGTTGGGATAGATTTCCTGGAGCACTTCAAGCAATTTAGCATAAGCCATTTTTTTCTTTCTCTTGTCTTTGTACTGTTCTGAATTTATCTTCCATACTGACAGGGATTCTTCCCAAAGATTGAAGAACTTACACCAAACAGCTTTATCGTCAAGTGATACCATTTTCCTTACAAGTGTAAATCGTAACCGTTTTTAATTTAATAAAAACCCGAAATTTAAGATCTTCTTAACTGAAAATTAAGTTGACACAACAAGCATACAGACACTGCATGCATTAACAGCTGACTGCGTTTTCAGTTTCTTTTTGTTACACGCACCCTTTCAATGTACATACGGAAAACACATATGATATTTCAGCATTCACAATAGACATTTACTTTTAAATAAGCAAGAATACATTTTTTGATAATGGCACTAACTTATTGCATATTCAAATTATGTACAATAGATGATTAAATCAATTTCAGGGTTCAATAAAATATTAATAATTATTTTTTTTTTAATTAAGCCAATAGTAATATTACATTTTACATCCTCTTCAAGACAGCCGTTTTTTTTAAGTTTTCCGTTCTATTGTATCGTTCTTTTTGATTATTATCATTTAAATTGTGAGAAAATAGTTAACTAAGCTCTGTTATATTTATATTTTCCTTGCCATTACGTACTTCTGTAATGCATGTTGAGCCAGAGTTTGGCTTGTTCAATAAGTTTATAGTACGTTAAAAAGCATACATGCTATCAGCTGATAGGCTTTAGAACCAGCAAGTAGTTTGAAAGATTAAGTTATTCGCTTATATGAGAATGAGTCTAAAATTGTGAAAATGCCGTAGCAATTTCACCTTACCAGCAGCATTATAGCGATATTATTACAATATGTCTATTTCACCCATAAGAGAGAATGAACTTATTAATTAAAATTTGAACTAAGTTCGTTTTATTGAAGAAAAAGATCGTGCACTCAGTGGGCCGTGGGCGCTATCAGCGCCATATCAGCACGTTTCACAAATTTCAGTATGCGAACGATAGTCGAAGGCGTCACTCCTTGTATGCGACTCGCCGCTGCTATCGTCTGGGGTTGTATCATGCAGAGCTTTTGCCGCTCTTCATTCGACAGACTTAAAGATTTTGAAAAGTAATCGATGTCCTTCGGTATGCGCAAACTTTCCTCTCTAAGTACATCATTCACATCGCGCTCCTGCTCTGCTACAGAGAAAGCATAGAGCGCTTCTATTTTCAGCCGTGTTGAAATATCGGCCACCACATCGTCTTCCTGCCGCAGCCAATCCAATTCCTTGGGACACAAGTCGATGAGCTGCGTTAATGAAACATTGTCCGCAGGTATGCCTAATAAATCAAATGCGCTTCTTTCCACGGATGCCTTTGACTCGCGCTGGCCTAGCGCTTTACGCCAATGATTGCTCTGTCTGGACAATGACTTAAGCGCCGCGACGGCTGTTTGTAGTTTATTCTGCAGTTGTTTGAAGTTTCTGTAGCGCGAGTCACTAACTAAGCCAAATCGGTAGCCTTTCTCGGTTAGCCGCATGTCGGCATTGTCTGGACGCAATGACAGTCGAAACTCGGCGCGGCTGGTAAACATACGATATGGTTCATTGGTGCCCAAGGAAGTCAGATCATCTATCAACACGCCAATATATCCTTCAGTGCGACTAACTGTGAGCTGTTGTGGATCATCCTCTGCCGCATTCTGCCATCGAGTTTTACCTGCAGCATTTGCACCAGCAATTATGCCCTGCGCTGCGGCTTCCTCATAGCCAGTGGTGCCATTAATTTGGCCAGCAAAAAACAAATTGGCAACACGTTTCGTCTCCAGCGTTGGAAAGAGTTCTCTGGGATCGATGAAATCATACTCAACACCATAGCCAGGCTGCACGATTTCCGCACGTTCCAGTCCTTTAATGGCATGCACCAGCTCAATCTGCTGCTCATGTGGCAGCGTCACTGAGATCCCTTGCGGATAAACCAGCTCATTATCGAAGCCTTCCGGCTCAAGCCATACTTGATGCACTTTATTGCCAAAACGCAGCACTTTCGACTCAATTGATGGGCAGTAACGTGGTCCATTGATTTCCTCGGAAACGTGCCGATTAACGTGCATATTCCGCTGAACGATATTATTGACTTCGGGAGTGGTGTGCGTGAGATAACATGGCAGCTGTTCATTCGCCGCAATCCAAACTTTGCGATTCATAAAAGAAAATGGCATTGGCGGGTCATCTCCATGGTGCAATTGCATGCTAGCAAAATCCACCGTCTTTTTGGCGAGCCGAGGCGGCGTGCCAGTCTTTAGCCGACCCATGCGAAAGCCCAATACATCCAGTGCCTCTCCAAGCGCTTTGGCCGGTGCATCGCCAATGCGTCCCGCAGGCCTCGTTTCCAAGCCGATGTTAATGTGTGCACGCAGGAACGTGCCCGTTGTTAGCACGACGGTCTCACTATGCAGCACTTCACCGTTAGCAAGTATAACGCCGCAGCAGCGTACACTATTTTCACCCGGCACAGCACTCGGCTTGATCAATAGATTATCCACCGGCGCTGCTTGTATTTCGAGATTTTTCGTGTTGTGTAGTTCCTGTTGCACTGCCCGCTTATAAAGTCTGCGGTCGATTTGTGCACGTGGACCCCACACAGCCGGTCCCCGTCTTCTGTTGAGCACCTTGTAATGCACACCGGACACATCGCAACAGCGCGCGCAGACACCATCTAATGCGTCAATTTCACGCATAAGATGTCCTTTGCCGATGCCGCCAAATGACGGATTGCACGACATCTCGCCAATCGTCTCCAGTTTGTGTGTCACGAGCAGCGTTTTCGCGCCCATACGTGCGGCTGCTGCACAAGCCTCAGTGCCGGCATGTCCGCCACCGATGACGATAACATCGTATTTTGTGTTATTTGTTTCTACGGCAGTGTTGCAGTTGTAGCGAAGGCCGTGCATGCGTTGGCTGCATAATCGTACATAACGCAGCATTCTACAAAAATTTTATTAGTTTTCGTAGACTTAAAGTACTTAAATCTTACTTTTTTGTTTCGCTTTTATGTAAACGACAACAGCTGATCTTGTTATGGTAAACATTTGGGCGAAACCGCAAGTGTATGAGTGTAAGGGGCGTGTTCATTAACAATGTCAATAACGCAAAACGGATATGAGAAGAATTTAAAAAGTATTTTAATCAAGAAGGACGAAGTGAGCATGATATATTAAAATAATAATTAAAATTTAGGTGTGTTTCATTCTTTACATAAGGAGAAAAAAAAATTTATAAAAGTTACGTTTGCAAGATTATTAAAAGCAAAAGTATTTGAAAATGTAGAAATATTCTAGTTTAGAATTTTGTAATTATATTTTTTTTTTAAAAGAACTGCATATTTTAAAACATTATTTTAATGTTTTGATTTCGTTGTGACTGCCATAATTCAAATGCAGTCACATACTTCTTCTTTTTTCTGTTATGTTTTGAATTTACACGACAGTTTAAGATCAAGATTTTTCTAAGCATAATTTTTGATTAAGTTACACTGCTGTCACAGTAACAGCTTTGACAAAATAATATGATATTTATAATTAAGTTACTTTAATCTAATTGAATACCACATGCATGTGTTACGTTGGTAAGTACTTTGTTTTGCATATTATTTATTCGAATCCATAGGCGTTTAAGCTTACTTACTATTTGTTTTGCTATGTATTTTCTAAACAAGCCAAAAGCCGGGTGCATATCTTCCAGTCAAAATTCAGCGTTTTGCAGAGCGTGTTGAGCCCAACATGTACACGTATGTTTCCAGTGCATTCAAGCGAGTGCGTATGCAAAACGTTAAGCGTCAAGAAAAAAGTGGAAATTGCAAACGTTTAAAAATAAATATGCTCCAATATGTTACAATCCAATTAGGCTGCACAGTTTAAGCCAGGTTGGCTATATTTGCTGGCCGCAATTGATTTTCAAAACTCAGACGTACGTTGAACGTGCTGCGGTTCGGACGTTTCTAAGCACAAAGCGGATGAAAAATAAAATTTTAGAAAGCAGAAATTTAACATAAAATATAGTTATAATATAAATAGTGTTGCATTGTATTAGTGTGTGTCCTTTGGCAAGGATAAAAATAATTAATAAACATATTGATTCTGCTGATTTCTAATTTAATTAGTTGTGAATAAGCAAAGCTAAATGCGTATCGTGGAGTAAAATAATCCAATTAACAAAATGGTGTGTAGCATATGAATAAATTAATTTATTTTATAAATTTAATTCAAAACTTTATAAACAGCAAAAGTTGATGAAATTTTAATAAAAAATATTGTGTAGCATTATAATAAAATAGAGAGCCAATTAAAAGTTTAAATGTGAATGTTATTTTAAAGATTTTTAAAAACGACTGATCTTAATTGGCAAAATGTACAATATAAAAGTTTAAAAAAATATTTTTTATTTAATTAATAATAAATTTTTTTGATTGAATAATATAATGAAAAAAAAAAAAAAAACATTTAAAAATGATGTTTCATTAAAACAATTTCGACAAAATTTTTGGGTGAAGTGAGCATTAATAAATAATTATAGAGGGATTGAAAAAATTAAATTGATATTGGTTTTTAAACAAAAGTTACCATACACAAAGCAAAGGAAACCTGCTTTCAAAAGGCAACTTGACACCGTTAATTTTTAAACAAAGCAACAAAAAGTAAAAAAAAGGCTTAAAAAAAGTACAAAGATGTGCATTGCATTATATAGAAACCTTACGCATGCAAGTGCAAAAAGCTGACAGGATATGCATGCGCCTCAAAGGCTTAGAAGCACATAATTAAGACTTCGCCTTTGCAGGACTTCCTTAAAATGTATAATTCGAGAAATGCAGTGACGCATTACTTAGTTTTACCACAGCAACTTAAGTACAAAAAGCTTATGCGCACATGGTTTCCTTCCGTTTGTTTCGTTTAAAGGGTCTCGAATTCTTTTTTAAATTCGGCTATGCCTTTCTGGCCATAACTCTGATGCTTATGATCTGGATGTCGTTGGCGCGTGCGTCCATGTACAATCGTGAGTTAGAGGAGTCACAGTATCCGCCGTGCACATACAATGTCATGTGCACCTGCTCCAAGTCATCGACTGATCTTGGCATTGTCCACTGTAAGAATGTTCCGTTTCCCGCACTGCCTAAAATGGTCAACCAATCAAAGGTGAGTAGCCAGCATAGGGTAGTTTGAAAAATTCAGCATGCTTTTTGTTTTCTTTTTGTCTAAGGTTTTTATGCTGCATATGGAGAACACAGGCTTACGTGAGATAGAGCCATACTTCTTGCAATCGACAGGTGCGCCAAGCAGTGCCCTGTATTGTTTTAGAGCTAATCCTATTTTATTTTTTTTTGATATTGATATTTCTGCTAGGCATGTACCGCTTAAAAATTTCTGGAAATCATTTAACCGAAATACCCGACGATGCGTTCACTGGCCTAGAGCGTTCGCTCTGGGAACTGATACTGCCGCAGAATGATCTAGTCGAGATACCCTCGAAATCGTTCCGTCATCTGCAAAAGCTGCGTCATCTGGATTTGGGTTATAATCATATTACGCACATCCAGCACGACTCGTTTCGTGGCCTTGAGGATTCGATGCAGACATTGATTTTACGTGAGAACTGCATATCCATGCTGCAGTCGCATAGTTTCTCTGGTCTGCTCATTTTGGAGACGCTGGATTTGAGTGGCAACAATTTATTTGAAATTGATCCTAATGTCTTTGTGGATGGCATGCCGCGTCTAACGAAACTTTTACTAACGGATAACATACTCTCGGAGATACCCTACGATGCGCTGGGTCCGCTGAAGAGTTTGCGCACCTTGGACATATCACACAATGTGATATGGTCCTTGAGCGGCAACGAGACGTACGATATTAAGGCCAACACAAAGCTTAATTTGGACAATTTACATTTGGAATATAATCATATCAACATGTTGCCACCGAATTCCTTCAAGTATTTCGAAATTGTCAATCGAACCTTCTTCGATGGCAATCCGATTCACACGCTAAGGGTAAGTCCCCACGTCTATTTACAGTCCTCATCATCCACAATAAAAATAAAATGGCGTAAGTAACATTGTTGCCAAACCATACCAACTAATCTTATATAAAACTTCATTTTCAATGCCTCATACCGCTGCTCCACAGGAAGACGCATTCAAGCCTGCGCGCATACGTGAGATCTATATGCGTTATTGTGGTCTGACCAACATCTCGCCGGTGGCCTTTGACAGCTTAGTCAATAGTCTGCAAATCTTGGATCTTTCCGGTAACAATTTAACGCAACTGCATCATAAGCTTTTCAATAATTTCGATGTCTTGAGGTGAGTCACTGTGTGCCCGATTCCAAGTCCCAACCAACATTAGCACTTAAGCACTTCCTGTGCTGCTTTATGACGTTGTTGTTGTTGTTATTGGCGCCGTTCCGAATTCTCTATGACCTTTTTAATCCGATTGTCAGCACTACTACTCGCTAACACTGCAAGCTTACCCACCACCAACCAACCAAATGTGCAAAAGTATTTTAAAAAAATAAAAAAAAAAAACCAAAGAGGAAAACAGACAAAATTGACTTTATATGGCTTCCACGAATGTGTGCTAAGCGTGTGACCTTATTTAATTGGTGAAATCACAAAACACACGACCATTAATTAATGGCAAAGCTTAACTGGAAGTGTTAAAAAATGCCTTTGCTATTATAAATGTTCTTAAGGAAATAATTCTTAAGCTGACTCCAAGGATTATTATAATATTGTAATCCTTACTTTTACAACCCGGCTTAGACTTTCTTTTATTCGCTTAAAATCTCCTCTGTATGTAGGACTACTTATTGCCCTTTGTCTGGAGATCTTCTGAAACGTACTCTTTACTATTAATCAAGCTAATCTGAATGTTCCGAAAGTGGTACTTGAGTTCTATTAAGCTCAAAGATCCATCTGATGCTAAACTAAAACCAATAGCATTTATATGCTTTACTATTTGAACCTTTTAAGCTGCAAAGCGTTAAGTTCTTTGACATTTCTCAAAGAGCTGAATTCGCTGTCTATTGTCCTACCCTTGCACCTGCCCCCGTACCCGGCTGCATGGCGCAGCTTTGACGCTCTCCATTTAACTTGGCACTGTTGTCTACATACGCAGAGTAATAAGCATGCGCGACAATAAGATCAAGATAGAGAAACCGACGGAAACCTTTAATGCTATGCAGTACACTCTGCTTAAGTTGGATCTGAGTGGCGATCGGAACGATCCCACCAATCTGCAGACGTTACGCAAGTAAGTTCTCTTTAGGCTATGCGCGCGTACAGCAAAAAGCAATTTTTATTTATTTGCAAAAAGTATGACCAGAATGCGTAACATGCGTTCCCTTGCCATTTCGCGCATGGGCGCGACGTCCGTGGGTCCGGAAGATTTCAAGGATTTCGGCGTCGAACTGGAAGATTTGCAGATAACACGCGGTGCACTCACTGCCATACAGTCGCATGCATTTAAGCACGTGCGTGGTCTAAAACGTCTGGATTTCAGTGAGAATGCCATATCGAACATTGAGAATGATGCCTTCCATGAGGTGCGCATGAATCCCTCGCATACTTACTTGTTTTAGTTTGGATTAATGGTTCACATTTTAACAGATCGGACACTCCTTAATATCATTAAAAATCTCACATGGCTACTCTGGCAGTGCGCTGCCCGCTGACGCTTTGCGGCATCTCACTTCCTTGCAGGAGTTGGACTTTAGCAATAATAAGATCACCAGCATGAGTGACACTAGTTTTCATTTTCTGAAGAATCTTCGGCTTTTGGAGTTGCACGACAATCGCATTGAGCAGGTGCTCAAGGGCACATTCCAGGGTGACATACACTCAAAGCTAGAGGAGATTTCATTGCGTTTCAATCATATGACACAGGTGTCACAGCATACGTTTTTCGATTTGGAGGTATGTGACGTCAAGTTGTTATAATATTAGACTTTGGCATAACGCGGATTGTTTCTAGGCACTGCGGAAGCTGCAATTGGATGACAACAAAATCGATAAAGTTGAGCGTCGCGCATTTATGAATCTGGACGAATTGGTGCATCTGAGCTTGCGCGGCAATAAACTAAGTAATCTCGCCGAGGAATCATTTCAGGTAAGTGTCTTATATGGATATGTACACACAAAGCCTTGTTAATCGAACTTAATTGTTGCTTTTATAATAGAATTTGCCTAATCTGGAGACGCTGGACATGGCTTTTAACAATTTGCCCAATTTCAACTTCGATTACTTCGATCAGGTGGGCACATTATCAAACCTGAATGTGAACGTTAGTCACAATCAAATACGCCAACTGATGTATAATTCATCTTGGGGCGGCAGAAATGAGCATGGTGCGTCTATAATCCTGACTCTACTATGTATTCAGACAGAATTGAAGAGTCACTTCAACATTTCATTCCAGGCGCTATGTATCACTCGAATATCAAAGTCTTAGATCTGTCGCATAATAATATTTCCATAATACATCCGGGTTACTTCCGACCAGCGGAAATCTCATTGACACAGCTGCATCTGGGCTACAATTCGCTGATGGTTTGTTGTTTTACATAATTTATTATTTTTTATATACATATTTACCTATTTCTCACTCGTAGAATGTCACTCGCGATGTCTTTGGCAATATGCCACATCTACAATGGTTGGATATTTCATATAATATGATGCATGAATTGGACTTTGATGCATTCAAGAACACCAAACAACTGCAGTTGATCTACTTTGCACACAATTATCTAACTGATATACCGCAGGATATATTCAAGCCCATACAAGCCTTGCGCGTTGCAGACTTTTCGTATAATCATCTACGCGGCCTGCCAGATAATCTATTCTACAATGGCGGCATGGAAAAGTAGGCACCAAAGCAACGATTTTATTTGCCTAACTAATGCATGTTGCTTATAGATTAGACGTTTCACATAATATGCTGCTGAAGATACCATCATCTTCGTTATCCTCATTGGCAGCGCTGACGCTTTGTGAATTGCATTTATCGAATAACTTCATCTCGACCATACACAGCATGGATTTGTCGAATAAATTTAGGGTGAGCATCTGACATTACAGTTCATTTTCTATTTGCTTATTGGTTTATGTTGTAGTCACTGCGTTACCTGGACATCTCGTATAACTATCTACTGCGCATAGACGATGCCGTCTTTGCGACCATGCCTAAGTTAGCCGTACTCGATCTCTCACACAATCGTGATCTGAAGGTTATGGATAAGTCATTCATGGGTTTGGAGACGTCGCTTATCAAGCTGGGACTTGAGAATGTTTCGCTGAGCACCGTGCCTGAAATCAGACTTAAGTACTTGCGTGAATTCCGTCTGGGCTACAATGAACTGCCATCGATACCACAGGAACTTGCACACAACATGTCCAATCTGCGTATGCTTGATCTCTCGAACAATGACCTCACCAATGTGCCGCTGATGACGCAATCGCTGCCGCATTTAAGGTAAATTGTTGCCTGCCGTTATGATGTCGTTCTAATAATCTTACATTAAAATACTCATAATGCAGAAAGCTAATGCTGTCGGGCAATCCAATCACATCGCTAAACAACAACAGCTTCGATGGCGTCAACGAGGATCTCGAAATGCTGGACATATCCAATTTCCGCTTGCACTATTTCGAGTACGGCTGCCTCGATGCGTTGCCGCACTTGCGTTCGCTCAAACTGACCGCATACTCACATCTCGAACACTTCAACATACCACAGCTGCTGCGACACCATCACAACATACGGCAGCTTTGGATTGAGGCGCCGCAGCCGTTTACCCGCATCGTCAAGAAGGGCTCCGGGCCAACGCAGGAAATGCAAACACTGCAAATGGGACAGCCGACGGACTTACAACGTGAAATGGAAGGTTTTTTGCCATCGAAGCTGACCAACATCACGTTCAGTGGGCCGCAGTTCTCCAATTTAAATGAGCGCATACTGAAGGTATATTTGAATTTTCAAGTCTGTTCAATTTCCATAAGAAAATATTTTTAATTAACAGGGCATGCGTTCGCCATATCTGTACATGCAACTGTATAACACTTCCTTGCAAGCGCTGCCACCAAATTTCTTCAAGTATATGGGTCGCGTGCGCAACATTTCGCTTGACATACGCTACAACAATCGCAATCTGAAGAAGATACCTAATCCTAATACGGGCACTGTGCCATATCTGCCGCGTAGCGTTTTTCTAACCGATTTGAAAATGTCGCACACGGATTTGAATTGCGACTGTGATTTAGGGTGGGTTGTGTTTGGCAAAGTTGGGTTGTAGCAGTTATTTACTTTGTTGTTGCTTGCAGTTGGGTTGAGTTCTGGCAACGCAAGCGTCGTCAGTATATCTGCTCCTCGCAAACGTGGACTGATACTGTCTTCCGTACGTTCATGAATTCACCCTGCCAAGTCTATGGTCGACACAATTGCGACGATCATGATGATGATCTGCGTGAGACACGTTGTGATAACAAAGGCGGTCAACAGCTCATGGAGGTGAGTAAAGATGTTTTTAACTTTAATCGTGATCGTTGGATACTATTATACTATTTTTTTACAGGCACTTAAATTCGATTTGGAATGCGGTTGGGATAGCGCTGGATGCAAGAAAACCTTCATTGTGGTTATAGCAACTTGTCTGGCTTTTGTTTTTTGGATGTGACTGTTATATTTCGTCTACAAAACGGCTTCGGAGTTCTACGAAGTGCTTGAGAAAGTTTATAGTCAAGAACTTGCTTAATTTTAGTCGTGCAGTTTTCAGAGAAGTGAAACAACAACAAATCCAAAGAGAAATTTCGAATAATTACAAAAAAGAAAAAAACAATACACATTTTCGATTTGTAAGGCATTATTTAAGCGTGAATGGTAACAACGATATAAACATTATAAGAATGATAAGGACGACTCCTATGTACTGATTTCTGTTTCTACCGTTTTGTATTGGACCCACCAACAATGACACCGAACTATGTTCCTTATACTTGATTAGACACTATGCTGATTTCGATTTGATATAAATCTGTATATATATGTCTTATTCCTTATTATTTACCAATATTATTTTTCTCAACTATTTTTATATATAAATCTATATTTCAAGTGTATTATTCATATGCACCACTACTTAATTACTTTACAACTTATATACCTCTTTATAAACTAAATTATACTATTTAATATATCTACTTCTATGCTTACTATATACCATTTTATATGTGCTATGTATCCGTTTAATTGCGCTATTGGACTTTTTTGTAACGTTGAACTTCCATGCAATATGCGGATTTTCATTATGACGATTGAAGCATAAAATTGCTCCACGTCTTGAGAAAAAAAGTTTTTGCTGTAATACTTAACTATTCAAGTAATTTATCTACTAAAATTGTTTTTCTATATTTATAACTGAATTTTTTGAAAACTACCTTTTAAAGTCATATATATTTCTAACCTTAAAATTTGTATTGTTTAGTCTAAGTTTAAACTGCTATTTGTAACTAGCTTAAGTATGCTTCATCTAACAATGCCAAATTTTTCATTTTTACGATACTATACAAAATCCCTAACTCAAAACTTTGTCGTTATCAAGAAATGTATGAAAAAAAAAAACCGAAAACCATAAATTATCAGTTCGCTGCTTAAATAATACGAAAAAAAAGTCTGTAAAATGCTTCGTAAACAAATAAATGCTTACTTTAGGTTAAAATTGGCTGTGTATCAAAGATTTTGTTTACAAATAATGCTGGTCTACATGCATGCTGTCAACAAATTGATTGCCTTATACTTCAAGAGTTTTCATCTTGGCGTTTATGCTTCCGATATGACTTCGAAATTGGAAAAAAAAAATCCGAGACAAGCAACAAAGTTTACTCGATAATAAACTACAGAAATCGCTTTGCTCAGAGATTTATAAAAAAGTTTTTTTTTTTTTTTTTTATAAAATTTAACATGTATATAAATAAAAAACTTGGCTTCTTCTAAAAATGCTTTGGCGCATTATCCAACATGCAACGCTTTGCTGGTGTACTAAGCAAATCTTCCAGCGCTTTCACTTTGATACAACCTCGAGTAGGGGTTGAAGCGGCATGTGTTGTTGTTTTTGATGGTGATGCTGGAGGCGTTGATAGCAAGGACTTATTTAAGATTTTATTTGGATTCGTTTGTACATTATATTTGGTGCGTATGCCTCGTATGACAACCACCTTAGGCGGCGTTGCGGCATTACCCGCTTTATTATCCGAAATGTTTGTACCATCGATGTCACGATGCGGTTCAGTTTTGATAACAATACGTACGGCTTCTTCCATTTCCGTGTAGTTGTCTTGGGTTGTGCCATTGGTTGGCAATGTAAGGTCACCATAGGTGTGTGATGGATTATGCAGACGCATATGCGAGTTGCGCCCTTGCATAGTTGGGAATTCTTTGCCGCATATGTTACACTTGAACATGGGATGCCGCCATTTAACCGGCGGCACGGGTAGTTCGACTTTTGGTTTTATCATACCTTCGTGCAAAAGCCGTAAGGAGGCGTGGCTTATGCCATGCGTTGCATTCACATGCCTACGCAAATCTTTACGAGATTCTGGATATGCCATACCACAAATCAAACAGTAAAAATCACATTTACCTGTATTCCAGTGCGACAATATTTCTGTATTATTCTCGTAAATTCGATAACAAATAAGGCAACGTATGAGCGTCTTGTCGTCAATGTTGAGGACTCGCCCGCGGCGTAAAAATGTCGGCAGTGGCTTGCGCGCAAATATGCGTTTCAATCGCACTCGTAAATGTTTGAGACCGTGTGAGGCCAAATCATGCTCGGATTTAAAGGTTTGCTGGCAATGATTGCAGTTGTGCACCTTTGTTGAGCGTCCGAATAAAGTAGCCAGTGGTAAATCCATTTCATTATTTAAATCTAGCTGCGCAGCTTGTTTCGCAGAATTCATGTGCTCCACATTTAACTGTGCACTGTTTGCGGCGTCATGTTTTTGGTTATTTATCGCTGCCATTCCAGTATTGGTTATTTTTATTGTTAATTCGCCCATGGTGAAGGGGGAGCCACTATTTTTTTCAAGCATGTTTTTGATATTGTTGTATTTGTGTTTGGCTGCCGTAGACGTGGTTGGCGAATCTAAATTAGTACTGCACAAAATACTATTTTCAGTTTTGTTTCTTTGTGAATTAGCTCGCAGCGTGGGGGGCTTGTCAGTCGAATCTGTATTGTCATTTGTGAAAGTATTAACCATTGGCTTTCTTAAATTCAACAATCTTGCTGCGCACCATTCCATTGTCAAAGGTTCCTGCCATTTTTGTCTACACAAAAAGTCCTGTTTGGCATTTTCAATATCGTCCAATAGTTGTATATAACTGTGTCTCGGTTCAGCCGCACGTAATCTGTTTATCCATCGGCTGTTCAGCTCAATGAATCTCTGATTATCACTGTAACGTATACGTATCTGGGTCGCGCATTTGCGGCAGCAGTATTTGGGCAGCGGATCATCTTCGAAAAGCTATGTTTGTTGCACAATTAGCATTGTTTATAAACAATATGAAGAAAATGGAATTTATTATACTTGCCACCATTGGAAACACGGCCATCGCAGCTTTCACGAGATCAGTAGAGTCAATGCTGAACATGTAAATACTGGTTGCCGATATAACGCCACAGAAGCGGCAGCATTTATCACCCGCACAATTGCTCATTGAAACTGCTTTTGTTTTTATTTAATTGCTTTTTGTTTTTTCCGTTTGGTTTTGCTTTTTCCCTCTGTTTTATTCTCAGCGTTTCAAATAATGACTAAACAGCTGTTGTACAATTCAGTGCTGCGAATCTCAGATGACAAAATAGTGTTGAAAAATTTGACTTTTGCATTTTTGAATTGAAAAGGAACGTTACTCATTTATCAAGTAGTACTGGCTGCTTGAAAATCGGTTTTTCTCTTTCAGACACCTGGTGCAGCACCAACTTCACCGTATGGTAGCGTAGGTAGTCTAATCGCTTTCATAAGAGCCAAAGTGCAGAACTTAAGATTTTAAAGTGTATATCTAAAATCATGGCATTAGATTTTCTTTTCGCTGCAATAAAACCCCATTTTGTATGAAATACAATATTTTACGTTACCTGTATTGAGGGTAGCTGCATTTTTGACTTAAGTGCCTCGTATGAGCGGCATTTTTTTTCTTTTTATAAAGAAAAAATTAAATTTTGTGTTTTATAAATTAATAAATAACGAGAACTTGCATACAACATGTCCAATCGATGTATGATTGATTTCTTGTACAATGACTACCTTTCATTTAGGGTGACTGACTACATGAAGTTCATATTATGAACACAATTCACAATTATAGCTTCAAAAGCATCAACGAGGATCTTGCCTCGATGCGTTGCCTAATTTGTATTTGCTCAAACGGACCACATATAAAATGGATGGGTTTTGTCCATCTATGCTGGTCCACAAATCTTTAAATTACATGAGCGCTAATTGAAGTTATAATTTCATTTATGGTATATTTGTTTTCTACTTTTTATAACATTCGTTACTCAGAATTAGAAAGTTTGCAGTCTTTATTTTCAAATTATGCTAATTTGCGTATATGCGTTTTGCAAACACAAATGGGATTAAACAAACAAAAAGAAAAAAAAAACAACAATAATAAATAAATAACAACTTTAAAGACGTCGTGTAAATATTATTGGCGATCAGCTTGCTCGCCGCACTAATGCACTGAAAGGCGAACTCTCGTACGCATCAAATGTCTGAAGTAAACTACTTATAAACAATTCATTCTATTCAGCTTCTGGAAATTTCGCATAACGTTGTTTGAGTGGTTAAATTTTCGCTTTTAATTTGTTGACAAATGTACACCCACACAAAGCGCAGCTATGCATTTTATCACATAAACAGTTTATAGTTTAAGCTAAACGCCAATTAAAGCTCATACTTAAGAGTCATGGACGCACACAAAGTCAAGGTTAAATGTGTTTTATAATCGCATATCAGCGCATCTGACAGAGAGAGAGAGAGAGTGTGTCAGGGCAAATGTGAAAGCTGTCAATCGACCGGCAAAAAGCCACATCTGTTGAATATATAATAGAATTTCTAAGTACTGTAGATAACACAGTGAGGGATTGAAAAGAATAATAATAAAAATGAAAAGAATAAACAAAAATGAAAGAAAATAAACAGACAGCGTAAAAAGCAAAAAAAAAAAACGACAACAGAATAAATTAATCCGGTTTTGCACAGAGCGACAATAAATACACAGAAATAGAGAAAAAACAAAAGCAAAGAAGCGCCTTACCTATGTAAATCATCTTATCAAAACACAAATTAAAAACAAAAAACAAAAAAAAAAAACATCTAAACTCATTAAAATGCAACTGTCATAAAGCTTAGCAGGAACGGCAATAATTTACTTGCAGCCTAGGAAGAAATTTGCCGTGATTATGGCGGGTGATCACCGCGGCTTGACTTGATTGTGTTTGCTGTTTGCGTATGGAAAGCACCTCGTCAGCGAGGTCGAGAGTGCTGAAACTGGTTACGCGAATTAACACATACGGTTGCCACTTCCAAGAGAAGTCTAATAAGAAAACCTGTAGTTTTTGGATTGACTGGATTGTCTCTGATATTTAAAACAATCAATGACATAAGATTCTGTGGAAGAGATTTAAATATGCCTTATATAGTATATACATCGTGATAAATATCTGGGCATCAGATTAGATCTGCCTTCTCTTGACTTCTGGGCCACAAAAGCCGACTGCCCAGTTTTCTAGTCACAGCAACCTCTATAAGAAGGAAAAAGCCTATACTATTGAAGGCAAAAGACCATGGCTCGCCCCTCTAGACCGGCACTTCCAAATATTTACTAAAGCTACCTTCTTGATATTTGTAAAACCGATGACATCAAGTATCTCTAAGAGAATATTTGTTAAATATAAGCTCTTATCTTACCGTGTTTCTGTAACAATAATTTTAATTAATAATTATTGCAAAATTAGTGTTTCATTTTGTGTACAGAAAATTAATGTTGCAACCGTTTTAATATATATATATATATATATATATATATATGTACACTTGCTTATGTACTCAGGTTTGTAGGTGTGTTCATTTTTAATAAGAAAAAATTTTAAAAATAGCAAAATAATGTTCTTCCCCTTAGACTCTTGTCAGATAGACAAGTTCACAGACAACTGCGATGACACTGCCGGCAACGGTCACAGCAACGAACACCAACACAGCACGCGAGCAATTGAGCTGAGTTTGAAATGGGAGGGTATAAAAGCAACCGGTTTGCGTTTTCAGTTGCAGTTGCTCTAGAATAGGACAGCAGAGAAGTCGACAATACCTTCAACGGTTCAAATAACGCAAATATAAAACGCCAATATAGTAAAAGAATAAACGCAGACCCCTGGATTGTACAGATAATCATGCGCATATCTGGTTTAGTGCTGCTTATGGCCGGCGTGGCCATCGTCGGTGCCGCGGATGAGAAAATATGTAAGCCAGTAGGAAAATTACTTGCTAACAAAGTAACTAAAACGCTGATTGAAATCATTTTAAATTAGATCGAATGTGCGTGCCACAGATATACTATGAGGATTGTTTAAATTTGCTAAAGGATCCCTCTGAGGCAGGCATAAAAATGAGCTGTGTAGCTGGCCGTGATCGCATCGCTTGCCTGGACATGATAGAAAAACGTCAGGCCGATGTGCTCGCCAGCGAACCGGAGGACATGTATGTGGCATATCATACGAAGAATGCCGACTATCGCGTCATCTCCGAAATACGCACTAAGGAGGATGAGAATGGTGAGTTTATCCGAGCCATATTGGCGGTAAGATGAATATACGAATTCCATCATTGATCTCAGATTCTTAGGAATGCTCTACTAAGTGTAAAAAATTTGGGGCTGTGAATTCCGTTTGAGTTTTTTTTTTTTAAATTGATTTATTTAAGCAGTTTGGCCTCTAGTGGAATGCAAGGTTACTGATTTGTCAAATCAATGTTTGAAATGCATTTCTGTTTGTTTGCTGCCTGCTTCGCTTATCAATTAATTATAAAAAAAAAACCTATTAGTTTAAAATTGAACTCATTTGAAATTGAATTTATTTTATTTAACAAATATGTTAAATTCTAAAAATATTAATATTTTATACAGCCGAATTTCGTTATGAGGGTATCATCTTGGTCAAAAAGAATTCGAACATTCACAGTCTGAAAGATCTGCATGGCGCCAAATCTTGCCACACTGGGTTCGGACGTAATGTCGGTTATAAGGTAAATGCGAGTTTATTGTTATGTGAAGGTTTGACTAATTTAAATTCATTATGTGTAGATACCCGTTACAAAACTGAAGAACTTACATGTTTTGAAAGTATCCGCGGATCCAGAAATCTCAGCTACTGAGCGTGAATTAAAATCCTTATCGGAGTTCTTTTCGCAATCATGTCTGGTAGGCACATACTCCTTGTATCCAGAGACGGATCGTCTGCTGAAGAAGAAATATGCCAACCTGTGTGCACTCTGCGAGAAGCCGGAACAGTGCAACTATCCGGATAAGTTCTCTGGTTATGATGGAGCCATACGTTGTTTGGACAAAGGAAAGGGTGAAGTGGCCTTCACCAAGGTGCAATTCATTAAGAAATACTTTGGCGTAAGTTGATTATGACACCACTAGAGCGAACAGTAAAAATGAGTTACGCTTTTCTAGCTTACACCCGGCCAAGTCGCTGAAGGTGATCCCAGTGACTTTGAGTACCTTTGCGAGGATGGCACACGACGACCCGTCACCGGACCTGCCTGCTCATGGGCACAGCGTCCCTGGACAGGTTACATCTCGAATACGAATAGTGTCAGTAACCCCGAAGAGTTGCACAACCTGCAAAATCGTCTGCAGCATTTCTTCGAGAACGGTCTACATGCCCAAAACAAGGAGGCGGCGGCGCATTTGCTGATCAACGAGAATGCTGTTTATCACAACAAACCGAATGCAGTCGAACCCAAGGAATATTTGGAACGTGCCGGCTATAAGGATGTCATTGAACGCGATGGCAGCGCCATTCGCACTTTGCGTCTATGCGTGAAAACGGACGTTGAATTCTCCAAGTGCGAGACATTGCGTCGTGCCGCCTACTCACGTGATATACGTCCGGAGTTGAGCTGCGTGCAGGCGAATGACTGCATTGAGGCTGTGCACGGCGATCGTGCCGATCTGACAGTGGTGCGAGCTGCCAACTACGATGATGCGCGTGGCGACCAGCTGAAACCGGTTGTCTACGAGCGCTTGGCTGACAATGACGTCTATGTGGCGGTCGTGGATCCCTCTTTGGCTAAGGATGCTACGCAAAGAGCACCCATGTAAGTTGCCATAAAAGGGCTCAGCAATTTGTGGATAGTGTTTAATAAATGTTTATGTCTTGCAGTCACTATGATCCCAGTAATGAGCGTGCACGCGTCTCAGCTGCTTTCCTCAACAAACGTCGTGGGTTGGATTGGTGCAATACTGCGCCTACGTCCGAAAAAAAACTTTCGATTGTGCATGCCAGTGAATTGGAGGCGCACAAGGACAAACAATTGTTGTGCACGAACATGGACCGTAAGCCGGTCACTGAGTTCCGTACTTGCAATGTTGAGTTCAATCTGCCCCCCGCGGTGTTCATACGTAGTAGCATGACACCTGTCGAACAGGAGACCATGAAGCAAATGCTCATTTCGCTGTCATCGAAATTCGGCCCGACTGCAAAATTGGCTGATGTGTTTGCCATTTTCGCAGAGTATCAAAAGGATGCAAAGAATGTGATTTTTGACGTGAGTTTTAAACAAATGTAAAGCAAATAATCGCAGAAATAACTTTCGTTTATATGTTATAGGACAAAGCTGTTGAATTGGTTACTGAGCTGAAGAACGACAACTTCAATGAGCAGATTTACAATGAGCTCAAGTGTGAAGTCAATCATATTAAAAAGGGTAATTAAAATAAGAATGTTACATTATAAACCTCTTTAAATAAATCATTGTCTGACAAAACCAGAAATTATTTTATTTATTGCTGCATTAAATATTTGCAGTAGCAACTGTAGAGGGGGCATTTTTAATAACCCAATATAGCTTCGTAGGTCGCAAAATATGTTAAGGCAGCGCTGCGTAACATTTGAAAGATAAAAAAAAAATAAAAGTAATAGCCACATCATTAGCTCCACTTTCAATGCAAGAACCATAGCCTACTCTAGCAAAACAGCAACCACATGCATTTGGTTACTCAGAGTTTCGAGTATGCTTCCAAGTTAGACACGATTGAGCCCAGGCTACGGTAGGATATAAACGTATCAACAACTCTGAGAATGTTGGTATTTTCGGTACGAATTGCGTGGATGCCGATTTTAGGCATTCACATTGCTGCTAACGGCCGCCGCCAGCCTTCTTGTGTGAATTGCATTTTTTGAATTGCAAATTAATTTTGGAAAAACAAATATTAAGATTTTGTGCAAATATGAAACTCTTTTTATATTAAAAAAGTTATGGTACTTATGCAAGAAGATTTGCAACATTTGCTAAGTTAAAAGGCATTCTGTATTTATAACGCAGGCAACATATTGAAAGCTATATTTTGTATACATACGTGTATGCATGTAAATTGTAAAAGTTTTTAGTGTTTAGTCAAAGTATTAGCTGCTGTTTAAGCGTAAGTAGGCTTAGGCACGCCACATCTATTAATGCCAAACTTGCCACTTTTGATACTGTGCCAAATTTTGTACGAACCCAAAACTTTGTCGTAAACAAAAAAGTAATGAAAAATAAAAAGAAAAAAAAAAACACGAAAAAATTTCCAGTTCGCTGCTTCAATAATACGAAGAAAAAAAGTCGCTAAAATGTTTCATAAACATAATAAATGCTTATAGTAGGTTAAAAGTGTCTTTTATTTACAATTCACACAACTTAAGGCAAACTTTGCGCAACCTAACCTCACAAATGATGCGGCCATTTTTTTTTAAGCACATCACATTAAGAAAAACGAAGTGGGCATAAATCAAAGCAATCGACAAAGTTGCTGACTACGCCTACACATGCCGTACACGAATGAGAACTCAAATGTTAAATGCTTTTATTGCAGCATTAGCACAATAAAAACAATAAGAGAAAAATCAACAAAAATCAGAAAAAAGAAAACAATGCAAAAAAAAAAAGGCAACAACAATTAAAAGTTTTTACACTTAATATATGATTTGGTTCTTTTTTTTTTGTTGTTTTTGTATGCGCCATAAATTGAACTTTGCTGGCAGTTTTATCGAGTAAACGCTTATGTTCATGCTATACTCGAATTTATGGCAGGGTAATGTAGCGCCACGCCAGGCCTACAAAGCGAAGGGTGCGCTAACAACTTCATCAGCTTCACGTTTATGCACTTTGCCAATGCCTGTCGCCGGTGTGGGTGCCTCCGCGCGTCCTGTGTAATGTAACTGCGGATAAAAGTGATTTGAGGAGTAGGCATGTGGTTTGTGGTTTAGTCTTTTTCAATGCTGCCTTACCGCTTGGCCAATTAAATTTTCAAAGCGTGGCCGCACAAACGACCAAGCGCCCATGTTGCGGTGCTCCTCCTGGCTCCAGACGCAGACTGCCGAGTAAATGCGTATACAAAGGTTAATGATGTGTGGCGCAAGGCGCGCATTGTGAGTAGCTTACTTTTGCTTTGTTTGTACTGCGCCAGCTCGGCGTAAAGTTCGTTAAGGGGAAATGGGCACAGCGACTCCAAGCGCACAATGGCCGTGTCATAGGCGCCGCGCTTGGCGCGCTCCTCCACCAGATTGTAGTAATGCTTGCCGCTGCAGAGTATAACCTTACGCACTTGTGCGGGTTGCACGCTTTCATCACCTTACACATACAAAACAGAAGGAAGACAGTATTAAAAAAAGGCAGAGAATTACGCAAAACCCAAACAAAATAAAAAGTAGAAAAACTGTTAACTGTTTACATAACCTCAAACTGTAACGACGTGGTTAAAAAAAAACCAAAAAAAAAAAGAATGAAAACAAATTTGGTTAGGTTTTTTGCTGGTGTTTGTCAAATTTACCCAAAACATTGCGGAAATAGCTGCCCGGCGCAAAGTCTGCGTGTGTTGACGTGGCCGCCGACAGTCTGAGCAGCGTTTTTGGCGCCACCACGACAAGTGGCTTGCGGAAGTTGCGCGCCAACTGGCGTCGGAGCACGTGATAATATTGCGCGGGGGTGGTTGGATTCACGATGTGCAGATTCACACTGTCGCCATCGGGCGTTGACTCTTTCGAGTCGGTCATTTGCAGATAACGTTCGATGCGGCAGGAGCTGTGCTCCGACGCAGCACCGTCGTAGCCATGAGGCAGCAGCATGACCAAGCCATTTGATTCCATCCATTTGGCTGCAAGCAAGCAAACAAAGTGCGCAATATTGATTAGTAAGTCAATTGGGCAGGGCAAGGGTACTAATTGCACATGCCAACTCACTCTCGCCGGATGCAATGAACGTGTCGATGATGATTTGTGCGCCATTAGCGAAATCACCGAATTGCGCTTCCCAGATGATGAGATTACGTGGATTATCAATTGCCATGCCGTATTCGTAGCCGAGCACGGCTTCCTCGGAGAGTATGCTGTGCGCCACTTCCACTTTGCCGCCGTGGCCACCTTCGAGCGCATTGAGGGGTATGTACATTTCGTTTGACTCTTGATCCACCAGCATGATGTGTCGCTGTGAAAAGGTGCCACGGCCGACGTCTTCGCCGCTGATGCGTACATTGTGTCCTTGATACATCAAACTGCCAATGGCGAGTGCCTCCGCAGTTGACCAATCGATTTTCTGCCCCTCGTTAAGTCGCTTGCGACGCGCATTGACGTGCGTCTTCAGCAGATGCGGGTGTATGTGCTGCAAAGGGTTGGATTTACTCGTTGCTTGCTATTTGGACTTGGACACTTGACAACTAAGGTATATGGGATATGGCTTTAAATTACATTAACGACTGACAGCCGTTGAGCTTTACGTTTGCCATATATAGAGCATGTCGAGAAGACTTGTGATGCAATAATTAACATTCAAACTGAGCTGGACCTACAGTAATTTCAGCTTAAATTTCTTATCTATGAGCAATGTTGGAAAGTTTGGGAGATAATGTTCCTAATGTGATAACAAGAGATTATTGATTTGAGCCTGCATTTTTACTATAGTACTTACTTAGCTTAGAGGCAGAAAGAGCTGTATTTATACCCTGTACCAAAAAATGGTAAAGGGTATATTAATGTTGTGCAAATGTATGTAACAGGAAGAAGGAGGCGTGGCAGACCCCACAAAGCATATATATCAGCATCGAAAGCACGAAGACTCTCCCTAACCATAGGCATAACAAGTTTATTTTTTTTTCGATATTTGACCTATAACATATAGCTGTCATAGGAACGATCGGATGAAAACCCACATTTATTAACAAATTTTGAATTGCCTAATCAAATATCTAAAAATTATGTATATTGGTTTACTATATCATATAGCTGTCATAGGAACGATCGGCCGAAAAACAACATTTACTGAGAAAACCTTTTTTGTTTATAAAGATATCGTTACCAAATTTTGGATTCGATAATTCTAAGTAATATCCAATCATATTCCTGAATATTATAAATATCGGTTTACTATAACATATAGCTGCCATAGGAACGATCAGCCGAAAAAGGGTTTTTGCTAAAAATAAAAAAAAATTATTTTCTTGAGATATCCTTACATAATAAGTACAAAATATTGAAGCAACATAAAAAAAATATTCAGTTTTGGATTGAGTACAGGGTTTTCTATAGTCTGTAACGCCCGACTATAGCCCTGCCTTTCTAGTTTCTTTCTACAAAGGTGTTTATTATTTTATATACGGAATAGGATGTTCGTATATTATATACGGAAGAGGATGTTTTTCATTCCCGAAAAGAAAATTTCTATTATATCAGAAGTAATAGGAATTGGTCAATGCAAGGTTTTGTTTTAAAAAAATTAATTCTACTTTAGTTTCGACTAATACCTCTTTAGCAGATTAGGAAAGGTTTGAAGATGAAACATGGCAGCACCTTAATAATGACAGAAGTAACCGATGCAGTTGATTACTTCAATGTTTCGCACTTACAAAATCATCTGGATACGTGACACTTTGCTGGCCAATATAATTAAGCAAACTGTAATCCAAGCCAGTGTCCCAATATGTGAGCTCATGCTCCGGCGCAGTTGTCATACCCGACCACTGCTGTTCAAAGTAAGTAGGAGGCGGTTGATAAGTGGGCGCCAACGCAAGTTCTGCATTCAGAAAGTCCATGTAATCCTTGCGTATAGACTCAGCATCGACGGCACTCAAGGCGCCGGCCTCAATAAGCTGCGCAGTGTAGAGATCCGGCACGGAGCTGTTGTACATAAGAAACTTGATAAGCGAAGAAAACAACATCAAGCTGCCTCACTTACTTGCGATTGTGTATAATTTTATAAACACTAGGATTGGTGAATGTCGGATCATCTAATTCATTGTGACCCCAGCGCCGAAAGCAATTCAGATCGATGAACACATCCTTGCGGAATTCACGTTGGTAGCGAAAAGCCAAATTGGTCACATGCACCAATGCCTCGGGATCATCGCCATTGACATGAAAGACGGGCGCTTGTATGGTCTTGGCCAAATCCGAGGTGTATGCCGTGGAGCGGCCACGTTCGCCAGGTGTGGTGAAGCCGACCTGATTATTGACAATCAAGTGTAGGCTGCCGCCAATCTCGAAGTGCGGCACATAAGCCATGTTCAGGCACTCCTGATTGATGCCCTGACCGGCAAACGCCGCATCCCCATGCAGTATGACATTCAGTGCAGTATTGCCAAATGGTTTGGCTGGCTGCAACGCTGCCGTATCGTCGAAGGCGCCATCCTTGGTGCTCTGCTGCTTGGAGCGTGTCTTGCCCATGGCCACAGGATTGGCAGCCTGCAAAAGTTTGCGATTTACTTTTCTTCTTTTTTTATGTTAAATTTGTGTGTGTGTGTGTGTGATGTGCTAACCTCTAGATGCGATGGATTGCGCACCATGCTCAAGCGTATGGCCTTGCCCTGCACGTTTAATGTCTCGGCAACATCTGCGAAAGTTTAGTTTGTATATGCATAATTTAATCATACGCCTGGCATTATGCCTATATGAGGCGTGCATACACACGGCAGCAGCACATGAAACTTACGAAAGTGACTTATGACATCTGACATGGCACTAATGCCATCGGCAAACTCCGATTCACCGCTGAGCTTGCGGAAAACTTTCGCCGGTCGCATATTCAGCAAAGCCGCCTGCAGCGGCGTGCGGCCGCGATGCGGCATCGCCAGCACAATGTGCGCGATATCAGCTGCAAGTAAAAGTTCAAATACAAAACGTCTAAGTTAGTTCTGCGCTTTTTAGTTGACTCCCTAAGCAAGTTAAATGTAGTTTCGTTGATAGTTTAGCTGATACAAGTTTCTGAGGCTGCGCTTGGTTACAGTTTTGTGCCCGGCAGCAGCCGCACGCACCTTCCACGCTGTCGCGCAGCAATTGCCAGAAGAAGGCCAACATGCTTTCGGCACCTTCGCCGCCGTAACGCTTCACGGTTGGATATTTGGCAGCCATAAAGTTGTCCCAGCCCTGCGATTTAATTAGCAGCGTTGCGATTTCCCGCTGTGCCGCCGCATCCAATGTTTGCGTGTTGAGTGCCTCGAAGTGCGCTGCCAGCCATTCGCGTTCTTCCAGATTCTGTAAAAGTTGATTTGCTTTACTGGTGATCAATATTTCTTTTTTTACTTTTAGCTGCTTTTGCTTTCTGACTTTTACGCACCTCCACATAAGCAAACTCGGCGCTGACTGCCTTGCCGCAGTAAATCCTTTCTAGCAGCGTGGCCAGCTCGGACACAGTTTTTGCCTGTGCTGCTTCCAGCGGCGCATTGAGCAATCCTGACACATGGATTTGCTCGTGTGCTTGTAGACCATAAAAATCTGGCTTTAATTCGTCTAATACGCTAAAGGGCAGTCAAAAAAAAAGGAATAAAAACAAATAAAAAAAAATGGAAAAAAAAAATATTTCAAAGAAATGCTTAACAAAGTAACAGCAACGCATAAAAAAAAAATGAAAAAAAGAAAAAAAAAAACAAATGAAAGTGAAATTGTCAACTGAACCGAAATTTTTCTTTTGTCTGCTTTTCCGTTTCCGTTGTTGCTTATGTGTAGGCGTTTTCACCTCTTCTGCTTCTTCTTCTTCTTATGCTTGTTTTTATTGTCAGTTACATACATATGTGGTCTGCATCGACATTGTTTACTTGTGTGTGTATGTGCGTGTGCGTGTGCGTGTATATATATGTGTGTTCTTGTTAACTTTGTTGTATTTACCTTTGACGCTCTTCAACGCTGATGGGATTTACGGCCGCCAATTTGTGTCCATGTTTGCGAAAGGCCTCCACCCAACGATATGCGTTACCCTGAGCATTTCTCGACTTCAAAACCGCCTCGGGCACTGTTTGGATTTTGCGTGATTCGATTCGGTACGATTTAGGTTTAGGTTTGCGTTTCGTTGGTCGCCATTACATTTGGTTGACATAAATTTGCGCAAATGAGTTAGATACGAGTTTATAAACTTACACATACACATACACTTATGTACATACATATGTATACATACAAACGACACATATACATGCATATATAAATTATTGAAAACGACAAAATGTCATGGCTTAGGTATGCTAGGACCCAGTAAGCCTTTAACTAGCTTGTTAGCAGCTTGTGTTGGGCTGTGCTTACACTACAGTAGGATTACGCTAATGTGAACGCTAAATGATATTGCTAACTTCATAATATAATCTATTTAGCATTATTATCATAATATATAATAATTAAAAATTATTCTTTTATAGACAAAATTCTATGTTCCTTGCTTATACGTATGCCATGAAAGTTTATTATATTTCCAAGTATTTAACTACATGAGAAAAAGCCTATATGGCAGCATGCTAATTTCCAGAACTATTTAAATCATTTCTCAGAGTTTTTTAAAACAGTTAACTATCTTGTAGTATGTTGTCTTCTATGGCGTTTTGAATCTTCAGTGCAGAATGTAATTCAATTCCTCACTCCGTACTTGAGTAAGCCAGGGAAATGCATATCAGTGGTGAACTCTCTATAGTGGCATATTTTCGCATCATTTCATTTACCGTTCTTAGAATATCATAATTATATAATAATACAAAATGTAAAAAAAATAGCGTTCTCATACAAAAATCCATACAAATATAAATAGGTCCTCGTACCTCGTATAAGGACAACAGATGACTCACTAATCAGAGGGTTAACAACGCATATCTCATCTTTTATCCTTGCCACTTTTTAGTCAATCGAAAATATCAGCTTGAGTTATTTTTCATTGGCCTGTAACTGAAATTCTCCAGACAACGTTGTTTTGAAAGACTTGCCAATATTTTCCGGCCTAAATCACCGACAACTGACATTATTCTTCATATATATAGTATATGCATGGCTACAGCCTCACTGCAGACACTAGCAAGTGTTTTTGCAACCAGTGCTCACTGTAGTTTACTCTGCCTACTTCGTTTGGTCACGTATGCGAAATTACTTTGCGATTTGCGATTTGCTTCGAATTGCGTTGTTATGCGCGTACAGAGATCCCTTTTTTTATGTTATATATGCATGTACGTATATCCTTTTTTTTGGCTTGATGTAAATTATTTTTGTTTTATGCCTAAGCTGGGTTATAAAATTGAAATTTGGCAAACTTTTCAATTAAATTTATACACGCGGGCTAGCAATATTAAATTCCAATGCCCTAATTGTGTAAATCAATAAATCAACTTTTAACAGACCACACAGGCAACGTGGTAAAAAAAGCCCAAAACAATGAAATATTTTCACGTCACAACAAAAACGAGAAGAGAAAAATTGCAAGCGAGCATTTTCGTTAAAATATTTGCGCCATGTAAGGGTCCTTGCGTACGTATGTAAGGGTCAAAGGCGCAGCATAACGTTAAGGTTTGATGAAGTATGCCATGTACGTGAAGCCAAGGAGGCAGGAAGGCTGCAAGGCAGACAGGCACCTCACTTCAAATGGCTTAGGTTCGGGTTCAGGCTCAGGTCATAATGTGTCTACGGCAATGACTGTTTGATTGTGTTGTCAAGTGAATTAAGCAATGTAGATGTCATGCGACGCAACAAGCCAGCATCCATCCAGCCTAGCAGCATGAACGCACACACATATAAGAACAAAACAAAAACATATGCAGAGATGACAAGTTTGCTTTTCATACATAACTACATATGTATGTATGCATGTGTGTGCATGAAAATCCTTTACACGCTCATTGTAACGTTGCTGGCTGGGCATGGGCCAAGCGTCTAATGTTGCTGCTGTTACTCTTTAGGCTTTGGTTCACTTGCGAGATTTGCTTGTTTGCCTACCAAAGTCAAAGACCTGAGCTTACACACTTCTCTTTGTATCATGTATTTTGTGTTGGCTGCAGCGCGTGTCGCCTTGCCGTTTGTTAATACGAACTCCTTGGTAAGCCTTTTGCCATTGGTCTGCTCTGCCGCAGCCCATACATCCTATATGTGCCAAGACTATAATTCCGATTGCGCACTCATATCTGATGCTGGTGTGAGTGTGTGTGTGTGTGTTTTTGTGCCAAATCTAAGCCAGGCTGCCTGCTACGCAACACTTTGTCTGTTGTAGCTTCGTGCTCGTGTTCGTGTTGCTTTGGCTCTTAATGCCATTGGGACTTTTTCGCTTTGTTTGCAATCAAAACATTGCAGTGCAAGCAATTTTTGTTGGCAATGCGATGTGATTATTTTTATAAAGTATTTTCTGGCAAAGCGAAGCTCTGCGCCGGATGATTGCCAGGTTTAACAACGCTTCAATCGTTGGCTTGTTCCAATGTGTATCACAAATGGATTGAACGCTTGGCCTACTGGCTTCAAGTTGATTGTTTTGTGTAGTTGGTTTCTTTTTTTTTGGACACTGTTAGATTGATTTTGTTACAGGAGCGTAAGCACAGGTGTGTGAAGAGGTTGTGTTGGACATGATAAATGTTTAGCAGATTATTGTCAATTTACTATAATAATTTTGAAATAAGCTTCGGAGAAAGTTGATTCTCTTGAAAATGTATAAAAATAATTCTAAAATAAAAAATAAAAAGTCTCGCAAATAACTGCTTTCGTTAGCGAAAGTTAATTATTCATATAAAGTCGACAATTTCATATGCTCTTCAAATACATTGCATTAGGTTCTTCATAAGTATTCATTTTTATTTAATAACGTATGCTGCATATAAACATGCTCATTCTTCATTGCACTGTTAATACGTAGCCCGCTGCTAACATTTTAACTACGCTACTGACTACTTCAGCGTTTGCAAAAAAGCCATAAGCCGCTTTGTGACTTGGTGGCAACAATTGTCGTAATGAATTTTATTTTTAATCGAAATGTTATACATATAATATATATAAAAAATCTGTTTGTGCTGTTGACAATATCGACTTAACATGTACTAAATTTCATGCATGTGATAAGCTGACATAAACAAAAGATTAGTGACAAATATTAAAAAAGAGAAATAGTAAAAATTTTCACATAAATTGCTGTAGCAACTAAAATGGCAAACACTTGAAAAGCTATCAAAACATCATCAAAACATAATATATACATTCTGCATTTTTTTATACGAATTTTAGGCAGCAATACAATCAATAAAACACTTTTATTTACATTTTTTACATTAAAAAATAAAACAAAATCTGTATGTCATAAAAAATGCGTGCATGGCAACAAGGGGTTAAGTGGATCCGTTGTCGCTGCACGAGCACGAGTACACAACAAATGAGCTGCGACATAAAAAAGAGAGCAACTTTATTGACTGGCTGCATTGTAATGCAACAAGTTGTTGTTGTTTGGGTCACTGTATAACTTCTTATGGAAAGTTACGTGCTTATTTGTTGTTGCTGAGCACATTGTTTGCATTTGTTCTTGCACAAAAGAGCGGCAGAATGAACAACAACAAAAACAAGTTTTAATGCTTTCTTGTATATATATTAATATGCGTGAGTGTTTCAAAATATTCTCAAATGTCTTTTTTTTAACTTGATACACATTTTTGGTTGATTTAAAGTAACAGCAGCAATTGCTGATTAGCTTTCAGCTTATCACTTTTGAGGCTCTTAAAACAAATGATTTTATCTGCACACTTTTATTGAAGGCACTAACACTGATTACTTTGTTGTTGTTTTTTTTTTTAAATTATTTTAATGTGCTATTTTTATATATATTTTTTTAACTTTCTTATTAAATTCTGACGTATTATTCCATTTGAGTTTAATAATTTACCTTCATAAACACGCTTGGGCACAGGACGGTATCCGTAGACACCGTTTTTGCTATGATAAGCGGCGCGTGCTTGCAAATTTTTTAAAACTTTAAAATGTGCTTGACTTAGTTGGCGGAACATATTTTTCTTAAAGTTAATTTATAATATTAGTTGATAAAAATAATAGTTTTCACTAAATTTTCTTCTTTTTCTATTCGTTTTGTGCCGGTCACCGCTCCGTTTGCATACGCAATGCACTACATGCGCGAGAATACTGAATTAAAAGTCTTTGAGTTTGTTTTGCTGGTTTATCACGGCTACACTTGCCCCCTGCAAGTTGTTTGCCGCTGATAAGAAAGCATATAAGTAAAAGCTCTGCTAAACTGAGTAAGCCCTAAATAAAAATTCTGTTGCATGCTTTTGGGCTGCGCCTAAAAATTCTGCTTTGTAAATAAAAGTATAATTTCATGCTGAATAAATCATTATCATCAAATTACATCAAAGAATTATAGAAATGTGAACAAGTAAAAATAAACTTATTTATGAGAGTCACACTGTTAGTTTTAAATTGCAGTAATGTTATTAAGATAAAAGAGATGAGTAAAATTTTTTTTTATTTTTTGTTATTTTCAGCTAGACAGAATACTAAAGGGCTAAACGACAGAAAATGCTGTCTACTTAGTTCTAGCTACAAACCTTTTACGGCATAGCAACATACCTTCGACATACTCGCCTTTTTGGCGGAATTATATATAGCTAAATGATATATCGCTTATAGAGCGGCGGATATATATCGTCGGATATATGTCGTTACCCCAGCATTTACTAAGTATGCTCCCAGCTATGGGAGTGTTTAACATTTAAAAGAATTATCAAAAATATAAATCATAACTTTTTCATAAGATTGCTAAGGCATCCTTTTATGTTAAGAATTTAGTTATCTAATTATTTGTTTATTTATTTTTTCTTTGAGAAATTATGGCAATGATTGTTTCCCTTTCGTGATAGAACATATTGTTAAATCTTGGACTAGGGTGGCACGTTAAACTTAAATAAAAGCCTTACTAAGACGCAGGGAGAGTTATCGAATTGAAAATTTATGAAATAAAAATCAAAGCGATGACATTAAAGTTCTTTAATTTTGAAAATATAGACGAGTTGTTATTATAAATCAATTAGCATTTAGTAAGGATTTATTGAAAACTCAAGATCAAGGCCTCAAAGTTGGAAATGATTAATAGACATTTTCTTGAACTTTTGAAATGAAAAGTCATTAAAAATGGCTTAAAACATAATAAAGTGAAACGGAAGTTGATAATTGCTCATAGTGATTATTTATAAATCATTTACAACTGATAAGAGAAACAAAAATGACGTGTTGATTGGTAGAGAAGATGACATGAATCACAAAAAAACAAAACAAAAAATGCATGATTCCTAAATAAAAAAAAATAAAATAAAAGAGCACAAAAAAAATATATATTAAATAGAAAAAAGAAAACGTTTAGAAAACACTTGCTTAAGCATAGAACAAGTGAAATGTTTTGTAAATGGCTGAAAAAAATGCTGGGAAGCGACGACGATCAACGGCTACTCACATTATCAGCTTGCGCAGAGACATACCAAAAATTGTTGACAAGATAAGATAAAACGCTGATAACGTAGCATAAAGTTTCACAATAACGGATCGGTGGAAAAGTTGCCGACTTCTAGCCAACATTCGACAACGCCCCGACTTTAGTCTTTAATGAACCGTGGTGCCGTGTTGTAAGTGTTTTCTCCCTGGAAAAGGTGTGCTAAAAATAAAATTAACCGTTGGGAATATATAAAAAAGTGCTGATAAGCCACATTTGTAGGCCAGATAAGACACGTTATGGCCGTTGCTAACAAGTGTCGATGATGTCATTGTGGCATTAATTATTTAAGTGAAAACTTGTGTTAAATTTTAATTAAATCTTTTGTTTCTTGTTTTAATATGCATTTCTAGTGAGAAAATTTAAAGCAACCAACCACAAGAAAAACGAACCAACGAAGCAAACGAATAAAAATAAACGAAAAATATCAATAAAATAAAAACAAAAATATAAAAGAAAATGCGCTTAAAACTATTTCTGGCCAGTTTACTGGCATGTGGCTTCATGGTCTATGTCATAGCAAATGAAAATGTGTCAACGGAAGTGCAGGATGCGGCGGCCATTGCCGCAGCCGCAGCCAATACGAAAATCACAAAAGCAAAAGAGCAATTTGTGGAAATACTCGACGATGCGCAAGTGGAAAAAATACAAGTGAAACCGCCAGTGAAAGTCATTCCAAGCAAGTCGACAGCTAAAACTGCTCCAACAACAACAACAACAACAACAACAGCAGCCACAACAAAAGCAACAACAACAGTTAAAACAAAAGTCCCAAATCGCGGCACTGACGACATTCTAGCCGTGGCCGGTCTCAAGCCGCAAGCGCATTCGGGTGCGCTGCGTATGAGCGACGACTATTTGGGTGAACTGGGCTTCGATGTGCTGGGGGACAACAGTGGCTACAATTGGGGTAAGTTGTCAGCTATTACGAAAACATTTTGCGCTTGCACAATGTGATGATTTAAGTCATTCGTTTGCTGAATCAGCGTAGCGTTACTCATACGCCATGTAGCAATGCTTACTTAGACGGCAGCAGCAGCGCACTTTGCGCTACTAAACATATACGAGTGCCAGCTCGAGTGCGTATCTTATCTCTTGTACCAATATTTACTCGATAAACTGTTCGACATTCGGCCGCACAGTGTAGCGTGCGCACAGGTGTATAGTGAATACGCACAGTGTGGGCCTACGCTGCACTTGTTGTACAACATTTTTGCGCTTGTTGTTGCTTTTACGTTTTTTTGCTTGCTGTTTTCGTTTCTCTTTTTTTTTTTTGTCTTCTGTGCGTTTGTTGTTGTAGCTGCTCATTGCTCAAAATGCTGTTGCTGCTGATTAGATAAGAAATTATTGTGGCATTAAAAGCTTTTGTTTTTGTTTTTTTTTTTGCGTTTCGTTTCTTGTGTTACTCTCCCACTCTCTTACAATTTTTTGCCTTGTTTATTGGAGTAAGGTTTTTGTTGCTTCTCGTTGTTGTTGCACGAGTGTCGCCTAGCCTGTGTTAGCGCAGTCAACACCTTAACTACCAATGATTCACGTTTAATTAATTTGCCATTTGGTTTGCATTAAATCGTGTAAGTTGACTCCGTTGACTAAACGTAGGTACAGTAGGTGTCATATATGTTTGTGGCGACATATTAATAAATTTTAACGCGGCAACGTCTAATTAAGCTAAATGGAACACGCATACTTTAGTCATGAAGAATAATGTTTAGAAATTTGTAATGAAACTTGGTTTTATGTATGCGTTAAAATGTTGTTTCAACTTATATTCTATTTTTATTGCTGACATTAAGAATTTCATAAATTATATGTCTTTATTATTGATTTTTTTAGTGTCAGGTTTTTGTAACTTACATAATTTTTATTTATAGTTTTTTATGGTCTAAGACGAAACTACATAGGTACTATAAGTAACTGGCCTGTATATATTTAAAAATGACAACAAATCAGCTTATCAGTTCAGGAATTTTATTACAGCGATAACTGTCATTTGTCCACGCCTGTTCAGTTTCGATGATTCACGTATTTGCAGCGTTCCCTAATCTAATGGCAAAAGCTAATTTATAATGGGCAACAGCAACATTTGCAAGATTTGTTTTGCATTGCGTACATAAAAAAGCCTTCTTCTGTAATGCTTATTCATATGCATTAAATTTCTTTTTTAACCAATCATTTCATCGACCAACATAAGTCAAAGAGAAATTTATTATGCATTACTTGTATATTCACTAAGCGCTGAAAGACAGCTAATCGTACGTTTTCGTTAGACAGTGGCTAAAAATTTATCAACTGCAACTCAAAACTGCTGCTTCGACTGCCATTTAATCAAGTCGATGTGAAAAATATAGCAGCGCCCGTGTAGTCTATTACATGCATGAATATTCCTTATCCTTACACGTGCGCCGGGTAACTTAGTTCATAAAAAATGCATGCAATTGAATTGCCAAACACGTCTGCCATCTTATCGTTCCTCTAAGAGGTGCAGATTTATAATCTAAGTCTTTAATTCATTACTAGGCTGTTAATAATTCTCGCACATGCTCTTGAGTTGGCTGATACACATAATGCCTGCCTACCGTAGATGCGCATTAAAAGTTGAAGGCAAATCAGCTGCCGCAAAGCGATTAACAACTTTGCACGCATGAAAATTGATTACATGCAAAACAAGAGTGAAATTTTCGATAAGCAGCAAGCAAACACATACACGTACACCTACACCTACACACACATACATATACACACATATATATATGAAGTGTGTTGCTTAGTCAGCCGCTTGTGTGCATGGAAATATGGTTCATTAAATAAATAAAAAATTCTAGGAAATATTTTTACAAGCCACAGCGCAAAAATTTATCAACACATCCGCACCTATACGTTACGTTTACGTATCTGAAGCACGTTACGGCAAAGTGTATTGCAGCAATTAAAGCGCACAACAATGTTGTTTTCCCTCTTTTTTGTTTTTTTGTTTTTGTGTTCTAGCTGTTGTTTGTGCTGTTTTTGTTTTAGCTGCAAGCCAGGAAAACTCATTTAGGTCATAACATTTTCGGCAGTTGCGCTGTGGCCGCAGCCCCGACACTCGCTGCCACGTATCGGTGTGGTTATTTGCAAAATTAGCACAGCTGTCGTGTGTTTTTATCTATTTATGAATCAATCGACTGAGCCTAATCCTTTTTGCACATTTGTCAAATCCCAAAAGCGCGCACACACGCGCACACAGTCGCACCATTGTGTGGAGTGCCGAGCATGGCCTGGCTTGACACTGGCTGGTCTTTGGCTGTGCGCTGTGTATCGCGGGGCTATAAAAGTGTGTTATGTATATGTCGCAAAGGTTATTCCATTTAAATATGCAAGAGTACCATTCGTAATGCCTTGTGCGTGTGCAGCATATAATTCGATTTCATTTGGGCAAGTTATGAAGCAAAATACGCTAAAATCGGTGTGCGTGTGCGAGTGTGTGTGTGTGTATGTGTTTTTATGCATTTTTAATTTTGCTGCCAGGAATAATTTGCATAGGAAAACATGCTTTCATTTTTCCATTTTTCATCTCCGTTGCATTTAATTTTTTTCCAGGAAAAGTTTACTTTGAGTTTCATATGCATGCGGCAGAGCCTTTGCCTGTCAAGTCAAGTAGCACTAAAATGCGCTAAGCACTTATTTGGTTTTGGGTTTCATTTGTAAAAGAAACAACAAAAAAGAATATGTATAAAAAAAAAAAAAGTTGCCGCTGCATTTTGTAGGCTGGGCAGGTGCCTGTGAAAGCAATTTTTACATGTATTTTTTATTTCGTTTAGTAATTTTGAAATAGAGTTTAAAATATTTTATTAAAACTGCAATTAGCAGCGTAGTTCGACTGATTTATTCTCTGAATTCTCAGTACTCGCTGTTCGAAAAGAATTGAATTGATGTGCTTGCTTAGGTTTTGACCTTGGCATTTGATAGTGCGCTCACATGCTTCCTTCTTTTATCATTGTAGTGGCTATAAATACTTTGTGATGTTTTTTTGTGGCTAATTTAATTTTCAGTGAGTTGCTTCACGTCAATTTTTGCTAAAAGGTATAATTAAACTTTATTGAGTTTTTTAAGTGGTTGCGCTGCCACTTTCAATTAGTTTAGTGCACTTGACTTTATCGAAGCAAACACTTGGCCTGTCTGACTCAATTTGCATTCTCATTCGTTTGCGCCGCACACTGCATGCACGGATACAGGTTGAAAACACGTCGACGTATTTCTGCTCAACTTTTATCTATAAAAGGAAATGTCTGCAATGCTGACATGTTTAAAATATGTGAAATGCAACAAAATTATATAATAAGAATCAGCATTCTAATGAATGAAAGAAAATTATACCTTTTCGCTATAATAGAAAATAAAAAGGACGACAGAATATAATATATAGGGGCACTAATTCTATTCAAATACTTATTTTTAGTTTTGAATGCTATGAATGGTCTGTTCGGTTCATAGTTTATATTTACTTATATTTATTTCATTCAAACGCTTTGATGGCGTTTTGATTGTATTTAAGCAGCCCTCAAGTACAGGCTCAAGCAGTAGCCCTGTTAAATAATCAAGTCTACAACAAAAACACTAATAAAAAATCTTACTTTAGGCTTCACTTGCATTAACAAATTCAAAATTGGTTTAACATTTCGAACATGTTTACGGACTTGTCAATGTCAATTTTATCTGCTTACCATAAAATAAATTGCTGCCATATAAACCCCTAGATAAAAATATGGATTGATTGTAATATTGATTTAATATGTAGTTGTTTCAAGGAATACATGCAATTGAAAAAAGTTTAGATAAAGATTTATGTGGCTGATGTGCACAAAAGCTAGCAAACTAAAACATTTCTGTTGGGTACCTTGTGTAATATAGGAAGCGTTAGCGGGGTTCAACGGATTGAAATTCATACTGTCAGTTAGGCAATCTTCATGTGTCATAAGATCCAGAAAGTTCTTTTTGAAACCTAGTACATGGGACTTCTGTATATTAGTTTATGAACATTTCTTTATTCTTTCATAAAATCGGACGAGTTTTTCCAGAATTTATTGCAGTTAATTCGAGCAGCTTTATTTTTAAGTTGCTTAGGTTTCTTTAGGTAAAAATGAAATATGCAAATCTGTCGTGCATCCTTTTCCCTTTTGTATTTTGCTGGATGGACTGGAATAGCATAACACGCGCAAAAAAATTGCAAATTATTCGCATAAATTCGGCAAGTTTGCAAATGCGTGGAAATTCTCGCAATAAAATTGCCTTATGGAAGCTCAGATGACAGCAACATAATGACAGTGCTAAATATTTTCTAAGAAATCATGGCTTAAGCACTCGCACACAGGCAAAGGGTGAGCTGCCGGCCGGCTTAGTGCAGCAGGTAGCAAGTGCGTGGGGGCAGGTAGCTGAAGTGACGGCGCGGCTATAAAAACGGCCGACAGCTGGCCACAGGCCAACAGTTTAACTAAGTAAGTGAGCGCGTAAAGACTTTAAATCAAGACAAGCCAGATGAGCATCAACACGTTTAATTTTCAATTTTACTCGCATACAAAAATGCAGAAGCGACAGAGCTTGCAGTTGCATGATCTCAACGCGGATGTGGATATGGAGGATTGCAGCTCACTGCAGCTGGGCAATAGCTCGACGCCGCTGATGCGTAATAAATCGCATAATTCAACGCCAAATTGTTATTTCGGTGAAGCCAGGGAGGCAACGGCAACGTCAGAGCATGCAAAAAAACTGTACAGATATTCAAACGAAGTGAATTTAACACTGACCGGAAATGACGCCATCGTGCAGCAGCAGCAGCCGCAAATAGCGGAAAATGGCCAACAACAGCAAAGTTGGTCAACATTCTTACGCGAAAAGTTACTTGGCAATGATTGTGTGGACGATGCAAATGCCTTGGCTGCGAATGGAAATGCTACGTGTGCTGTGCCAGCAGCAGCGGAAGTGCCAACAGCGGAAGCTGCAGCTGCGCTGAGCGTATCCGAGCGTATAAAATATTTCAATAAGCTGACACATAGTTTTGAAGCGACAACACAAACAGCAAATAATAATAGCAACAACAACAACAACAACAATAATAATAATAAGTTTCTTACACTGCTGCGTCAGACAAAGAATGTCGCCAGTGCAACGGTGTCCAGTGCAGCAAATGGTTTGCTTGGCCAAGCGCCACCAAAACCGAAACGTTTGCATGCCATTATAAATGCCACACCGCTGTCAGCTGGCGAGCAGCAGGCAACAATGCAGAGCACAGCATACTTTCCATTGCAGCATAACTTCATTGCACCGATGCCAGTATTCGCTACAACAACAACACCGTCATCATCATCATCATCGTCGTCAACAACATCATTATCATCACAGTCGCTGGCAATTGCCAAATCACGCGATAATTCGCTGCAACGCAAAAGCTCGTTACGTCGCAAGCCATCGATGGATAAATCGCGCGCCAGCATTTCACGTCAGAGTTCGAGTGCCAGCAACTCGACGAACATCAAAACACAGCGGCATGCCATGATGGAGGACTTGAGTTTGGTGGTGCCGGTGAAATTGCGCGTCGCCGAATATGAGAAGCGCATTTCGATGGGCGGCTAAGCGGCGTCCAGCAACGCTAATCGGATTTGCTGCGAAATGCACAACGTCCATACAATGCATTTCACTCTATGACAGCATTTCGATGTTCCGATGTTCCGATGTTCCGATGTTTCCAGGGTTCGATGGTTGTTGTTGCTGTTGTTGTCTCGCAAGCATTTGACACTTTGGCATAATAGGATTTCAGTGATTTCACAATCCCAGGGATAATGATAATGAATTTAGATTAGTTAAGAATTTTAATTGTAACAAGTTACAAATTAACAAATAAAGTTGAAAAGTTTAACAATTATTTTTGAAATGATTTTTCAGTAGCTACTTATTAGCCTGGACTTGAACAAAATGTGCTGCAATTTAAGTAGATCAGGAGTTGCAATTTATTTTTACTTTTATTCATGCTTTATTTTGTTTAATCAGTCTATTCTATTTATTAGAAGCATAAGTTTTCGGAATAAGGAGTTACTTCATCTATTGCCATATTTATAAGTTCATATCATATTCATAAGTTAAATTATGGGAATTGGGCTGTGGAAAATCCAAGATCGTTTGTTGACTTACCCAGCGGTATAAGCCTTCTTCTTTTCTATGAAAATGTTATTAGAAATGCCGCTACGGTTAATGGTGAACATTACCATGGTTCATCGCTGGAGGTGATCTTTGCGTATGTCGACTGCCAATTGTAGGATGTAAGGATTACTGCTAAAATTAATTTTAGAAGCTCATAAAGTCATGCTTGTAGTAGGCATACTCGAATTATCAATAATGTTTACCTAAGTCTCATACTCTTCTGTAGCTTAGTGGTCATCTTTTTTGGGCAGCGAAGCTTATGCTTCCGTATGGACACTTGATTCTCAATATGAGTAAGAAAAACAATTTGGGTCTGCAACTTCTTTATAACTTTGCTCGGGCTGTAAATTTTAAACTATTTACAAAAATTATATTTCTGCAATTTTTAACAAATTGATGCATTCAATTGTTTTCTTTGTCTTTTCACGCGTGTAAAAACTCGGTTATTTAAATTTTTAAACAATCGCCTTTGTGGCCAGCGTGCAAAAACGTCAATCAATTGAAGTCATCAGATTGTCCATTAATTAATGGCAACTGTATTAGGTGTGTCGTGCTGTATGTGCCGGAACCTGTTGACAGATACCTTGAATTCATTTGCACTTGGCGTGTTGCTCTCTCTGTTGGATGTACATATGTACATTGATCCGTTGACGTGGCAGACAATGCTGCGCACAATTAACTTTGTATATTTGGGTAGATTTGACACCTTTTGGTTCACTAGGACCAAAGAGGATTAATGTTGATTGGCATTGCTGAATACATGCATATATTTCGTCAAATTTAGGCAGTGAGCTGCGTAAGTTTCGCTGAGTGTATTAGTGCATTCATTTGTGTTCAGTTTATGAAGACAACTCATGAGATATCATTTAGTATTTACTGAGCTAATTGTATTGTCATAGGCTATTCTATAAACTTCAGTGGCGTATGAAGAATTGTGCATTTTTTGCTGATAATTTAAATAAAATGTTTTTTTAATTGAAACAATTTTACAATGCAATGCAATGTATGATTATGATTATGATTAAATCGATTATACGTATGTTAGCGGCTAAAGAATACAAATAATCATTACTTCATTTTTGATGGATTTCAAATTTTTTGTATTTAACATAAATTCAGTTCTGTTTAAATCACCAAAAAATGTTTTTTCGCTGCTACAAGATCTGAAATATAAGTTAACAAAACTTTGCTGCGAAAGAAAACGGAGCATACTTTTGTGCGCGACTTAACGCACGTCGGTTGTTATCACTTTCTTACTTGCTTGCTGCTGTTACATTCGCATATATGCCTGTTGAAGTTCCATGTCAAATAGAGCCTTTGTTGTTGCGGATCTTGTCATGGATTATTCTCTCTGCCTTGCGACTCATTTTCGACACAACAGAGCATTGTGTCATGCTTTAGTGGCCAACGACAAAAAATGCTCTTGATTGTAATGTGTAAACTTCAAAATCAATTTAACCGCGTAACCCTGTTTCGTAAATTAATTGCTGCTATATTAATTTCATAGATGCAATAAATAACACACTAAATAATTCATGATTCTCGCCGGCAGTTGCAGTTTTGCTTGCAAAAATATTTTGTTTTTATTTTTTCATATTGCATTTTTCCATATTTGTGTTTTATTGTTTTTTCTGCTTTTTTAATTTATTTAAAACGTTTGCGGCTAAACCGCTGCGCGTGACATCTGCTACAATATATGTCATGTTTTAATTTATTTTTCATTTAACAGTAAAGAGCAAAAAACAAAAAATTCTGTATTAATTTTCATAAATCTGCCATGCAATAATTAACAGCAACAGGCAGCGTAAAACGGTTTTAACTTAATTAAAAAAGTTTTTTTTTTCTCCTTCCCTTATTTGTTTTGTATTTATGCATAAACAAATTAATATGCATTAAAATTTAATACGCACAAAGTAATAAATAATGTTCGCTTTGCATTTTATTTATTTATTTATTTTTACGACAGTGTTAATATTATTTTATGATTTAACACTTAAGCGGTGTATGGCGTACATGGCAGGCCACAGTATGCCTGAGGGTGGTTGGTGACTGTAGCATAATAATAGTGACCTTAAATGGCTAATAGCAAGCAAATGTAAGCAAGAAAGTTGCAACTAAGAAGCAACAGAAGCAGGCAACAAGAAAAAGTAGTGCAAAGTGTTTATGCCGAGCGCAAAGTAGCATAAAATTGTATGCAGTTTTTGCTGTCAGGTTATGCCATTGCATATATGCACATTACTCTGCATACAGGGTGACACATGTGTAAATAATTTCAATTTATTGAACTAAAAATATATGATTTTTTTTTCGAAATAATTTACATTTTACAAAACTATTTTAAACTCAATAGTATTGCGCTTTAAGTGTCATATGTCGTATAGATAAATTCAGCGCATTTATATACGTTGATCATAGCCCTAGAGTTCTATTGAAGCATTCACTCTTTGTTGCCGAAATATTTCAAAATCGAATATTCGTTGTGCAAACGGAATTATCTTGCGCAAAATAGAATAATAATAATGTAGTCAACTGACATTATATGCAACCTCAACGCTGTGTAGCCAAAAGTTCTTAAGTAATGGCAGCGTGAATTGGAGTGCAGTTCATTTGCACCACCCTGTATGTAGCAATGCGTGTACATACATATATGTATATGTATATAACAACCTAATAAGCAGTATGCATAACAGCAGCTCAAGCTAAAATGCCTAAGCCAAATTGAAATTTCTGTTGGCTACTTGAAATTGAAAAGCAAATCCTCAGTGGCTTATGTTGCCTTGCCATGCCTTTTCTTGCCTCGCCTTGCTTTGCTTTGCTTGCTTGCCTGGCTTGTGCTATCATTGTGTGGCATTTCTTGTTAATAATAAGACTTGTAGTTAGCAGCTTAAATGACGACTAAGCATACACTCGCACTGCCGCATAGCCTATTTATGCATGCTTGGCTTGGCAAAACTGTATTCGTATATGTATTCAACTTCAATTTTGTTTATTTGGATTTGCATTATATGTTTTTTTTTTTGTTTTTCTTATTTTATTTTTCGCATGACAGATCCAAATAATAATGTGGCGCCACCGGATCAACCATCGACCGCACTAGGCGGTTATACAATAACCCCACAGCGCTTACAGGAATTGCGTTCGACCTTCATGTATTGGTTTTTCGACCGCGACATGTATGGCGGACGTGGCGATTATCAATTCGATATACATGCCTCGATGACGCAATTGCATAAGAATTTAAATTTTCAATTGCCCTTCTATGGTTTTCGTTTCAATTATACACGCGTAAGTAACGGACGGCTTAAAAATGAAGATTTTTTGTGTTATTTTATATATATTTTTCCCATATTTTCACAGCTTTCACTCAATGGCTATTTGGAGTTTTCGGATCCGCCCGAGTATTTGACATATCCGTTGGTGTTTCCCGTCAAGGATTGGCCTCATAAAAATGATCCCTCGTTTATTGGCATATTCTTTTCGAAATGCCGTGTGGGACGCATATATCCATCGGATATCGATCAACGCACGCCCGGTGTTTACTTCCGGTAAGTGGAAAATTTGCTGTTAGTTTTACTAAAAGTATTTTTGACACAGACAAAAACAGAAAAAAATAAAAACTGCTGCCAGGCAGGCAAGTAGACCCAGTAACTGCTGTCAGCTGCTTGCCAAACAATAACAATCATAGCAACAACAATAGCAACAAAAACAGTTGCATATGCATTTTAGTTTTTACCTTGCCAACCTACTTCCGGCATCTAGTTTTATGACAACTCTGACTGCGTGCATTGTTATGCAGTTTCCTGTTGCATATTGCAAGCCCTTGTGTTCTTGTTGTCTCCGTCATTGTTGTTGTTGTTGTTGTTGTTGCTGTAATTGTTGGCATGGTTACTGTCATTTGCAAGCATGGCATACGCATTTGCATTGTCTGCCTGCTGCCTGGTTCCTGCTGCCAGCTGCCGTTGCCGACGTTGCCATTGACAATTGTAAATATTTGTTGCATACCTTGCGGTGCCATCAGCTCAGCAGCATATCAGCAGGAAAGCATGCAGGCAACGACGTCTGACAACTGTTTGTTTGCACTGTTTACGTTTATTTAATTGAGTTTGCACACAAATTGCTAAATTTTTAAGCTCCACCCCCGCATTGACAAACACGAGCATGCATGAAGCTGTATTACGTATACGTAATAAAAATTGATTATACTTTTTTGACATTGATGTAAATGACTGACGGCAAAAGTTTTCTTTGAAGAGAAAACACAACCAAAAAAAAAAAAAAAAAAATAGATTGTATGCATGTACATTTAAATATATTTTTTTTTAAAAAGCTGCATTGCCGGAATTCCGCTAACAAGCTTGCAATTTGCTTTGCTCTATTTTTTTTGTCATATTATAAATTGTTTTTTTATTTTTTGCGCTTTTCCACTGCTTTTAGCTGATTTTTGTAACATTTTCATTAGTGCATGTAACAGCCGCACGCGCATATTTTTTGCTATTTGCTAAATGCGAGTTAAAATCTACTAAAAAAGAGTGGAGAAAACGACAAAACAAATTGCAATAAAAAATAGTAGAATGAAAGTAGAAAAACAGGCAAAAGGCTAGCACAAAAAACGTTGCTTGCTTCCGGCATTGCAAATTGCATTGCATACTTCTCGGCGCTGTCTTTTTGCCTTGCCGCACATTTGCAGCCCATTTCATGTTGTTGACTCGTTTGCGCGCTCGTAAATGCAAATGAATTTATTAAGCATTTGTCATGTTCCCTATTAAAGTTTTGCCGTATTGTAATTTCGTATATGAATTTTTTTTCTGTGGCCTTGCCGGCATAATTATGCAAATTTTGTGCGCATAAACTTTTGACAGTTCACTGTGCTGTATACGCGTTTAAATGCTTATCAGCATAACATACTTGGTATAGAAATTAAGCAAAAACTGTGCGAAAATTTCATTATTTTGTGTGGCCATGCACTGTCGACGTATATATATGCAAAACCAGCAAGAGGCATTAATTAGTCGCGCTGTCAGCAGTTCGAATCTGATTTGCCAAACTGTGTCCTAATGCCAGTGAAAATTTTCGGTTACACTTGTTGTCGTCTATTTGTTTGCTTTTTGGCATTGACTGTGTGTGTCTATCACGTCGATAGTGTGTGTGTGTGTGTGTGTGTGTGTGTGTGTGTGTGTGTGTGTGTGTGTACTGGATACATGTTTTGTGTTTCGTGCAATTAAGTTGTTGCTTGCTTTTATTCGTTGATGTTTGTCTGTGGTATTTACTTTTTGGAGCATTAGCCAACATGTGTGTTTGGGCCAGCACGTGTGTGGTTTGTGTATGTGTATGCAGCATAGGGAAAAGTTAATTAAAATAATGGCATATTGTACAAAACTAGGCTAAATGTTTAAGTTTGACAACACAGGGCTGTCATAAAAGTTAAGATCTTTACTAAACTGTTTTAAAATTACACAATTGTGTCATACGCAGCATAGATGCTTTTGTAATTATTTTCTGCTACGGCATATAAGCACGCAGTGTAAGCGGTTAACCCTCAGCAGTTCCAAGGAATTTTTGACTCAATCCGTAAGCTCTTATGACAATATAATCTGTACTATGCTGTAGAAGCATATACGAGGAGAAAGACAATTGATGTTGTCAAAATAGAATATGTAAAGATGAGAATGAAGTGTGGCATTTTGGCATTAGAAGTTGCCAGATGCATAGCCATAGGAAGAGATAAGTTTTATGGGAAAGTTGCGGCCAATATAGATTATTTTTTTGATGTTAAGTAAACGAAGTAAAAACATAAAAATTAATAAAAATATTCAATGTCTAGCAAATTTTCTGCAGTACTTAAGTTTGAGAGTGGGCTAATACATGACCTAAATCACTGCTGAGGGTTAAAGAGTGAAGACTTTTGCTGCCATTAATGATTACATGCGCAAGAATGCACAAAGCAGCTTAATGATTTTAATAATTATGCTTTCGAAATTAATGTCAATAATGACACAGTTGCTCTGTGGGCTGGATTCATACAATAACAAATTTGTGTATTGTCTGAAATAACGATCTATTTTGTAAAGGACTTTGCATGTTGTATATGAAAATTGGCTACACAATAGCTTTATAGCTTATGAGCTTAAGTTTTGATTTCTATCAACGCTGTCTATTGCCGTCGTGTGCCTGGTCTGTGAATTTTGTGGCTTTTAATGCGCAGATACGAAAGCAGCACATGCATAAGAATTGCCTAATTGCAGCCACAAGTATGCAACAAATTGCATTATCGATTTTCTAATTAAACTTTTGTGACACACACAAAGTTGTCTTAAATGCATTTCTATTTATTAACAAAGACGATGCATGACATGCATACATATACATGTGCTGAGACTATATGAAGTGGAGTGTAACTGCGCTGCATATAAATTAAACTAAAATGACGTGCGTGACAGACAGCTGGACAAGTGAACGAGCGCATGAGCTGGGCTGTTGGTTGACTGAGTGCAAAACGCTTCATCAGCATGCACAGCATGCGCAAAATGCTGAAGCAAGTGCGAAACAGCAAAGCAATTATCGAGCAGTCACAATGCAAACAGCAGCAGCACCAACAGCAGCAGCAGATAACAACTACAACAACAGCAACAATGCCATTGTGCACAAAAACAAATGACAATGAATTTAATATTGGCATTGCAAAAGTTTTATTTAATTTGTATATATGCACGACGCATAGAGCGAGTCAACCCTTCTGCAATTTGCTGACATGCCGACACTTTTGACTTTGACATTTTATTGTCTCTGACATACTCGTATACATACTCGTGAATGCTGTTCGTGTTGTTGTTCTTGGCATTGTTGGTTAAATATGTGTGCGCTATTCTGTCTAACTATCCTGTCCTGACTGTCCGTCTGTCTGTCTATCTGGCTCAAAGGGACACCGGCGTTGGCTGCTGCGCCATTACTGCATGACATTTTTAATGGTCAGGAATTTCATTTAAAATGTCGACGCAAATCCATTACCAACGCTTAGCCAAAACGTCCACGCGCATAGCTGTGGGCTAACTAACTAACCACCCACGCAACTGCCCATCCACCTGACTGCCGGACTAAATGCTTTCTGTATTTGTATGCATAAAATTAAATCCGCTGCAGCGTGCGCAACGCTTAGCCAAAGTTCAAATTGCACTAAAGTGGCTTCAAATAACAGCAGCTGCAAACTTTGTTTTGCAACTGTTGTGAGCTGATTTTAGTTTTAATTTCCTATTTTTTTTTTGAGCTGTTTAAGCTTAGCAAGGCAGCCGCACATTTTTTTGAAAAATATTTTTTAACTTATGCACATATGCGCACTTAAAATGGCTAACAAATTGCGTGTGCCTGCATATAGTATACATGGTTTTGTGAAGCTTAAGTCTTAGCCATATAACACTGGGGCAAGTGCTTAATTACGTATACGCCGTGTTGCAGCTAATAAGCTTTTAAAATGTTTTCGCTATTTTGCACCATGTGGCTTAAGTCACTTTGCATTTAATTTAGGCGCACCTAGCTTGCTTTTTGCTGTTTTCCAATGCTTAACTCTTCTTGTCGTTAAATGTTTAACTGCGTTGCGCTGTTTAAGCTGCGCAACTGGGCGTATACGTGCTAATTTCGCACCGCAGCGCGTTAGCTCTAATCAATGTTGTTTGCGCATTTAATCAGGCGTAAATATTGCGTACATTTGTTTGCACTTGAAGCGTCTTTGCGCCATTGCTGCCAATTGGATTTTGCATTTGTTAGATGCTTTTTGGGTTACGTTTTAAAAACACACACACACACACACACACACATAGAAACAGACATTTGGCATGCCATGTAAATTTCTTTAAGTATGCCATTGTTACACTTTCATTTTCGCGTACATGACCCAAAACAGTGCAGAAACTAAATGAAAACAATAAAAGCCAACTGACTGTGCTACTAGCAAAACTGCGAAAAAGGCACAAGCTGCCGTGGCTGCGATAAAACTAAATGGGTTGCTATGCAGGGGCAGGCAGGCAGCCGTGCAAGTAAACTGGCACACAAGCTAAGCTGAAGCAAAAGGCAGCAGCCTGCTCACATGTGTATGTGTTAACTCGGCGCATATATGCACATGCTGGCATAGTAAAATACAATACAAAAACACCACCACCAACAACAACAACAACAACAACAACAACAACAACAATGACAATGGCTGAAGACTTGCTGGCCGGCATTTGACTTACTTCGCTGGCACTTACGTGTCTTACTGTCTGTCAGCTCATATGTCTGTCTGCCCGTCCCCTCGTCTGCCTGCCTGCCTGCCTGGCAGTTTGTCAGTTTGTCTTCTTACGCTGGCGCTTGAATGTCAATTGCAGACATTTAAAGTTTTTCATTAAATGTGCAGACAAATGACAAAAACTGTAACATGTCTTTTTGTGTGTATGTGTGTGTGCGTGTGTGTGTTTGTTTTTGTTTACTTTTTTTAAGCACTTTTAGGCAAGTGCTTTTGTTGCTGCGGCTTAGACGCACGAGCAGTTATGTTAAAAAAGAAGCCACCAGAAAAAAAAAAAAAACAAAAAATTTGCAAACTTTGCGGGTTGCGGCTGTGACATAAGTGTGGCGTTTTTGTGCCAGCATGCCAGGGATGTCATTGTTTCGTTGTCTATCCCTTGCACGCTGTGCTCACTTAATCTCACTTGCTCACTTACTCACACTTGCATGCTTGGCTTGTAACTTGTTAAGCAGGTCATCGTGCTAAAAATTTCGTTGCATACTTTTGTGCGGTGCAAGTTTTATTACACATACGCCGCATGCCGCATACCATATGCGCTGTGCACTTTGCATATACGTATGCTCGCTTATCAAATTAAAAATTTAAATACAATTCATGCACAAACACAACGTACATATAAGTGGGTTTGTACATATATGCTTTGCGCTGTAAAAATATGATGTTTGCATATAATAATATTTATTTAAAATGCCGAATTGCATTTCGCTTGCTGTAAAATAATATTTTTTATAAATTAAATAAAATACATTACCAGATAGCTCTAACCAAAAAAAGAAAAAAAAAACTCAAAGTGTTTATTCACGTTTAAAAAAGGCAAAAATCAAAGTTTTATTATGCTGTGGAAGTGCTAATAAAATATTTGCATTGGCGTGAAAAAATTCATTGTTTTACACAAACAAAAAAAAGAAAAAAAATACCTCAAATTAAAAAGCAACACTAACAAAATAAACAGTATAGAAAAAGAGCAAAAATAAATGCAGAAAGAATAAAAAAAAGTTAAAAAGCAGAAATAAAATGCAGTTAAAAATATAAACAAAAGTTATTGTAATGTGGCTGCTGCGGTGTTTGTGGCTTCGCGCAGTTGCCGCTGTTACAGTGAAGCTCGTAAATATTGCACTGTTTATAAAAAATGCATAAAACATGCACATCATGCTGCAGCGCGAGTATGAGCTGCGCTCTTTTTTGGCTTCAGTGGATTGCTGAATTGTTTGCTTAGCGGCTTAGTATGGGGCAACCATATGAATGCCTACAAAGCATATCCTTTGGCAAATATGCCCAAAAGTACATTTATCAATTGTTTTGCCATTTCGCCGAAACAAATGCGATGTTTGCCTTTTAATAGCCCTAATGCTGTAATTATATGTGCAGAGCTGCGGTTATAGTGTAATTACGCAGCTAACCCCAGTTAAGTGAACTACAGGACACAGCGCGAGAGTTGACAGACAAGCGAAAGACAGAGCATACGAAGGCAAGGCATTATGTTAAGCAGCTTAAGACTGATTTGTGACTGACGGCGAATATGGCCAAGACAATTTTACATGCTACTTAAAGCAGTTTACGCCCAAAGTGCCCTACAGCCAGCCAGAATTTATAGCAGCAGCCTATTTTATCTTTGCTTCGTTTTATTCTTGATGTATTACATATTGCTTGCTTTCATAGATCTGTGGCTGAGTTGGCTCTATAAATTCTGCTTAATTTGTTTGTGTGTGGGTCTTTAAGCCGACTTTAGCAGACTGTCGCATACGCTGCGGCAAAAGTTGCTATATTTATTGATTGTGGCTAAGCATTTCGTTGAGATTTCACAATTGTGGCCCGTCAGCAAAGCGATTAGCAAGTTTTTTTTTGTGTATTTCTAACATTTGGCAGTAGCATGATGCAGAGCTGAGTTCGAACTCTGCCATTTAATTATTTTATGTGCAATAATTTTATATACATTTCAGTTCTCGTTAGTTTACATGTAAGCGTTGGCGTAAGTTTTGACGCTGACATCTGCCATGTTTTGTTTGATTTTTTAATTAAATCGGTAAAGAATTTTCAGTGTAAAATGAAGCTAGAATAAAATTAAAAAATGTTGATTAAATAATTAATGTTGATAGTGTATATGTAAATAAAGGTTAACGAAAAACAAGAAGAGAAATTAATAAATAAAGAAAAGGACTTACATATGTACATATATATTTATATATTAGAAATATATAAAAGCATTCTTACAAAAGGATGAGGATTTTTAGGCATTCATATTAATTGTGTATGGCAACAGGCAAAGTAATCCCGCTACTCTTGTCTTCCCTGCTGGCAAGGCCTGTGTCGAAATAATTTGTGTTAATTAGCAAAGTGTTTGGTCATTTCCGTTACTTATAAAATCTTCTGGTTTTTTTTTTTTTTATAATAACTCACTGCTAACCACTGTTAATGTGTCTGACAACATGAGATATTTTTTAATGCCTTGGCTTGGCTGCTTGTCTGCGCAACTTTCTACTTATATCAGCCTAGAGCACTTACTGAGTCGCAGATTTTCTAAAACACGTTTCATTTATGCATATAAAAAGTTTTCTCCATGTTTTATGCTAAAACGAAAATCAACTTTGTTAACTGCAAACACGCGGCGTATGCGTAATTTTTGTTTATTCATAAACAAGCAAAGTCATGACTGCAAGATAAGACATGCGTGCCACGGAAAAATGAATAATTAAGCGAAATAAATCATGTCAGTGTGTGTTTGATTTTCAAAGCAAGAAAAAATAAAAAGAGTTTTATGATGGACGTTATATTATAGGAATACTCGTATACATATGGCAGCAAATGACTGACTACACAATCGATGTCTGCGTCTGTTTGTTATGCGCGACATTTTTTGTTTGTCAGCTAAAAATACATACGTGTACATGGCCACATGTATGCGTACATATATTAACACATACAGAAATGTACAAATATAGACACGTCACATTCATTTATCTTCATGAGGCAGCAGGCCTGTCGAAAATTTCACATCATTTTTCTACATATGCAATGGAGCGCCAAAAAGCAGGCAACGCATTTTTGTGTAAAACTTTTGAAATGAATATTTGTTTTGCATATAAATAGGATTTTTTTTTTTGCTTACCTATAAATATGCAGATATACAGTCGAACTTCTTTATAACGAATTGATTTTAAAAATACAGCTTTTATAGCTTGTTTAAATATATTAGAAAATTTTGTTGAAGAAAAATTTTAGTATGTTGTTTAAATAAAAATTATGTTTAAAAAAAAAATTATTTCTGTATAACAAAGTTTCTAAATAATTAATAAGTAATTAATTAATTAATAAGTATTTTTTATCTCCCACGCAAATTCGTCTTAGGAAAACACGACTGTATATTATTTGTATTTTTATTCTTAGATTTTCTTTGCCACTATGCTGTTGATTTGCCTGACATATGATTTATAAATGCGTTACAATTTATTCTTTTATGTTTTGCCATTTGCAGGCTGGAACGTGATCTGATGGCGCGTACCGATAGAATGGGCGTTGAGGTGCGTGAACGCACCATGTGGGACATACGCGACGGTGTCGTTGGTGCGGACACATTCGTGCCCAAGCATGTGCTGATCGCCACATGGAAGAATGTCTCCTTTGCGGGTGGCATTGACAATTCACTGTTTACGGTAAGTGTTAACTTTTGTGTTTACTCAAAGTTGATTACTCGCACTTGACTTGCAAACGCTGACAGTTGCCTATTTTGTTTGTTTGTTTGTTTATTTGTTGTTGGTGTTTTGATTTTGCTATTGATTTGAAATGAAAGCGCAATCAAGACTTTGATTTCTTGCGTGTTGCTTGCCTAATAATTTATTTATTTAATTAAAAGTTAATGCCAGCATACGAGCCAAACAAGGCGGCTCACATGCTGTTAACGTTAAGTGCCAATGGTCATGGCTAATTGCTGGCTATCAAACGATATCCTCGTATGCTCGCATCCTTCTGCACTGCATGTGTATGGAATATGCTTGGTAAAAACTAATTGTTAGTCTGCATTGATGTGCAACATTGCACAGATATCGAACTGATATTTATTATGGCGCAATGCTTGAACGTATTAAAAGCACTTTATTGCCACAAGGACGCGCTTTGCCAGGCATGGCTAGCATTGGCATTGACGCTCGCTGACTGTCCGCTGTCATTAGTGCAAATTGTTAATCGATGCACATTTAGCGTAAACTTTATGTGGCGGCATGGTATTGGCTCTATGTGTGTTTGTGTGGGTGCTAGCAAGGACATTCATTTTTGCAAAAACAATGCAAATAAAAAAGCAAGGCAAAAGTAGCGCGTGGCTTAGTTTATTAAGCTTTAAGTAGTGCTGATAAATTTATTATCATATTTTTTTGTCTGCCAGACACTTTGGCTACTTTAATGCGCATCCTTAAGGCTGTCATAAAGTTTTAATGCTGAAAATAAGCTTTTCTTTTTTACAAGCGAGCCTGTACTTTTCGGCCTTTGGCAAATTCTTAGCATTAAATAAATTCGTGCAGTCGGAAAGTATGCAACAATAAATTTACTTGTATTGCCTGTTTTATGTTGTTGCGTTTGTTTTACTGTACAGGTAATAATTTTCACTTTTTATGCAATTACAAATCCGCCCAAAGCCTTTGTGCCTGCAAGTATGCCATAAATTTTTTATTCGCTCTCGATTTGTAAGCAATTAATTTACATTTTTATTTAGGGGAATGTGTTTTTAGTGCTTAGGCTTAAGTCAAATTGCAGTAAACTTGATCGTTATGCCGTGTATTAAGTGTTAGCTCACAGAGTTAGCTGAACAGTTACAGAAAAGGTATGCTGAAGTTGTAAAAGGCATGTTGCAGCAGCAACAAATACTATTCTTTGTGAGATTTATTATATGGCAGGTGTTATTTGAGACTAACTAAGCTAGCGTCTTTCGGCTTTGTATTAGTCAAGGCTTGTTTTTGCACATTTATAGAGGGCAGGACACCCAATGCGGTGTTATATGTAACTGACAATAGCGGGTACCAAATATATGATTGTTTTCTTATATGCCAAAAGTTAAGAGGGTTGGTGATCGGTCTAAAGTTTTAAGTCAGACAGCTTTTAATTTTTGATGTAGGATTAGTGAGCTTACGTTTTGTTCTTCTAGCGCAGGGTAGCAATACTATTTTGATAGACAGTCATAGAAAACATTGCTTGGCTAACAATCTCTGTTAGTTTTAATGCGACCGAGTATGATGCTTCTTAGGAAATAGTTAATTATCTTAAAAATAAATTTACTAATTTTCTATTTTGTAATTATTTAAATTTCACCACAGACCAACACTTTCCAAATGGTGCTAGCCACCGATGAGGTCTACACCTATGCCATCTGGAACTACGCTGTGCTCAACTGGCTGTCACATACCGAGGCAGGCGGTGACACAACCAAAGGCGAGGGCGGTACTCCTGCTTATGTGAGTAACATTTATGATTGTTTTTTTTTCTCTGCTTCTGTTTTTTTCAGCAAAGGCTTGATGCGCATTTTTTATTAATACACGAAATGCCAAACTGCATATGCGCTTTTAGTCTGATTATTGTTTTCATATACGTATGCATATGTACATCCCCGCTAGCTGCTGGCCACTGGCACAAAGTGATGCAAAGTTTTAATTACACAAAAACACACCTGCAACACAATACCTTTTGCCTTTGTGGGCGAAATGTTAACGCGCGTGGATTTTTCATTACCTATGAAAGTTTTTAAAGCTGAATTTGTTGTTGTTCTTGTTGGATGCAACAATTTTTCAATGCTTGCGCGCTTTGTTGTGCCTTTTTGTGCGCATTCTCACTGCTTTGGCGTTTTCGCTTTAATTTTTTTTTGTTTTAAACAAGAAATAAAAAAAAAAAGCAGAAAAGTGAAACTATATGCGAGGCACGTGGCGCAGCATGCCAGGCAGCAGAGAAGCAGCTCAGTTAGGGCAATCATTTCAATTGCCAGCAAAAAAAAAAAACCCAAAAAGAGGAAGAGAGTAAAAACTAAAACTGACTTTTCTTGACTTAGTTTCATTCATGCTTTCGTGCATTCTTTTATGCTTTTCATTCATTCATGGCTTTCATTATTTGGCTGCTTTTGATTTAGTGGCAGCTGAAACTGTTTGCAGTGAAAAATAATGCTCTGCGGATTTTTCCTTTTCATTCTCATTTTCATTTTCAGGTTTTCGTTTGCCATTTGCGTATTTTCTTAAAGCTGCACTTTACTTATGCTTTTGCTGCCAATTTGCATTGCCTGTGCAGCCAACGCGCTTTTGTGCGTTGATTGCAAGTGGCAGCCCAGCATTGAAAATGTTAATTGAATACTTTTTGATTTTTGTTTTTATTTGTATTTTTTTTATTTGCTGGCAATGTTGTAGCTAAATTTAAATGCACCTGTCTTGCATATTAAACTTAAATGCAAAGCCCTTTTGGCTGCCTGCTGCCGATAAGCATTAAACCAACAATTATTAAATTTATTTTAATTGTTTTCATTATTGTTATTATTATTTTCGATTATCTGCGACACGCGCGGTTTGTATTTGCATATAATTAAATTAAAGAGCAGCGCCTCTTGTTGCGCAAACAGGCATTAAAAAATAAATGCAATGCAATTTTTAATAATATGCTTAAACCATTCAACCCTGGCTCACTGTAGGTTGGCTTCAATGCAGGCAACGGCACACAGGCCTATGAGTATAAGCCCTACAGCCAGAACATGGTTATTCGTGATCTGGCGGGCCGCGGCTGGGCCAATGGTTTTCCCGGACGACATATTTTCCGTCTCGATGAGCAAATTTTAATTGGTTCCTGCAACAAGGATATTGGTGCGTTTGCTTGTATATGAATTTTGTTAAGCTTTATATTTTATGCTTTTGTTTTTATTGCTTTTATGTATGCAGATGCTGCGTATCTGCCGTTGACGTTCGCACCCGAGAGTGGCAACATGCTTGGCGGGCAAGTTGTTAACATAACCGGTCCTTGCTTTGATCCCAAGACACGCGTCACGTGTCACTTTGATACCGAAAACGTGCTGGGCCATTATGTCGATACGAATCGCGTTATCTGTGTGCAGCCGTTCCTCAAGGTCGAGGGCTATATACGCTTCGAAATATCCTTGGGCAATCAACGTTTCAAATGGCGTGGCAAGTACTTTGTGGAGACACCGGCGGCTGCTACCGAGAAGATTTTCTTCGCCACCGATGATGTGCACAAGAAGAATCCCAGCGAAGTGCGCATTTCTTGGAATGCCTTCAATTTGACATCGAACTTGAATGCCAATGTTATGATATCGCTTTGGGGCTATCGCGAGACAAAGATTGAGTGCGTACAGCTTTTGCATGCGCAATATGATTTCGTATTTATTTTGATTTCTTGTTTTTTCTCCCGTCGCTGACAGGCCACAATTGGAGTATATCGATGTGCTCGAGCCCAGTTTGAACAACGGCGGCAGCTATGTCATCTCACCACAGAATTATATAAATCGCAATAATATCAACAACGATATGCAATTCGGTTTCATACAAATCAATTTGACCAATCCGGAGCAGTATTCTGGTCTGCGTCTCAGTCCGTGAGTATTGTTCTCTTTTCTCTTCTTTTATTTATTTTCCATATTATTTGGTTTGTAATCAAGCGTGGAACTGCGTATAACATGATAGCAAGTATTTCACTTTAATATATAAGCACAAGACATGAAAAATAATTTTTCTATATGGTATTTTTGCTCAGCTCAGACGTCTGTTGTCATTTAGCAGCAGCAGCGACAGCATCAAGTCTGTTCTTGGCATTTGCTGCGCGTGTGCGCTTTTATATGTTTTAATTTAATTTGTCAAGCAATTTCCATATTGCAAATGACTGCAATTGATTTTCATCTCTTTGCTGGCATAACAAACCTTGCATGTGCCTTGTCGAAAAATATTTATTAAAATGCTGAAAGCAAAATAGAATAAAAAATGCATGACATAAAAGAGAAAGTAAGCAGCAGCAACTGCATTTAGCCTTGAGCTGCAGTGCATTGTTATGCAACAGTCAACATTGTCAATTTCAGTAGTGTAATTTGCGCTGCAGTCACTTTAGCAAGGAGATTTGCACTCTCGCAGCTTTGCTTCAAGTGATGGCAGTTCCGTCAGGGAGCTGCCCTGCTTGCCAAATTTTTCCAGCATCCTAGGCACAGCTTTGAGTAATTCATGTAAAACAGTTTGATTTATTTTTCCAATAAAACTACTACTATGTAAAAATGCTCGGTGCTTTCTACAGCGTAGGCAAGTTATGCTGACATTAGCTTTTGGTAGACCTATTTTCAGTTACTGTATTATATACAATTTTATATTTTTTATCTTAACACTAATACAAGTATATATACAACATTTTCAAAAGTTTGCCTAATTTCAACTTCAGTGTCAGTTCGAATGTAGAATATATTTTCGAAAGTTTGTCAAGCATGATTTCATTGCAATGCTTTGCCATATTTGTTCCCCTACATATGAATGTCTCTTTCAAGTGCTCTCAAAAGTATGCAACAGTTTAAATTCGCATGTGGACATATTTTGGGAGAGAAATGTTAACCCAAAGCTAATAATTTACATATACACTGGAACACGCATAAAAGTTGCCATTTGACACTTTGTATATATGCAAACAAAGTTTGCACACAACTTTTCACTTATCCGACGCATAACGGATGTGTAATTGTGTGCAACTGCTTTAAGTTGGTTACATATATACACATACGCATTCACAGGGTGAAATGCTTACAATTTTATTTTTCTTAAAAGAAAAAAAAAAAAAAAAGTAAATAAATACAAAGCAGAAATTAACGTAAAAGTGCCGACTGTCGCTTGTTGCCATGTTGTGGTGAACATAATTAGCTAATAACTTAATTTCACAACATTTGTGTGGCAAAGGACCCTTGTCTGCGTTAACATAAATCAGCTTAGCCATAAAAATTGACAATAAAAAAAAAAAAAAAAAACACAAATAAAAAAAGAATAAGAAACAAAAAAAAAATAAGAAATAAATTTTAGTCAGCGAATTAACATTTTACGCAAGGCTTTCTTTTATGTTTTGCTTTAATATTGCATGGCTTACGCATTTGCCTGGCAAGGCGAGCCGATGTTTATGGCCGCCATCTGAAGCGTAATTATTTCGTACTTAAAATGCGCGCGCAAAATATTTGCAACTGACAGCAAAGCTTAACGCTCAGATTGTCCTGCCCTCATCGTTGCCTTTGCGCCTTGCCAGAACTCATTTTATTTTGTTTACTTTCGCTTGCTGTCTGGTTTGCTACTCTTTATATTTCTTTTTCTTAGTCTGTGCTTATGTGTTGCCCATGTTGTTGTGGCTGTTGCTGTTGTTGCTGTTGCTTTTCGCATGTTTTATGGGCACGTCTCAGACAAGGCTTGCCGGGGCTAGTGGCAGCGCGTTGAAGCAACTGTTGTAACATGCGTAAATGTTTGCATGGCTGCCGGAAGTGGTAGTGCGCATAATATAAAACTTTCTAACTTTCCCCCTTTTCGCTGTTTAATATTTTTTTTATGTTGCCTTAGGGTATCATTATCATTAGATGCTGCGTTGCCTGTAGCTCCCTTTGCTAAGCACATAAATCGCTTACGTCAAAAACAACAATTACAAAGAAAATGCTAAGAAATAAAACAACAAAATAAACATTTCGAAAGGGTGCGTCTAAAAAAAAAGAAAATTCTGTTAAATTATTTCCACATTTAATTTCGTGGCTTCTAAGGTCTATGCTTGGCCTAAGTTAAGTTCGCATAATTGTGCCTAAATGAAAATTTCACGCGTGCATTCGTCGCCGGAATTGAATTTATGTGTCATACGTGCGCGTTTTGGCACTTCGTGAGGCTTCTGCTATCTCGCCTATCTGTGCCGAACATTAAGTTGACAAATTTACTTACACACAAAAGCTAAAACAAAAAGTTATATTAATATTTACATAAAACTTAAAAAAGTCAGTTAGTTGTATGTGCGACTCTTAACTTGGCAGCGCAGTTTTGTTTACGGTTCTACATTTTACGGTTCTGGTTTCTAAGGCTGCAGTATGCAGTGAATAGTAGAATTACTTAGTTTTACCTTTATCAGCAATTGAATATTATAGCTGAGTGATTTTGGTATGGAAGCTAAATGACTTGGCATATAAAAGTTTCTTAACAGCTGACCACAGCTTACTGTGAAGCCTCTTTCTAATTGCATTTCAATACATTAAATAAATCTCATCATATTCTACTTACGGATTTTAATCTTAAAACAATACGACCAAACTCTTTAAGCCATGATTGACAAAGTGCATGGAATTGACAACTTGACAACGAGGCAACTGTCTACCTTTATATACTGCGGTATTTACTAATCATGAGCATGACACTTATGCGTCTTGTAATGTCAAAGTCTTTAGTTGTTAGCCATGTCAAATTGTTGCGGTTACTGCTGATTTAAAGTTGCGGTGAACAAGGCTGTTATCTTTTTTGATGTTATCATATCTTAAACAGTCACTGTTAGAGCTAACAGTCCATTGCTGAACGGTTCATGTTAGCGCGCTGTTAAATTGTAAATGATAAATTAATTTTGCCGTATTCTCAATAGTATAAATTATGAGCAACTAAATTGCAAATAATTAAGTATTCCACGTCGCTGGCTGCTTGCAACAAATTAAAGGTAACATGACATATAATTGATATGCGCTCAAATTGCGTATACGCAGCATTGCCTGCATAAAGGTCAACACAATTTTAAATAGGCTTTTAAATATGCACATATATATGTGCAATTTCTATTTTATTTGCACAAAATAATGCATGTTGTTTACGCGACGCTGAGTTCTGCTAATGTTATTTATTTGTTTTTGTTGTTTATTCGCAGCATACTTTGGTCGCGGCCCATACCGCTGGCCTGGTACTTCCAACCGCAATGGGAGCGCAAACATGGCAGACGCTGGCCGCGCGCGCTCTGTGATAATTGGATACGTAACGACCGATTCTTGAGGTACGTATGTGTGTTAGTGTATAAATGTATATATGTGTGTGTGAGTGTATGAGTGTTTGGCATGCCGCCTGGTATGTTGTCGCTGATGGCTGGTTGGTTGGCTGCTTGTGTCGCATTGTTGCAATTAATGCAGGCATTTCATGTTGGTTGTTGTTTTCAGCAGTTGTTAATGTTGTTTAGTTGTTGTTGTTGTTGCACAAATTGGCATGTTGCGCTAATTGAAGTTGTTTGGCCAGCTTGTTGTGCATTTTTGTAATTAGTCGCTTGGCCGAATTAGCAACAATTCTTCTTGGTAATTTGCAGAAACTTTGCCGCCGATTTGCCGCTATGTCCTTGCACACTTGATCAGGCCGTGCTGGACTTGGGACGTTTCAGGCCGGACCGCGAATGTGACAAGGACTCGAATCCTAGCTGTCTGCGGCATCGTGGTGCCATTCATTGCGTGGTCAGCGGCACACCCGTGTAAGTATTGCAGCTTATTTCACTGCAGCCTATGCTAAATGAGAATATCCTGTCTGACGTTAATGGCTTGCAGTGCACAAGGAGCAGAGCAGCAGTGCTGCTACGATCGTTATGGCTTCCTCATGCTCACCTACGATCAAATGTGGGGCTCACGTCCAAGGCGCATACACAACTTGGGCAAAATGCCGTGGAATGAGGCCAGCAAGGTGCCGACGTTGTCCATGTGGTTCCACGACATGCGTCCCTTCTACAGCTGCTGCCACTGGCAGGAGGAACAGGCCGTCGGCTGTGAGACTTATCGCTTTGAGCGTCGTCCAACGCAGGATTGCGTGGCCTATCAGGCGCCGGGCGTCGCAGGCGTCTTTGGTGATCCACATTTCATCACCTTCGATGGCTCACAGTATACTTTCAACGGTGTGGGAGAATTCGTGCTGGCGCGCAGCACGGACGATAATCAGCGCTTTGAGGTGCAGGGACGCTTCCAGCAGCTGCCCAAGAACATGTACGGCGCCGTGCAGGCTTCACAGCTGACTGCTGTGGCCATGCGTGGCAATACGACGGTGACCATTGAGGTGCGCATCAGGCCGCTGCATGCGCGCTGGCGCTACCGCCTGGATGTGCTGGCCGATGGCCGCAGAGTGTACTTTGATCGCGAGAGTCTGAAGTTTCAGCATTTCGATGGAGTGACTGTGTACACGCCCACGTATCTGCTGAATCAGTCGCAGGTGGTGATCCAGTTCGATGCCGGCATTGGCGTGCAGGTGGTGGAGAACGAGGGATTCCTTACCGGACGTGTCTACTTGCCCTGGCAGTTTATTGTAAGTATTCCATGAGAGTGTGTGTGTGTGTGTGTGTGTGGCAACACATTGGCATCATAATTTTTGTATGCATTCGATTGTTTAGAATAAAACAGCGGGTCTCTTTGGCAATTGGAGTTTCAATCCCATGGATGACTTTGTGCTGCCGAATGGCCAGCAGGTGCAACTCAACTTGAATAATCTACGCGATGTGCACAACAACTTCGGCATGAAGTGGATGCTGACGGATCGCGAGGTGCCGGGCGTGGGCGTGGCACTGTTCGCGCGCGAATTTGGGCGCATGGCCAGCTACTATGCGAATTGGACGTTCCAGCCGAATTATGTTATGGATCCGGATGACTTCATACCGCAGAATCGCACAAAGGACATCGAAATTGCCGAGGAGCTATGCGGCGAGTGTGCGCAGTGTAAATACGATTATGGCATGACGTTGAATCGTGATCTGGCGCACTTTACCAAGAACTACTTTGACAGTTTGGTGAATATACAAGCGTCGAATGGCAGGTAAGGCACAATTTGCATATGTTCCAAGAGATTTACATTGAGCATGCGTTCCTGTATGCATAACAGGCGCGTGGTGTCCTGCGGTGTGCTGCAGACGCCACGTTTTGGACGCAAGCTGAGCTTTGATTTCATGCCGGGCGCCAAGGTGGCATTCGAGTGCAATGAGGGCTTCATCATCATTGGCGATCAGCGGCGCGAGTGCATGGCCAATGGCATATGGAATGTGCCCGAGTACGGCTACACGGAGTGTCTGCGTAAGTAGAGTGTACACCATAGCTTAGCCTTAGAATGTATCAGCTGAGTATGTCTGACCTGTGAATGTTGCAGGTGAGGTCTATTATACGCGACGTGTCGCTTTTATTGCAATTGGCATTATCGTGCTGGTCATATGCCCGCTAATGGTTTGCATTGTGTGCGGTGTCTATCGCTTCCGTCAGAATCAGCTGAAGGAGGATCCGCACTGGCAGATGACGTTGCCACGTTCACGTGCCTCGTCGCGCACCAATCTGCGCCAGCTGAGTCGCGGTCCGGACGATGACAGCGATACAGATGCGACGGGCACGTTGAAAAAAAGTAGGTCATATGATAAAGTTTATCGTACGAATGAACCACTACCGGGAAAACCGCGTATTGATTTTCCAGCTAAGAAATGGGATCTGGATGAGGACGAGGATGTCACCTCATCGGAAGGTAGTGAAAATAAAGATACAAAAATAGCTAAGGATATACAATACATTAATAAAACAGGTGAGAAACCCAAGCAAGCCGGCCGCCGCTCCATGCGTTCCCCCTCGGGCACCGATCTAACCGAGCACGATGAGGGCACACCCATCGACGAGCATGGCCGCCATGTGGGTGACGATGACGACGATGACGATGAGGCCGATGTGCATGGCTTGCATCAGGGCCAGGTCTATCCTGCCGGTTACCATCAGCCGCCCTCGCCTGAGGATGAGCACGACACACAACGCGTGCTTCAGCAGCAGCAGGCGCCGGCACCGTACCAGCAGCAGTACAGTCCCACATTCAGCGGCTTGGATAGTCGCAATAGTGGCGCCAGTTCGGTGAATTATCAACCCAATGCTGCCACACAGAATCGCTTTGGCGGCGTGCCCGTGTTGCCCAGCAACAGTCAATTCTACAATCGTCCAGCATCACAGACGACGTCTGTGCCGATGCGTGCAGCGCCCACTACGCTGCCGAATGTGGCGCCTGCGCATCTCACACAGGACACTGGTTTGCCCTCACCGCCACATGCTGCCTCACCCACGCCCTCGGTGCAAAAGTCCACCGAGGTCTAACACATGTCTAACACAAGTCCAACAATGTATTCGTCCTTTAACGAAAACAATGCCGCCATATTGACACACATCATTCTCTAGGCATGACACATCATCCTCATGCTGTACAGCTGCAAAGTTCAAATTTTCAAAAAAAAAAAAGAAAAACCAGAAAAAATAAACATCAACACAAAAATAATAATAATACATTTTAAATAATATGCAATTATTTCTAAGTTTTTGTTTACTAAAATAAATTGCCATGTTGTGTTTTATGCAATGCCCACCGTAGTCCGCACATCTGCCATACCACAAAACCATGACTAAACAGCGCGAAAAATAAACTAAAAATGTAAAATAACACATGCATTCAAAAAATATTTAATGCCATTAATTGTCATATACATTCTCAAATTAACAATACACTGTACAAATTTGGTTACAATTTACACAATTTACACAATTAATATGCAAACAATGGCCGCGGGTAATGCATAACCTTTTATTTTCGTTTAATATTTGTATTTAAGTTCAAAACTCGGCATTTGGCTATGCGCATAAAACAACAAAATTCAAAATTTTATTCAGTTCCATGCAGTTTATACTTACACACACATACACTATGTACATCAATAAATTTAATAATAAAAATTAAATTAGTTTGTTAGTAAATTGTTCATTGGTTTATTTTTCTAAACATTTACAGCTTCGATACTGACACTGACACTGATACCAACAACAACGATATCGATACTGCTACCGATACCGATACTGTTAATGCCAATTGTTACACCAAAGCGCACACGTCGCGTATCAAGTGAAATTTCATTTAAATTATTTGATAATTTTTGTATATTTATTGTTATTTCTGTGGCTTTTGTGTAACATTTGCGCATTTAAATGTTTCCCCACTCAAATTTACAAATTAAAGCAGAAAAATTCTTTAGTTTTTGCTGCTGCATGTGGCGCAGCATATTGCAGTGTCAGTTGCTCCTGTATGCATTAAAATTGTTAAAGCGAAAATAAAGTTTAGCTAGGGAATATATGCATACAAAATATGACAGTATATATTTAATTAAGACTCAAGGCGCAGTGCTCTCAGTCTCACACCGATTCCGTATGACATTTTTGAGAGCCTTTGGTTTTAAATCTTTGAACTGCATGTCATTATAGCTGCCATTCGTAGCAGATTGCAGCAACGAACTTTTGCTGCGTGTTGTCAGACTTCAAACTTAAATCTAGAGTCACTTGGCAATCATTTATCATGAAATGCTGAGCGTTAACCGGGTTGAAGTATTGCCTTAGCGCGGTTAGTTTAATTTTGCCATAATAAAATAGAAAAATAAATAAATTAAGCTGATACAGCTTCTTCGCTACCCATTGGCAATTTGTCGACCTTGATGGGATACTAAGGTTCGGATCTAAGAAATAAAAGGAAGTATTTGGCTGCAGATTGCATATGTACAAGTAATAAATTCTTGCCCATAAAAGTAATTTTTTACATTTGCTCACACTTTGCACGCCATTTATTGTGTTTTACTCTATTGCACAGAGCACAGTGCAGTGCATTATTCTTGTAAAACAGAATTTAATTTATTGTCCTTAAACATTGCGTGCACAGAAGCACTGAATGAGTGCATGCATTAACTGCTGCTGCTCCAGTCACGCCAAGCCAAACCAAACCGAGACAGATTCACACTTGATGTAGCCCAGCACTGGCCGCTAAGGCACAAAGGCATCGCGGCATTGAGGCATTGACAGTCGCATTTGCAAATCACGTCGTTGACCCTGCGGGGCAATGCATAAGTTATGCGCTCAATTGTTTTCAAAGTCTCGGCTGTGCTCGCAGTTGGCGTGCTGTGAAAATGTTAGCAGCCAGCCAAGCAATTGTCACTTAGCAAATAAATTTAATAAAACTGAAGGTTGCTTATTGCACTCGCCACAATTTCATTGAGCGAGCGTTAGCCAATGCCAGCTGCACTGACAACAAATGCTTGTGAATCCTTGCTTTCAAAGCACTTCATTGAGGCATACAAGTTCATTACATTTAAGGCTTTGCACAGTAGCTGTGAGATTCAAGGAGCACAGCGCACACTCATCGACTAAACGTAGACTTGCATACGATTGTGAGTACAGTACAGTGCCGCTGCTTGATATTTGTTACAAATGACTGTTTTTATTTTTATTGTTTGTTAACAGGACCTTTTATTAATTTGATAAAAATAAGTCGGTTATTGCTATTAAAGTAGCAGTCTATTAAAGTTGCCAAAACCTGAGTTCATTTGTAATTTATATTGGCTACAACGATGTCTCAGGTAGTCACTTATATGTAGGTTTAAAACATCCTTGATCTCTACAGATCTACGCAAGGGAACTATATGCATATGCACAATAGGCAACGCTGTGCGAATATTGTCTTGTGTGTGGTTATGTGTAGCGCAGCCTTGAGTCTGCACGAATTTTTTGAATGATTAAAAATTAATTCTTCGAACAGGGTCAGTGCTGCGCAGAAGTCCAGCATTGGTTAAGCGAAGCATGTAACTAAATTTCATATAAACAATTTTCATGTTTTTGTTTACATGCATTCAAAACTTTTTAGCAAATATTTTGCTTGTCAAATATTTGTCTCAATATTTCACTTTGCCCTGTACGCAGTAATAAAATTTGAAACATTCACTTGCAGACCAAAAACTAAAACTGCATTCGTCAGGTAACAAATGTTTAGTTAATAATTTAAAGAACTAAAGTTTTGCCACACGTGCTGCCAGTTTTAGCAAAAACATGTAACAAGCAAACCACATGAATATTAATATGACTAAAAAACCAATAAATAATCTCCGATACTGCACAGTGCGACTGCTTATCGAATTTTGGCTACCTATGTACAACATAGCCATGCATAACTTATGCAGGCATGTGCTGCTGAGCACATTCCGATTACATGGCACGAAAATAAAGGAATATGCAAGCGCATGCAGAAGTAGCCGCAAGCTTGACAAATGGCAGATACGCTGCGCTTCGAGTGCTTTGAGACAATTTTCGGAAATTAAGCAAAAAGGAAGTCGATATTTTTGCAATTTCATAGTTGGCGCTCTGGCGGTGGGTGCATTTTGTTTGCACGCGGCAAAGTCAAGGCAAGACATTAATCTTAGAGCCAACTGACACGATGTTTTCGTTATGTAGTCACGCCAGTCACGCCCTTATCTGCACATACACATATACAAGCACAAACACAAACACAAGCATCAGCAGAAGGAGCAGAAAAAAAAAAAGCAAATGAAGAAGCAGCAGCAGTAGAAGCACATTATGCCAATGTCAATCAATCTTTGGCAAATTGATAGACAAGTTGGCATTGTATGGCATTGTAATTGGGTTTACTGTTGTGCTTGCATAGTCCTTGCATTACACACACACACACACATACACATACACACAACCCCACTCATGAACAAGCCTTGTATTGACAAAACCCTTCGTTGACCTGACTTAAATTTATTAAAATAATATTTCAAGTTTTGGCTTTTTTCGTGCAGCACCTTCCAGCGTCTTCCATATAAGGCAGGCATAAAAAAAGTAGAAAAAAAATTAAACCGATAAAATAAATCATGCAAGGCAACGCACGTCGCTTTGCTTTCTTTTGCTGTTGGCATAGTTTATTTTCATATTTTCCTATTTTTTTGGTTTATTGCATGTTTCTTTTTTTCTTGCAGGCATTGAGGAGCATCAAGCACGCGTTGCTAGCATCTCACTGGGCATGGTATTGCTTATTTTGATACCGTGTCTATTGTTGCTGGTGTGCGCCGCAAATTATTGGATACGCGAGAAAATTGCCAAAGAGGAGGCTGCCGCAGCGCTGTTGGCAGCCAAGGCAGCGAAGAAACCAAAGAAATTTAATTAATGTTATTTTTGCTAAGCTTAGCCTTGCCTGGCTCTGGCTTGCCAATGTTCGTTACTAGGGTTGTTGTTGTTGCTGTTGCTGTTTATGAAAGACTTCCTGACAATGCGCGTACCACTATGATTAAATGAATTTCAGTCTTGTTTTTTTGTATATATATTTTTTTTTTTGATTTTATTGTATTTATTGTAATTTTTGTATAGCAGCTTTGTGGTGAAAGCACAGCGACGCAGCAGCACACAGGGCAGAGCACAATACACAGCATGCAGGATGCAGGAAACTCGATTAGCTATGCTTTCATTTTGCAAAACTTTATATTGCTTTATTAAATAATTTCCGTTCGCAGTAGCTGTGTGTGTAACAAACAAAAAAAAGTATAGGAAAAAAAAAACTAAACTTGATTTAATAACCATTTATATTGTGATACGCATATTTAGTTTTAGACGTGCCTTAAAAGCTTTAACAAAGAAAAAAAAGAAATAAAAAAATTTTATATCGTATAATAATTGCCTTTTATTGCGCTGTAATGATAGCTTGCTCTATTGTTGTTTACATAATATATGAAAGTTCCTGGGACTTGAAAAAGTTTATTTTTTAATTTGAAAAAAAATTATAAACTTGCTATACCGGCTCAGCAAACAATTTACATGAAAGCATGTAAAAATAGGCCAATTCTAATGATGCGTGATGCCAGCTAAAGGTTGGCTGGCAGACAGTTTATCTTTGACACGCATGGAGATTCGTCCCATGGTGGCAAAGCCCTCAGCTTTAAATGGGCTGAAGTTTAACAAAGTGGCTAATGAGAGATAGGCGAATTACCTTAAAAAAAATTTTATAAGTCAACAATAACTTGCGCATCTATCCTTAAAAGAGTAGCTGCGAAATTTAGATTGGAAAAATTTCTGATAAGGCTATATAGTTGCGGCTATTCTTGTACACATTTGCCACTGCAGTCCCCTGTAATATGATTAGTTGAGAATACTTTTTTAGTCAAATTTAAGTCCAAAAGTTTGATCAATTCAGTAGAACAATTGTGGTAGCCCCATTGATAGACCTTTTCCGCTTAAAAGGTAAACAGCTTAGCATCTTAATTCGTAGTTCGACTTTAAGTTCATAAAAAAAAATAATTCAGAATATAGATTAGTGACATATTTTTCTAACCATTGCGCGATGCTTAAATGTTTAAGATGATATATAAATGCAATGTTGGTACTCAACCAGTGTAAATTCACTGCGCACAATGAAGAGATTAACAGCGACCAATCGAATTTCAGCATCTTTTAATTAGGTATGAAGTCACAGCAGACACAATTGCGGCAAGCAGACGCGAGTAATCTGCTGCCTTACAACTGTTGCCTTGAGTCAGACGTTGCAGGTGAGTTTGACGTTTCATTTGAGTTCGACTCAGCTTAGGTCAGCTTACTGACCACTTGATTTAATCTACAGCATATCTGTCTAAATCAGTTTGTCAAACCTCATTGTCAGTTTGAGCTTAGTCAGACACATGCAATGGTGCCATATTGTGCGTAATATTTCGTCGGCTTCTGTGGTTAATTAAGCGAAGTCAGCTGTTGTCAAAAGCTCACAATCTGTGCACTATGCAGACTGACAGTTGTATGGCTTTATACACGATTGACTTAGCACACAATGAGCTATAGTGTGGGGAAATGTGATTTCTGCACATAAGCTAACCTAAAAGCATGCTATAAAAAATATTAAACACAAATTTTAATCAAACACCACACATGCAGGGTTCAATTAGTTATTTTATTGAATTTCACATACATATATATATATGTATATATATTTATTTCTTTTTGCAACATTTATACAATAGAACAGTATTGCCTTCATACTTAATCAATTAAGTTACTTTTTTATATTAATATATTCTCCAGTTTAGCTATTTAACTTAACTAATTCTGCATAATTGCATTAAATATACTTAGAGACATGCTTAAATTAAACAAAATTGCTTAAGAGTCGTATATTTTATATATAATATGAACAACAACAGGATTGTTAAAGAAAATATAATATTAGAATGTGAAATGCGTTAACATGCTTAATGGAAAGGTACAGTGTTACATAATCGACAACAACATAAATAATGCGTTGCACTTAGTTTTAACAAGACTACAATTAAATTTTCTTATTTATCATTTGAACAAGTTTGCCATTAAGTTTGACAATAAGTGAGTTATTCTTGTGTAGCGCAATATACATTTATTAAGTTACTCATTAAATTTTAGTTTAAATAGGCCTTAAGAACTATAAAGCTATTTTCAGTTATAGTTTAAGATTTGTCCATAAATGATTTTTGTTTAGAGTTTTTCTTTATTACACATTTTTTATTTTTTTTTTTTTTGTGGGTGGAATTAATATGCTATGATTTTCTTTTTCAATTAAATTACAGTTTTTTTTTCTGCTTTATATAGTTTCCTGTAGTGTATACATAAAAATATTTGTTTTATTTTTGTATTTTTTTTATTTTTATAATATAATATTACTTTTTATTAACTTGCATAGATTGGTGCTGGCTTGCTTCGTGTTTTTGAGACACACATATTAGAGCTTAATTTTAATTTTTAACTTTTGCCTGTCATTTCATGTTTATCATGTATGTTTATTTTTGCATTTAATTGTTAGAATTTTTGCTTAATTAGTGTCGTAAAAATTTTTACAGTTTTTTTTTTTTTAATTTAGACACGTTTAGTTTTGTTTTTGTTTTATTTTTGTTTTTTTTTCTTAAAGTTGCAATGTGCATTTTTTATTTGACATTGTTGTAAATTCAGCTTAAGAAACCATTAAAAAAGTAGGTATACAATTATAGTTAGAGAAGAAATGAAATTTAATTACTTTAATACAGTGGTACTGATTTTTTTTTTTGTGCGACAGTGCGCGCAGTTGGCGTGAAGGACAGCAAAGTACGAGTAAATGAATGTGAGCAAGAATACTGCTGCCGGGCAGTTGCGAATGAATGTCGAGTTGTCAGTGAACATTAAAAGTTTTTTATTTCTATTCCTTTGGTTTTGCTACATTTTATTGCTCGCTAAATGGGTAATTAATTTTTTAAACAAGCCTTAACAGCATAGCAACAGTAGCAAATAGTTCTGCTTGTAGCGCGCGGTGCTGTAATTAAGCAAAGTTAACATAAAGATGGGACTGACCTTGGCGAAATACATAATTATTAGTGGGTCAATAAAACATTGTTGTTTATAAATATGTACAAATGAATTAGCTAATTGCAAAAATGTAGTTTAACAGGAACATAAATATGTTTGCTGTTAGCTAGAAGTGCACAGTTGCTGTTATGGTTAATGCGCTATTAATAGATTTGTGGTTTGTTTTAAATGCATTTTTATAGCATACTTTTAAGCTGTGCTATTCAATTGCTGCTTTACGTAATAAAATAATATGTGAACAAATAGATGTTTTATGCAAGTGTGTTAAAAAAAATATTTAATGCGCTGTCTGCATATGCATAGTAACCTGCATGTTTAGTTGAATGAGGTTTTACTTTACTTTATTTGGTCAGAAAAGTTAAACTATATTAGACACTGTTATTTCCATTGGTAAGTATAACTATGAATAATTATAATATATATTTAAATACTAATATTATGTACTGTAGTTCTTTGATTGTGCATTCGTCTTGCCTGCAAATAAATAAGCAAACATGAAAAGAAAAAAGAAAAAAAAACAAAACGGAAGAAAATTAGTTACACTGCTCGCATACGAAATTAAATCACATGGCCAACACATACATTTAACGTATAGCATTTTGATATATACAACTTGTTTATGCCTTTACCGATCACGCAATTCAATTTAACCCTTCACGCCCAATTACGCCTCATGCGCTGCCAGCAAAGGCAGCAGCTAAACAATTTGGCTCATGGCAAGCAGCCAATGGCCAATGTATAATATCTAACGGGTAACGACAAGTGTCAATGTCAAAGGCGTAACAGAACAGATAGAGAAAGCTAGTGACTGGGAGATAGAGAGAGACGCAGGCAGACAAACAAAAGTTCAGACATGTTTGTTATGCCAAACGCATACGACAATTTCGACCAAATACGAGCATGTATATGAAAACCATTTTAGCATATTAGCCATTTTATTTATCTCTCTTCCAGCGTGTATGTGTAAATGCGTCTGTCTGTGTGTGGCACACATAAACTGTTTGGGCATAGCAAGGCTAAAATCGCACGCCCAAAAAGTAGTAGAACATTTTTTATTGGTTTGGCAAAAATTAAAAATTTCAAACACGTATATTTTTTTTTTTTTGGCGCTACTGTTGCGTAACCAAGTATAGGCAAAATGCTATACTTTGTTGTTATTCGAGAAATGTTTATTTCTGTGGCTGTTTTCTGCTTGTTGTTCGTTTTTGTTGTGTGCACGCTGTGAAGCGTTATTAAATTGCTGTGGCTTGGCTCCTGACCAAAAAGTTGCTATGCAAAATTATGTTATGCATATGCGCATGCATATAAGTCAATGTTAAAAAGAGAAAAAATAAAAAAAATACAAAATAGAAAGTAGCAAAAGGAAAGTAAAGTTCAACGCAACTGTAAGCTACAGGAAACAGCATGTCTTGGCTAGGCAAAAAGCCACAAATCATGCACAGCCACATAGTTCAAGTAATTGCTCGACAATGTTAGCTGTCAGCTACTGACAACTTTCCGATGATATTCATGGCAGAAGAAAAAAAGAATCAGAAGAAAAAAAAAAAAAAGTAATAGATAAAACACAACATTTTCTATGTTTCTCTTTTTTGCTACCTTTTGGTTGTGCGAAAGTTCTTCTACATAAACACGTACATAAAATATGGTGAGAGCACGCAGCTGTAACAGAAATTGAAATCGATTTTGATATTAAAAGTGATTTTGTAAACAATTTCTTGGCCTAACCGCACCAACGAAGCTGTACAGCAGCAGTCATGTCCTGCGAAATCTCTAAGCGTTGCGCACGTACATATCGAAGAGTTATATGCGAGTGTAAGGATAAGACAACAATTCTAAGCCATTTTCGTGTCGTTAGCTTAAGCAGTAAAAATGAAACTTTTGCCTACTTTTGCCTGCTGCCAGCGTGTGAGCATTGCTGATTTTTATGGCAGGTTTGTGCTGCTGTTGTGCGCAATTGACATGGGTGTTTTTTCTGTTTCTTCTTCCTTTGTTTTTTTTTTTGTTTATGTGTTTAAAAAACACTCATGGAAATATTTCAAGTCGATTACTATAGACGGTCATGACCAATCGAGCGGCTTGTATTGCAATCTAATAGAAAATTTATTTTATTACATTTTTATTTACTATTTTATGTTTCTTGTCTTGGCATTGTTGGCTTTACGCTATGCTAGCTGCATCACTGTCGCTTATGTCGTATATTCAGTGCATGTAGTGACTGTTCATAGTGTTTATTGTGCTGAATCGCAAGTGATTGCTGATATAATCAGTTGACTAAGGCATTTCGACTAGTATAGATTGGATAATGTATGTGAAAATTGTTGAGAAGCAAGGTTGAAGCCCAAACTTCAGCAGATATAGGACATATAAAGATGACAGAAATGCAGGGAAAGTATCATCAGGAGCTTATATTAGCTTAAATATGCAAAGCAGCCACATAAACCAATTAATTCAGCACTTGAAAGGCGATTACTTTCTTGTATCAGCATGAGAGATCAATTAGGAATATCATACATTTATAAAAACCGCATCTTAAAAAGGAAAGTGCACTTCATTAGTATACAGCACAGAAAACTGTTAGTAGGCATAATTGCACGGGTTGAATTTCAAATACTTAGAATATACGAAGAGATTTCAGAGTTGAACTGCAGAATAGAAATGTACAAAATGAGAACATCGCTCATGAAAATGCTAGCAGCAGCTTAAATGCATTTCAAGCTGACTTCCCTACATACCATACATAATGGTGATTTGATAAAAAATTTCAACAATAATTGGCTAACTCTGTTACTTCTACACGAAAACCATTTCTAGAACTGCTATTATATTTTGTGCTCACACACAATCGAAACTGAAAGAAGGACAAGAAGAAAAGCAATTACAAATGTGCTCAAAGGCAATCAACTACACACCACATGTGACACGAGAGAACAAGCAGAAAAAAGTGCAGCATACTTTTGTGCACTTACGTGTATTTCACTTCAGGCAAAACTTCAGGGTAAATAACGCATGCATTACTTATACGTAGTCGCATAGCTGTACTGGCAAGCGGAATAAACGTTACAAATCCAAGCAGCAATTGAACAATTTTACGGACAATTAAGCAACGACAACAACAACAACACCAACAACAACAAGAACTATGTGAAAAAGGACAAAAAAGCAGCATACTACGCTGTCGAAGGTCAAACTAGGAAAGGCATATAGAAAAGCTATGCAAGGTATTGCAGGCGTAGCAAATATCGATTAGTTAAATGTGCAAAAAAGATATGAAAAAAAAGAAAAAGAAAAGAAAAAAAACAGACAAAACGACAGCCAGGCTGACATATTGCAAGCAAATTGTATTAAAATTGTAAATTACTCAATGTCTGCCTTGCCTTGCCTTGCCTTGCTTTGTCTTGCCTGCCTTGTTGGCCCGTGGCTCGACTGTATTGTGTGAGCAAATGTATGCGCAACAATCAAAGGCTAGTCAGCAGCTGAGAAGTGCGCATACTTATGGCAGCGACAACATGCGCCACTTGTGCCATTGCTGCCATTGCCTTTGCCTCTGCTGCTAATGTAATGTGGAGAACAGCTGCAGGCCATAATAGAAAGGACTCGAAGGACTTGTGTGCGCTATGTGAAATGTTTAATGTGCTGTAAGCGAAAAATACATAAAAAAAGACAACGGAAAAATAAAATCAAGACAAAATTACAAACAACTTTTTGATACACTCTACATGCAGCGTGTTGTTGTTGCTTGTGTTTCTTGTTTTTTTTTTTTTATGCTTTGTCGTTTGCATTTAATTGAAAAACTTTTTCCACATACGATTTGTGGTCGATTTTATTGTCATTGCCAGTGTCAGTGTCGTTGTTGTGGTGGCGGCTTCTTGTTTGTTGTTGATGTTGTTGTTGTCGACGACCACATTGAGTGCAAGGAAATGTTAATTCGAACGTATAAATTTAATTGAAATAAAATGTACAAAGCACTGACATACACACACACACACATAGACAGTCACATTGAGCGATTGCCTAACGCCGTTGCATTGTTGTGTGTATTTGCTATTTGCAGCACTTAGCGCCTTAGCTTATGCTACAAATTGCATTGCAAGCCAGGCTGGCACGCACGGCATATGCATGAATGGAAATCAATTTTGTTGTAAAGTGAAATTGATTTGTTGTCACTAACATTTAGACTCGTCTTGTGTGTGTGTGTGTGTGTGTGGCAGCGCAAGTAGCTGACTGAAGTGTGTGTGGGCATGAGCTGAGTTCCGTGGCTGAGTGTGGGAGTATGTGAGAATGTGTGGCTGCATGATTGCATGGGTGTGCTCTGTCTCTCTAACTCTGTTGCCTGCCGACTGCGTTGTCGTGGGAATTGCGAATCTATGTCGCTATGCAAATGTCATCATCATCGTTGTCTGTTTTATTTGCCTCTGCAATTTGTTCATTTGTGTTTACTTTACTTGCGGGCGTGCATAGCTGTTTGACATACGCCCACTGCTGCCTCCCACACACGCACGCAACACACATGCAGCTGACAGCTTAGTGTGCCAAGCCAAGCTGTGGGCTAATGTGTGTATGTGTGTGTGTGTGTGTGTGTGGGTGTCCAAGCTATGTGTATGGCATGTGAACGATACTCGTTTATTCATTCGTTTTAATTGAAATTAGTGCTGAGTTTGGCTTAAGTTCTGCTTGATGAGTAACTTGTTATTATGCACTTAGTTATTGTTGTTGTTATTTTTGTTGTTGCTATTGTTTTTGTTATTGCTATAGTTTCCGTTTAAGCCTTTGGGTTTAATTTGGCATGCAGGCAACAATTTGCAAGCACATGGCACATTTGTTTGCGCTCTGCCTGTATGTGTTTTTGTTTTTTCCATTTGCTGGCTTTTAAGCTTGTGGTGCGTAATTAGTGTGCATTTAAAATAAATTTATGGCCATGCTTAATTGTCAAAAGACACATGGGCATGCATACTGTTTTTGTTTTGTTTGTTTTGTTACGTTTTTTTTTTTTTTTGTATGCATATTACAACAAAGTTGTACTGTTATTCACTTGCACCTGTGTATTAAATGATAAGTGCTAAAAATCTGCTGTGAATTGCTGCACTGGGGACTTTCATTTTTTATACACAAATCTGTGCCGTTGTTGCATAGGTACGTCGAATGTTTTTAAAAGTCAGTCGTTTAGTTAACTTTTTTATAAATGTTCATATTCTTCTCTTTAGTAATACAGGGTCAGAGAAATGAATTTCCTTCTCCTTTAGCAAACAATTTAAAATCAGTTTATGTGAGTGCTGACTGAGGACTCCTTTCTTCACGTCTGCTAGTCTTCTGCATGTAGCTATCTATTTTGGAAGTGCATCCAAGCTTCCATTTCTATCCAATTTGACATCTTCTTTAGCCAGTTACCACTGTATTTGCTGTTCGCAGTTTGGTTTGTTTTTTTTGTTGTCTTTTAAGCAATTTGGAAAGCATCTGATTTGCGCAAATGCTGCCTATCTGTGCAAGGCGTTAAATGATCAGCCATTTCAGACTGAATGCTCTGCCGCAACGATGATTTTACGTTCAAAGTTTACATTAAGAGCGCAAAAAGAGTTTTGTCGTTTTGTTTACTTGTTTTGTTCGCTGTAACGCACAAGTTAACTTTTGCGTTTGTTTTTATCATTTATTAACAAAGAGTTTGCCTTGTCGTTGTCAATACAAAGCAAAAGTTTTGGCTGAAGCTGACTTGCCAAAAAGCCAAAAGTTAACAACTGACAGCAATAATCAAACAACAAAGTGAAAGTAGCGCCTAAAGCTTGACAAACTAACAAAACAAAATATAAAAATAAAAATGTCAGCACAAAGCAAATCAAGCAACAAAACTAAAAAAAAGTTGATTTGTGATACAAAAAAAAAAAAATAAAAAAAACAACTAAAACTAGCATAATACTAAAAACAAAAAAAATATGCGTAAAAATAAACGTAAATGCAGACAAGCTGCAAAAAATAGAAAAAACAAGTGAGTCAAGTTTTGCGCATTTGTCAGTAGTTGAAATGCGGAAGCGTTGCGCAAACCTGCTGACACAGGCAAACAAAACAAAACAGAACAGAACATGGCAAAAATGCTAAGCGCAAAGTTGAAAGCCAAGCACGCAGCAGTGACAACACGGCGACATGCCCACAGCAACGCCCAAGTCAAACAGAAATAAAAAAAGATGGAAAAAGGGGCAGCCTAGTTACACGTGTTTCAGTTGCTGTGAAAATTGCAAAAGCAAGGCAAAGTCGCATATTTGCGCAAGGTAAATGTGGCAGCATTAGAAGAAAGCAAAATAAAATATATGAAAAAAAAAAAAAAACAATAAAATAAATAAAATAAAATTAAGATAAGCAAGCAAGCACATAGCAGCAGCAGCATGAGGCAAACTGCTATAATTCAATAAATGCGTGTTGTGTCTTATCGCGTGCCTTTGTCTCCCCTGGGCTGCTGCCGCCGCCGCCTGATAACCTGCACAGGTCTTTGTTGCCCGCTGCTGCTGCCGTTACACGCTGTCAGCCCAAATTCTTTTTTTTTTTTCGTTAATGCTTAGCGACAACTTCTAAACTTGCAAGTTGTGTGCTGTGTATTTTATTTTATTTATTTTTTATTTTTTAAATTGCGCAACACATGTCGCAAGTTTTGTCGCTAATTTTAAGAAGAAAAAGAAAGTATAAGACGCAAATAAAAATAAAAAAGAAAATTCGTGCAAACATGCTAGGCAAGTGTAAACCGCTTTCCACTGCATGCACGGCTCGCGGCTTACATTTCGTATACGCACGCACTTGGCTTAAATTTAGTTTGTGTGCTGCATATTACGTATACGCAATGTATGCCGCGAGTACGTGCGCACATGCTTAGCCAGCAAGTATAGGCAACATTTCAGCATTTGCCTAACAACTTGACTTCGCTTGGCGCAAAGTAGACGACAACAGCCAACCACATTAAAGCATTTGCCAGCCATGCACGTAGGCAACTGCTACTTCATCAGCAGCATTAGCAGCAGCAGCAGCCGCAGATGTGGGTGTAGCAACACCAGCAGCAGCACGAGTGGGAGTAGGCGGAGGGATGGCAGTGAGAGTGAGAGTGAGAGTTGAAGTGGGAGCAGCATCATCATGCTGTCAGGCTTTTATCATGATTATAATGCGCATCCGTCATATTCTGCTGCTGCTTGTCTATTTTTTCTTCTTGTTCTTTTTCTTTGGCTGTTTTTACTTAGCAACTTTTTGTGAATTGTTGTTGTATTATTTGTTGTTATTGCGTATTTGCTGCCTGATTGCACGCTAGTAAAACTCTTGCCAGGCATCAAGCCGACAGCAACTTCTACATGTATATTATACATGCATGGCATGTAGCCTGCCCCTACACACTCTAACACCCACGGGGAGCGTGGGTAAATCTGCCATTCAGTCAACCTACGAACTTTGTTTCGCTTTGGCCAGTTTGTTTGTCTGCTTGCCTTTGACACATGCTGTCACACAATCACAATTTGCAGTTTTATGAATTTTTAATGAAAAATGAACTTTATGCGTCGTCTGTCATATTATATTATGCCTTGTTCTTGCTTTTTACTTTTCTTTTTGTTTTTTTGATTTTGTTGGTTTTTGTTTTCGCTTTGTCTTTTTATAAATTCTATACAAAACATCCAGCACAGTTTTGAGTTTATTTGCGGTATTTGTTAAAGGTTTGCAGCACGGCAAGGAAAAACCAAAAATGAACTTCATTTGCATGGTTTTATTTTCGACCCAATTAATGTGTGTGTCAGCAGCTCAACACCCACACACCCACACAGCCACCCACGTTAATGTTAGCGCGCGACTGTTGCGCTGGACAAATTAAATTTCTGCTACACTGTGCCGGAAGTGTGTGTGTGTGTGTGTGTGTGTGTGTGTGCGTCCTCTGCAAATACTTGGCTGGCTTTTTAAACCGGATGTGCGAAACAGAAAAAGAATAAAGCAACGCCAAAAAAAGAAACAAAACAAAATGAAAGTAAAAATAAAGAAAGGCATAGCACAGCCATAGTCTGGACGTTGACAGGCATTAATATATACACAGCCAGCTACACACACACACACATATACACAAAAGTGTAGCACGCAGTTAAGTTGAAGCAAATGCAAAGGCGTCAGAGGCAAATAAGCTGCAGACTGGCTGACAGCCTTAACGGCGTTAACGGTAGCCGCATAAAAATAAATAAATAAATAAAATATATATAAAAATAAGCATAAAGATAAAAATAATGTAAACCCGAAAGTGTTATATAAGGTTGACCAACTTTGCCCACGCCCTTTTACTATATTTGTTTCCGTTTTATTTTCTCTTTTCCCCTTTTCCCTTTTTTGTTTTTTTTTGTTTTTTTTTTTTACATTTGCTTTCTTCATTTTGTTTTGTCTTTGCTGCCTTTTGGGCTGGGTATTTTTTTAATTTTTTTATATTTTTTTTTATGTTGCTTTCTTTTGTTTATGGTGTGCGCCTCAACGCCTCGTTGTCGTTGTTGTTGTCGCTGCCGTTTTGTTGTTCGGCGGATTTGCTGTTAAGCAAAGCGGTAGGCAAAATATGTTAGCTTACTGCACGTCTACTCAGGCTTTTCTTTCTTTTTCTACACAATAGCGTTAGCTCTTTTTGTATCCTTCTTTTAATTTTCATTTTTATATGCAACGGACACTGGTTAGCTTAAATTTTGATTCATTATGAATTTAAATGAGAATTTTAATATGATTTATTAATATTAACAAAAAAAAAAAAGAAAAACAACAACAAAAGCGTAGCATAGCGTGTCGTGTCATAGCGTAGAAAAAGGCATGGCAACGAGATTTATGCTCAGAGTGTTGAAAATTTGTTTTATGTAAAATTTGTAAGCATCAGACATGGCAGTCTTTTAGGAATGCGTGTTAATAATAATTGGTGTTGGGCGTGGTTAGCTGTGGCAGGGTGTGAAGTCATTTTTTAAAATTCAGTGAAATATGATTTAAAAATAAAAATAAACTCAAAATGAAGTAGCACCAAATTAGTTGTGACGGCATAAGTTGTGCTTGTGCTTTGTATAAACACTTGTGGGCACAAAAATAGGGTCCATAATATTTTAATTGATTATACTAGGAAAGACTCAATTTCCATATTTAAATAGAGTCTAGGGACTGATGCTCTGAGATCTGTCACAACGGACTATATAGGAGAAGCTACAAGTGGGAAGTTATTCAGTAACAAATAATAGTAACTTCTTCATGGAAAGTGGCTTCAAGTTGCTTTTGGTCTCTAAACTGGTAACCTGTATATGTGCCATGTTATCATAAATCAAAAAGTATATACTGGAACAGAACATAACAAAACTGAAAAGCGATTTAGCATAGTGTAAATTGCTTTAGTAATTAGGTAAAAAGTATTGCGAATATCTGAATAAACTGAGAGATTTATAATTCTCCTACTTATTGTCAACTTATACAAAAATTAGGCATGCGTCTTTGCTTGCATTATGATATCAGATAGTCCTATTTCAAATGTAACAATCAGCACTCTGCTCAAAATGAAAGAAGAGCATATTTTTGTAGGCTCATTAATATATTAATTGACAATAAACCGAAGCAGAAGCAGACATGACATCATTGTAAAGTTGACAACAAGGCGCCAACGGCTCTAATCGACCGGAGGTTACTTGAAACTTTTGTTAGTTCGCACACAATTACACCAATTAAAATGTCCTCTGCTGGCTAAAATGTCTATGCATATGCAAATAAAGGCAGCCAATCAAATGAATACCAAAGTTCTATTGACTGGCAATAAACTTTCGCTTGGCTAGTTATTGCCTATTGCTGTGCGTCAGGTTGACCATTAATCAAGGAACAACAGCAAACAAACAAAAAGAAGAAAAAAAAGAAAAAAAAAAAAATAGCGTAAAAACAAAATAGAAAATAGCAAATAAGAGAGGAAAAAACAAAACATGCGATGTCTTTCATTTTTTTGGGGGTCAGAGTCAATCAACCTCAAAGTCAACACGATGTATAACAACACCCAAGTAACGCAGCAGCAGCCCAGCGAGAACGCGTGCCTAATGTAGCAAATAACAGTAGCAGGCTGGCAGGAAGGCAGAAGGACAGGCGGGGAAGGAGGAAGGCAGGGTGGCAGATAGGCAAACGTAGGCGCACACATTTAGCTATTCAACTCAAGCGGCATAGCCATCAATTTCGAAAAGTAAATTTGATTTTGTCTACAAGCAGCAGCTATGGCAAAGGCAGGGGGCACATTGACAACAATGGCAATCATAGCAACTTAGTGGCAACAACCACCACAATCACAACAACAACAACAACAACAACAAGGATAATCATTGTTAATCCATTTCTAATGATATGCCATTTGAGACATAATCATGGCAGTCAAGGCACATCATCTTCATTGTCGTTAAATTGCATATTTGCGCCTTTGGCATTAGCCGAAATTTGTGCGCATATCATGGCCATAAATAGCATTGAATGATAATAAAATAGCGCATGCATGTCGGTATGCCAGTCAGAAACCTTGCCCCCTCCAAGCATAACAACATTAATAAACTCATATAACGGTAAGCATACGTAAACGTAGGCAACTTTATGTAGTTATGCCAGCTGCCAGGCATAATGCGTGTCCTGTCGTTGCCTATACTACCTACCTACCCACACACATACATGCAAAGCAACTATGTGTGTGTGTGTGTACGTGTGGCTATGATATGATGCTGCATGTTAAAATATTTGTTATAAAAATATTTGCAGCCAAGCGAAATTTGTGTGCTTTACATGTTTTGTTTGTCGTTTGCTGTCGCTGCGAGACACTCCTTGTCGCCAGCTCATGTACGCAGCAGACGACACAAGCATTGTGTGTGTATCAGTGTGTGTGTGTAGTGTGTGTGCTGATACTTCCTCTTTGGGCCTTGCGGTCTTTGGAATGGCATGGCAACTTAACTCGTTGGCAAGTTTGTAAACAAAAACCCCAAAAAATTTATCGTATATGCATATGTCAGTATACAAAAATGCACAACACAGCTGATACATATATAAATGTGTGTATACACACGCACACTTGTGGCAAAGAGTATACACCCAGGCAAATGTTTGCTGCTTATGCAGATTGTGCAATCCATTAGTATATGAAATTAATTGCATAAGTGAATGAGCAGCAAAATGCTGAAATGTCTTTCTTCTCTTCTCTTCCAAATGTCAGTCAGTATATTAAAATTTTTTAGCTTGCTGTCAAAATGTGTTCCTTTTTTAATTTTGCTTGTCATAGAGATGAAAGCACACTTGCGAAGTTAGAAGTTGGGCTGGCATTGCTGAGTAATTCTTAAACAACTGACTTAGATGGTTTATAGAAAAGAACGTTTGGTCTTACAGAATAATGATGGCATCTGTGATTTTCATACAAAGAACCCTGCTTATGCATGACTCAGCGCAACTTTATACATTTACTGTTTTACTTGTCGTTTTTTTGGGTTTTCAATGGATAGGCATATCACAGGCATATCTATAACATATCCGTTCTATTTAAGATTTTTATTATCAGATATTTCAGTTCTTACAATTTTGTTTAGTGTTTTTATAAAAAGCGTAAAATTGTCTTCTGTGTAAGCTTGGGTGGTAGTTGATTTTATTTCGATAAATTTGTGTTAGTTTCACTATGCTTTGCGGTGAATAGCCCCAGCTGCTATGCTACCCTAGACGTATCCTATACTTTCCTGTGCTGCAATATGTTTTATAGATAACCAATAAAAACTTAAATGGAAAGTTTGTTAATCATTGATGTAGTTAAATTCTTTTTTGTGTGCACACTTTTGTGTTGCAGTGTAAATGAATTGGCGACGTACCCAGCATTTGCTCGCTTGTCTTATTATGGCTTTTATATTGAGTTGTTTTGGATTTATCTTGCTTATTGCTTCAGCTCTTTGCTTTGCTGTGTGCAGTGGGATTAAAAGGATATTTTTTTTAAATTCGCTTTCTATTTTATTTCCTTTTCTATGCTTTTGTGCTCGCAATGAAAATGCTTCATTGCAATTAGTTTCAACATGGTAAGGCTAAAGATAAGAACGCTTTTATGTTTGTTGTCAGTGAGTCAAGTGAGCAAATCTGCGTTAAACATCATTTGACGTTAAATGGCTGAAATAAGGATGCGAAAAGTTGCGCTTTGCACGTTTCCTTTATTGCTGTTCGAGGCAGAAAATTTATTTGATTTTTCTTGATTGATTGCTGTCGATAAGTGAATTAATTGCTCACACGTTTATATACAAAAAGAGGAAATCCCAAATGAAATAACAAATATAAAAATAAAAAGTTTTGCCAATTCAACAAAACTTAAGTGGCATTTGTTCGAAATCTTGTTATTCGTTCGATTTTGGCAACGTTTTAATTATTTGTGTTAACAAACTTATTTCAATCTGAGTTCGCAAAGTGAAATTGTCAACATAAAGCGAACTCTGAGATATTAAAACTTGCCCAGCAGTTGGGTGCTTTTGTGCCGAGCTCTGATACCAAACGAATTAGTTGCGGTCAAATGGTTAAAGTTACGTCATTATGCTTTAATTAAAATCTCCACAGTTGGATTTAGTGTTAGTCATTGGTTATTATTCAAAGTTATGGAAAATCATACAAGGCTGGTTATAAAATATTTGTTAAGCATTTTTCGAATTTCGGTTGTAAGTTTATTCTGCTAAGCAGATTTCCAATAATAGCTCAAAGCCCTCTGAATCAGCCAACAATGCATAACGGGAAGCTATTTTATTTATTTTTGCTTTAATTATATATGTGGCACGCAGTTCAAGGCATGATTGCTAGGAATCAGAGTTAAATTGCAGAATTCAAGAATCAAAAAGCTTCTGAAGTTGACGTGTATCTGTCTGAACTCATCGTATACTTGTTCATGAGTGTCTTCATAGACCGAATTTAAGAGACAAAAAAGCAGTTACTGAACTGCCAATATATGAAAAGTGACAGTTGGAATTTTGTTGACTTTAGGCAAAATAGCCTGTATACCTATACCATAAAAGGTAACAAAATATGTAATGGCTTTATTTCCTTGTTAAAACTTTACTGTTGCTCTGTACACTAGTAGAGAAGTAACTATATAATTAGGGAAAAATGGACTGTTATGTATAGATTAATGTAAATTGAATTTACTCACATTCATCGCATGTTTAAATAATTTCTTTGTGCTTTTACAGACTTATACAAAAACCTATTAAATCTTGCTTAGATTGCCAAAGTAAGGAGTTCCTTAACGATTTCTGCTTGCCAAATGTGAAAACATATGCGTTACAAGCAACCTAATCCTCTTGCAGGTAATGTCATTTGCATTAGAAACATTTATTTTGATTTATATGCAAACGGGCGAACTGCAATCGCAACAACTGCGCAGCAACTAAATATGCCATAAATTACGTATACGCGGCGTGTGCCAAGCCAAGCAGAAAGGCACAGCAGAAAAATAGAAAGCGGAGTATATGGCAAAAGGTAAGAGAATCGAACGAATGTAAATCATTTGTAAGTAACTCGCGAACACGTATGTGAGCAGTTCATGCTCCAGAGTGGAGTAGTTCGTGTACGCTGAGTGCAAAAGTCATTTTAGAATATAGTTGGGAGGCGTGCACACACACACATATATACTAAATATAAGCAAAAGGTGTATGTGTGTGCCAGTGTGTGAGAGTTGAACATTAACATAAATTACCTTTCACAACAATCCAACCGCAACGTGCAGCCACAGCCAGAGCCAGAGCCAGAGTCAGAGTCAGAGTAGAGTAGAACAGCGACAGTAGCAGAGGCAGTAGGAGTAGCAGCAGCAGCACAAGCACCAACAGCTTCAACAACAGATGCCACAAACACACAAGGAAATCGTTAACCACAGCTAGAAGACAAGCGACCTCCTGACTGACTTGGCCATGAGCCGGCAGGCGGGCATCCTATCAGGCAGATGACGGGTGACGGGTGACGTGTGACGCTGGGTCGGGTCACGTGTTGGGTTCGAGTGTGTGGTAATGAAGTGTAGTGAAGCTTAGGGAAGTGCATGCGTGCGTGCGTGCGTGCATGCGTGTGAGTTGTTGTCTTTTAGAGTATATTTCAGCAACAGCAAGACGAATCCTTACACATTTTCTATGTTTCCGTTTGAGCAGCATTTGCGGACGTTGCTGCTGCTGCTGCTGTCGCCGCCGTCGTTGCTGCTGATTTTGCTGACGATGTGGCCGCTGATGTTGTGTATTGCTGCTGTGCCTCTGCTGCTGTTGTGACTGTGGCTGCTCCTCCGCCAGTGCCGCCAGTGCTGCCACTTGCCGAGGATGTGCGCGAGACACTGGCATGACTTGCCATATTGCTGCGCGTTGCCGGTGTCGGCGCTGTGGGCGTGTTGGGCAGCAGCGGTGAGTCGAGGCTGCCGTTGCCGCCGACGACGTATGCGCTGCTGATGTTTGTGTTACGCGTCAGGAACCAGCACTTCATGGGCGTCGGTTTGCCTTTCATGATGACAGGGCCACGATACTCGAGATGTAACGAGTCATCCTTGTTGATCTCCTGACATAGAAATCTGCAAGCAAAAAAAAAACGAACAATTTATGTAGCAACTGATAAAAGCAGCAAAACGCACAACAACTAAAACAACAACAATGGCAAATAAATATAAAATACATATACGTATAAATAATTGCTGCTGGCTCAGTGTCCTTAGCATAAGTGCAAAATGTAGCGATGCCAAATGGCTTTACAAGGCAACTAACACGCGCCGAGATCCCCGCAAGCGACAACGACAATCAAACAAATGCATTTAAGTCTATTGTCGGCTTTAAGGAGTTTAAAATAAATAAAATGGTGCAACGGCAACGACAGCGTCAACGACAGTGTCAGCGGGGAAACACTGCACTGCAGTGCATGGCAGGCTGCGTGTCCTTTGTCAGCTCTGGCAGTTGAGCATTAGCGCAAGGATTTGCCCGCGCACACTAAACTACATCGCAGCGCGTTGATGGACGGCAATAATGCGATTTATTACCTAGACAAGGACGTCGTGTAACTAGAACACATGCAATGACTCCTGGCAGTGTGCATGTTTGTGTGTGTTTGCTTTGCGCTGCAGGCGCTGAAAGTCTGCTGCAAGTGCTGAAAGTGGTTTAACTTTCATTTAGCAGCTGCTCGAGCAGAGGCAAGTGGCATATACACATCTAAGCACATTAGCGGCATCAGGCAGCATCAAGCAGCATCAGGCATGCAACTTTAGCACTTCCTTTGCTGCTGCGATGCTGCTCACTTGAGCTTAGTGTACGTCCGTCCCGCCCTCTGCCGCTGCTAATTACACGTGTGGCATTTTACTTTGCAAATGCATAATTCAGCTGGAGTTAGGCAAAAGTCTTCAGCTTCATTTAATTTAGCTCGAGTGCAGTCATGTGCATCTGCCTGTGCATGTGGTTATCATGGAGTGGTTTTCGAATGCTTTGCTGATTTGCTGATGTGTGTGGTTTTTCGTTAATGTGGCTGCAAATTACGCTGCGCCTGTGTATTTGCGGTGCGAACGCACTTCATTTGCTACTCGCACACCACAAATTGCATATATCTGGTTCCTTTCTAAATTAACTGCAACAGCAAAACGCAGCAAAATATGCAGCACTTAATTTCTATTGAGAGATTAAAGAAGTTTGAAGAAATGGATAGTTCTGCTGGAAAATATGTTGGTTATCTAAGGCAACGAAAGGCTTTATCATAACAAAAAAGCCTGAGTAGATTTAATCAATAGTTTAACAAAAATATGTATTTCATTGTTATTTCATTTGGTCCTAATTGTTTGTCTATGATGGCTTTGCAATAAGAAAGAAGTCTGAGAAGCTGGCACTAAAGTCGTTTCTCTTTTCGAAATTTAATAAAGCGCGCTGAGACTTTAGCTGTGGCGCGTAATTTTATAACGTTATATATTGAGGCTTAATCCCTTCCTTTTCTAACTAATTGCCTGCGGAGTATGTAGATCTGTAAGTAGCACAACATGAAAATTCTCAAGCATTTATTTGTGCTTAGATTAGCTTCCCAAGCTCCCAAATTTTGAAGTTTGCCAACATTTTATAAATACAGTCGATCCCAATAATCCATAATTGTATGGGAACAGCATTTTTAACGAATTATCGACAAAAAGACGAGTTAACGGGGCTTTTAAGTTTTAGTTGATTTCCACAAATTATTTTTGTAATATCTAGTCGGGTAGAACAATGAGGAGACATGAAGACAAAACTGAGAAGGTTTTTTTTATTTAACGTTTTGCAGAACGAATTGTAAGAGGTTTTAAAAATAAATTACGATTTATAAAAGGTTTTATGTTCATTGAGTTGCAAATAAATTACGAATTAACGAGGGGACCAAAATGTAAGGAGATTTTACGAAACAACGTAGTTTTTTCAAGGCACCAGCAGTTTGTTACGAATTATTGTAGTTTTCGATTTATCAGGGAACGATTTATAGCGATTCGACTTTACTTGCCACATTTGCTGTACACTTAATAATTTTATCTTTATAAATTATAAATTTCACGCTTGGATAAAATTTGAACGAGGCTTGCCTTTATATGCAACATTAACCAGGTCAGCATTGAAACAAAAACATTTTAGTAAACTGCTAACTACGTACTAACTTTGTCAAACTCTAGCGTAAAAAAAAGCAAACTATGTATGCGTTGCAGAAAACTTAACTGTAAATCTTTTTTTTAAGGCACTTTTAATCATTAAAGGGTTCTGTATTTATTTAGAAATTAAATTTTCGTAATTCAATTACGCATTAATAATTGCAATCGATATCCATTCAATACATTAGCGTTAGTTAAAGAGCAGTTCATTGGTGTATGTTACATCGTCAATTGTAGCTTAGCAAATCATTTCACAGAATTTGTAAATTACTCATCTTTGCATATAATTCATGAGCCTGACAAAGTAACTAAGTCATAAACTTATTTACGCTGATTTGCACGCATTTGTATGTAACAAATATTGCAATTATCATTTTTAATACAGCACCATGGCCCCGTTACATTTGATTGCATTTGCGAGTGCATTTCATTTGATTTTGTGTAATGTGTAATGCGAAACCTATTTTGCTGCTTGCCTGCGCGTGCAGTTGATTAAGCATGCATTTCCGTTTTCCTGCGTGCCATATTTATTTCCGCTTATTTACTTTTACACTCGCATGTGTATACTTCATTTATTTGTCCGCTACACGAGCTGTGACCCGTGGCTGTTGTTGTTGTTACTGTATATTTGCTTCATATAGTTGCATTTATCTGTCTCGCATATAAATTGTTGCGAAAACCATTTCATTTTTACTTCGCTGCATATTTGTTGCACTCAGACGTGCACTTGCGCAAGTAAACGGCAAAACCAATTCAATAAAGCAAAGACGCGCAGTTGTTGTCTTCGATTGCATAAAAGCATGAAATACTGTGTAAAATGGAAATGTTTTTCATTTAATCAAGTGCGCTTAATTATGCTTTTTATGCGTGAATTTCTGTTTGTTTGCTGGCGACGGAACTCTAGGCAGGTATTAAACGAGTGACTTTTGGCCACATTATTTTTATTTTATTTTGCTTATTCGTTTTGTTTTTTATTTTTTTTTTCGTTTCTGTTTTGTTTGGGTGTTTTGTATATTTATGTCGCATTGCCAAGTTGGCCGCATATTTGTCTTGCTTTAATATCGTATTAATTTCCGCAATTTTTTGTTGCCTACTTTGCGGCTGTGAATTTTTGCTCGTACATTGCTTGGGCTGCTGTTTGGCTGTTTATTTATATACCTTAACTTTACTGTTTATAACGGTTTTAATTGGCTTTGGTTTGTGTAATTTTCTGATTAAATGTTTGCTCACGAGTTTCGGTTTTATTTTTTTTTGTTCTTCTGTTTGTTGTTTGCATTTTTGTTAATTAACTTTGGCTCTTGTTGTTGCGCTCAAATATATATTATTGCCTTGTGTGTCCCTTTTTTTGGTTTATTGTCGCTGTGGCATAATGAAAAATGCCCTGTATATTATGGTGTAGGGTGTAAGGTGACGTGATTTTTATAAAATAAATTAATACCCCTGACAGGCGCTCGTGAATTGATTGTGTGTAATGTGTGTTAATGGATTTAAGCATTTACTGCGGGTATTGTTTGCTGTTTACCAAAGGTACGGAAAATGTTTGAAAGCCTTACTGAGCGGAGACGCAGCGCTATAACTTATTTAATTTATTACTTTCAATTAATTAAAATACATAAATGGTTAAGCTCAACACGTGTAGCACGCGTTCGCATAATATGACAAAGAAACTTAACATATGGAAAAAGCTGGCAATAAGGAAACCGCCACAAAATGATGTTTTTTTTTTTAGAAGGGCGGAAAGTTCCTTGTGCTGCTATGTATAGGAGGAAGTATAGGATGCTTTTTTACTATACAAACAACCTTTGTATTGAAAACGTTTTGTCATCCTGTGTGAATGCCATTTAAAAGTTCTTTAACTATATGGGAATGCGAATATATTGTTAACTTCGTTTGGAATGCCATATTTACTCAGTATAATAACTGAAGCTTTTATGCATTACGCCATGAAAATGGAATTATAGAGTATCTCTAAAAATTTAACAAAGAGGCAGATTATATAAACAACAAACAAAAGCGATTCATAACTGATACAATCTGAAACAATAATTTAAAATAATAACAAAAGAATAGAATTTTATTATTATTTAACTTTTTTTTTTTTTTTATTTTTATTTTATTTTATTTGAGGTATATACGGAGTATTTTGATAACTCCTTTATGTCCTCGGTATCTATTAATTCTGCCCAATTGGGCGCGCCGGCTAACTATTGGTTAGCTTTGTCAATTTATATATAATATATGTATATATTTATATATAATTTATAACAATAAAACAATAATGACGCGTTAGCTTCTCCTAACCGTTGTCGAAGGTAATCGAAGTATGAGATCCCTCGGTTGTCGCCTATTGAGCCTCCTTTGTGGGCGAGTTCTGCTAAGGATGTTAGCTATCCGATTTCTGTGACGCTCCAGCCTGTCATGGTAACGGCTCGAATGCAGGTTAATAGTGTCAAAAACCGTGTGCAACTTTAGGTTGTTGTTTCACAAACAAATTAAATTAAAGTGGATCAGCATTTCTTATGCACAGTGCCCACTGTATTGCCTGCAATGTCCATAAAACGTTTATGCCCCATGTGTAACTGTTCATTTCATTCATTTTGATTTATGTTTCTTTAAGATTTATGTGTAGAATTGAATCAAATATTAAACTTCAATAGCAATAAAAGTTTAACTGCTTATACTCGTAGCTGGCTTTTATGCTCATTTCATTTGCGGCCAGCCGAAATATGCCATATAAAAAGTCACTGCCTGGAATTTAATTTCACATGGAAAACTTTGTAATTTCTTGATTTGCAGGAAACCAACACATATACAGTCTATTTATTTGCCAAATTGTAAATAAAAGTTGTCTAAAAGGAAAAAGAGAAAAAGTATTTATTTTAACCAAGTTGCATGAAACCACACAACTTTCTGACTCAAGTTAAACACACAACTGATTGCTGATGTTTGCGCTTTTTGTTTGCAAAAGTTGTGGTAAATAAATGTGCTGAAAATTGTTTTCAAGTTTCGACAAATAAAACTTCAACAGACAGTTTTTTTATTGCTTTTGAAATACTTTGATATGACCCAATTTTTTTTAATAAGCCACAGTATGATTTATTAAATATTGGCATCTAAAAAAACTACGTTATTATGGCAAATTAATAAAAGGAACTTCCAAGCGCAAGGCTTCATTTACCAAAATTTATTTGCAAAACCTTTGCTTGAATAATATTTGCTTTTTCAAAAAAAAAAGGTAACTAAAAAAGAGTCAAAAGTAATATGTATAAATAAAGAAAAAAAAAACTTACGCAAATTAACTACACATAAACAGGATGTCAGTTCTGATCCGAATTTCGATGCTGAAATCGGAAAAAAGTCCAACCAAAAATTAAAATTCAAAAATAAATTTACTAAATTTGATACAATTTGGCCAAAACGGCAACACTGATAATAGCTCTTTGACCAGACCGGTGTTCTTGAGTGTGTAAGTGTAACACCTCAGTGTGTAAGTATAGGTAAAGCGTCGTAGTCGTTCTCTCTTATCTGAATGAGAGAGTCGGTTTTACTATGAAAATTGTGCTCTCTCGACATTGCAACCGTATTAATTTTAGCACGAGAGAATGCCCTATGGCATTCTCTCTCATCAGAAATACCAATTGGAGAGGACAGCTGAACTAAAAAATTGTCAATTCCGCTACTCAGTATTTGCTTAGCTCTCGTGGTGTTAGAAATGCAATTTTGTTGCAGTTCATTTTAATTTTAATTATGGATTGTTTGTGCGTGGGCTTACTTCAGCTTAAATGGTTTATTAATAAGAAATGAGCCCCAAGAATGCAAGAAAACAAAACGCAATTATGCGTGTGAATAAAATGAAGTGAAGTGTTGTGAAAAAATAATTTCTTATCGTATGCTTTGTTTTCGCAAGTGCTTTGGTTTTGTGTATGGCATGTGATTATGCGTGAAGCAAAGTTATGACAGAAAACATTTGTTAAGTGTAAACAAAGTGCGTGTTGAAAAAGATAATATTGTTTGCAAGTTCTTTAACAGAAAATTTGTTTTTGATTGTTTTTAAAGCATATTTGCAAGTGTCTTAATTTTTATTTACATGCTATTTGTATATGTTAAAAAACACGCCGGCTGCCTGCATGCATGCATTTCCCACTTGTTAATTTTAGCGTTTGCAAACAGCAGCAGCGCATGGCATTGCCAGCATGAAAAAGTAACAAAAGGTTAACAGCAAACTGAGAGTACTGAGTGCAGCACGGCTAGCGCTCTTTATTTTGTGACGCTCTTAGATACGCGCGCGTTTAAATGTTTGCTTCAAAAATACAACGGAAAAGTTGTGTTGTGCATCAAGATAATTCTGGAAAAAGTTATTATTTAAAATATAATTAATTAAAGTGAAATATGCTATGTGTTGTTTTGAACGCATTTTTTTATATTTTTGCTAAAAACGGCCTAGTTACGCGTTTCGGATATTTTAGTTATACGCAGATTTGTATTGGTTACGTGCGACACTACTATGGCTGCCTGAGGTACGTATTTTTTGTACGTCGACAATTTAGCTGGCAGCAGGCGCTAACACAAATTACTGAGCGTCGTAGTCAGTGCACGTACGCGTGCAGGCGTTGTTTGATTATGGATTACATATTCGATTGCTTCTTTGAGCGAACATTCGAGCAACTGACACGCAGCGGGCTGCAGGATCGGCAATCAAGGCGCGATGTATTGGATCATCTCAATTCGATTATTAAGGGCTGCAGTAAGGGTAAATACTTGAAAAATGTCGCAGAATTTTACTTCTTGTACTTTGACTTAATTCATAATTTGATTTATATTTTGTAATTCAAGGACAAAACACGCGCACGGAGGAGGTGGCCTGCATTGCTGTACAATCTGTCATTTCTTACCATCGTGACAAGAAACATGGCAATAGTGAGGTAAAAATATGTCAAGTGACACATGCTTTACACTTTGGCAACTTTTAACATGTACACAAACTCAATTATGTCTGTGTAAAATTTCATAAAATTTTTGAAACTTTTGTGCCAACCGCAAAAGTATGTTGCGCGCAAATACACATACACTCACACATACACACTCAGAAAAACTTGACTAATAAATTAAATGAATTTTACAAGATTTAACATGCCACGCACACCCTGTGCACATCATTTTCGTGTCTAACGCAAGTGTGTAACACCTCAACAACGTACCGATAGTTTGCATGTAATTAATTTAAATATGAAATGCGTTTTAATTTCAGGTTTGCCTGATGGGAAAATATCATAATATATTGTACATTGCGTTGCGCACCTGTTGGGACTGGGGTGTACGAGACTCGGCTGTTGTGGTTGAGCTTTTGGGTATGTACAACGTAGTTCTGTCGCAGCGGCAATTTGCGCAGTATGCGTTGCCCCACATTTCATGGCATACTTTTAGGTGTTGCCATTATAACTTTGCGTTGGCTGCTGCCCGACTGGCAGGCTGCGTTTGGCACATTTTTGTGTGTGTGTGTGTGGGTTTACGAGTTGAAAACCACTTGCGGCAGCAGCCAAGAGTTGAAAATTAATGTTTCTAATGAATTTTTGAAACATATATTGTATTGTTTTGGTCTAAGGCCTGCAAGCGTAAAATTTAAGCAGGTATTTTGCACACATTAAAACTGCCCAAAAATTAAGTAAGTTCGTTGTGCCTAATTTGGCAGCAATTAAAGCCTTTTGTAGCCATTTGGTTGCTATTTCGTAGGCAACAGCCAATTAACTATATAACACAATTAATACTTGAGTTTATTTTTATTTTTATTTTTTGTTGTTGGTTGCGCCAGGCATTAAAAACGCATGTGTACGATTTTTGGCAAATAACATAAGGCAGCTAGGGCAAGGCAGGACACGGCAGCCAATTTCTATTTGTTTCCTTTTCAACGCGCTGCGTCGTTTCGGCTACGGCAACGCATTTGTTTGTATTTTGATGTTGGCACGCGTGCATGTGTTCTGTTGTTTATGTGCGGAACTTGTTTGCGCGTGGCGGCATTTGCTGTTGCTTATATTTGAGTAGCGGCAACAAGTGCATTTGTCTAATTAGCTTCCTTTTTTATATACTTTTTGTATTTTTTTTTTGTGCGATTGTGGCGCGCTGTTGTTACCGTTAAGGCGACGAGTTTATTTATGTTTTCATTGTACCATGCGGTTGTTGTTATAATTTATTTGTTTTTTATTGTGTGCTTAAAAGGGAATGCGCAAAAGTATGCTATAGAAATTCGCCTGTCGCCTGTTTTAGGTATTTTGTTCATTTTTCGTTTTTTTTTTTTTGGTAGACTTGTTTATCAAAATAGCAAATCGCTGTGAATTAAAAACTGTCAATTTAAATTTCCCATTTGCATGTATAGAAGTAATGTCTGGCTTATTTAAAAGGGTATCGGATACGCTGACGGCACGTGTGCCCAAATGAAATGCGTAGAAAAATTTACAAGAATTTGTAATTTGGTACTTTGCTTGCATTGTTTTTATGCACATTCTAACAGTTATTAATAATAAAAATAAAATGAATATGAAAGCAAAATTCAAAAGTAAACGAAAGCTTTTCCTTTATATCAAGGTATTTTTTTTATAATATTATTTTACCTTTAATTTCGTCCTTGTAAGCGACGTTGTAAATACTTAAAATTTAAACATACCAAACATTTTCAGCATCGTACGCTTGAGTAAAGAATCGATAATACTCGATATAACTTTGAAAAGAAATTTCTTTCGTATCGCGCATGAAAGTATGCAACGAAAATTTTTTGCAACACGCGCTGTCGCCTTTTTGCATTAAACTGGAAGTGTTTTTATGGACCTTAACACATTATGTGTGTTTAGTGCTACATAAAAAAAAAAATACAAAAGTATGCAACAAAATTTTATATTGTCGTTTTATCATTTGCTTTTAACTGTTTTATTGTAATATTTTAACTTAATTCGCTTCAACCTGACTAGACGCGCAGTAAATCGCAGCAAATTGTGTCTTGTTAAATTTAGTTTTTACAGAGTCTTGCACATTTCTATATAAAGACGCCAAAACGCGCTGGAAAGTATGCTCTGAAATTTGTGGCAAAGCACACTGTGTTTCTATGCTATTTATTTATGGTTTTAAAATTTGGTTTACTTGTCTACTTTATAGTTGAAATCTATGCCTGCGAGAAAACCTTTGAACGCATATTTTTAGGTGCTTTATTTGGCCCAAATGCTCCGCACTTTATTGCAGGCTGGCGCAGTGACTTTCGTGATCAGGTGCGTCTTATTACAAAATATTTCAAAATTAATGTTATAAAGCAGCTTTCACGCAGGACGAAAACATACGCGCCTTGGTGTACTTTCTCAAGCATGCAACAAGTGAGAGCCTCAAACTGCCAGTTTGGAATCCGCACTGCGAGCGGGAGCGTATGGTTAGGTAAGTGTGCACCAAGGACTACTAAATCTCAGTTAGTTGTTGGCATAATGTAATAGCAACGCCGGCACGCAATAGAAATAAGATCAAAGCAGTCAGCCGCGTAGGAAATACATGAAAGCGTAAAGCTTAAAAGCATGCAAACATTTCTAATTAATGACACAGGGCTAGTGTGCATGCGTGTTGACGCAGAAGTTGCCTAAAAAGTGACACTATGGCACAAAAGGATTTTTAATTAAATTAATACATCAGCATTGTGTGATAATTGCATGAAAACGTTACGAAACGACATCATGCCATAATAAGTGTATGTGCGGTGAAGTTGGGGTCAAAGGCAAGGCAAGACAAGCAAGGCAAGGCAAGGCAAGTCAACTCATCATGTCGTGTCGTGTTGTGTCGTGCTGTGCTGTGTTGTGTTATATAATTAAGATTTTCACACGCACGCTGGCAGCGATTTTTCATATGAATACTCAACATATATGTAAGCCAAGTAAGATGAAAGCAAAGACGCGCTGCCAAGGATTAATGTCAGACAAGGCATCAAGGTTGCAGTGCAGGAGAAGAGAGGCGAAGCAACAGTAGGAATGCGCGTGTAATAAGCAGTTAAAGCGCGTATAAGGCGACATTTATGATTTCACTGCTGCGCTACACTGATTATCAGCAGCATTTACGTTACACTTTGGCGTGAGCGTGTACGTGAGCGTAAGCGTGCAGGGGCATAAGTAATTACAGGCAAGTGTGAGAGATAAAAGGAAATGAAATGAAAGCTTATAATGTAGTAAATGAAACAATAAATATTTGGTACACGGCAACAACAACAAACACAGGCAGCACATATGCGTTGCGTTGCTGCTACATGCCACACGCACGCATGCCACAAAAGTGCTTTGTTAACAAGGCGCACAGTTTTCGTGTGTTGCAAGTGCGTAGTCCTTGTCTGTTATGGCACATGGACTTAAGGACACATACACACACACAGAGATATGCACGCCCACGATTTACACTTAAGCAAATACATGCTCGCATCTATATATAAAATCAAATAAAAATGCTAAGAAAATATTCAGCCTGTCGTATGTTAGCTGAGGGGAGACATAGTCTAAGGAAAATAAGCAAACAACTTTGCTCTCGGCTTTCGGCTCTCGGTTCCCGGCACTTGGCTCTTGGCTAAGTGCAGGCGCATAGACTAAGTGCGTGCATGGCTTTAGGAGGCAGTGGGGGTGCAGGTGGCAAGGCAACAATTGAATTTTCGTGCGCCATTTAAGTGTCTGCCTACGTGTAGATTGCCTCGCGTTTGCAGCGTGACACGTTTTTATCGTTGCTAATAAAACGCAAATGAATTTGCTGGCAATTCGCAGAAATACGCTTATCGCTTTGCTACGTACTACATACTTCCGATACGTTACGATATGCGCTGTGGCAGCCTAAACACAAAAAATAAAAAAGAAGAATAAATAAAAATAAACTCAAAGCATGTTTTGCACATCAAGTTGGCTATTTTTTCTTGTTTCTTTTCCTTGTTTTGGCTGAAATGCTAAGCAAGAAGGTTTATGCTGTGTAGGTGTGACACCCTTGCGTCTTCTTTTTTTCATTTTCTTCTTTTTATAGCTTGTCTATTATTTTCGTAAGCTTGCTGTGTCGCATTTACTTGTCTGGACTTGCGTTTGTTACAGCAGATCTGTTCACGCTAAGTCTGCCGACCGCAATATGTGCTCATAAGTGTTTTGGGCTTTATTTTTTAAAACATTGTTACAGTTTCAAGCTTTATTTCGACAATTTTATATTTTTTTTCCTTTCTTATTATTAATTTTTTGTTTCAAGTGTGCATTTATTTTATTTGCGCCATATTTGATTTGAATTTATTTTTTGTAAATTATTTCCTTAATTATTTGCTTTTTTGCTATAGCTGACATCACATGAATTTTTAATTCCTTATTAAGCAGCTAATGGTTTTTTTTGTCTTTCCCCACACAAAAAAACAAAATGCCCATGCATAGTTACTAAGCAGCTCACCCATTGGCTTAGTATTTGGTGGTCTATGCCAGGAAGTGATATGCAATGTGTTTTGCATGCAAATGTGTAACAAACAAAATTAAAAGCTATGATTTTTTTACCTGCCAGCATGCTGTGAAAACAATCTAGGTAAACAATTACAAGTTTATATGGCTGCCATTAGGGTCCTTTTGCTTTGATAATTTTCATTAAACAATGCATTAAGCGCAGCCATGAATGAAACCGAATGAGTTGTCTAATGAGATTTGCAAAACTAGGCAAAGAGCTTAAGGAAATAGAAGTATAAAAAGACAGGAAACTTCTATTGTTGACATTGCAGTGTGCAGCGAAAGCCAAATGAGAAAAGTTTCGCAGACTCTAGTTTCTCTGTGTTATCCCACTGATTAATAAAAATTCAAAAAATACTATTTAATGTTTATGTCAAATCTCTATAAATGCGAAGCACGAAATGCTACAGCATTTGACATGCATTGGCAGCAAATAAACGTTAATTGCCGCCTACGCTTCGTTTTTAATACTCGGCTACGGAGATACGGCGCGCATCGCATTACGCGCACCGCAGTGTCTTCAAAAATTAACTGGCACTGCTATTGTCAGTAAATAGCTCTTAGCAGGGTATTGCCAAGGGCAATAAGCCCACAACAACATTTGGCTATGGTTAACTTGAGCGACGTTCTGTGTGCTTAAGTGTCAATTAAGTGTGCTATATAAAAACAGGCTATTTTTGCTTACACTATACGTGTGCTGCTGATGTGGGGCTGTGTAGGCACTTACAAATGTGCTAAGAAACCAAAAATAAATATAAAAAAAATAAAAAAATTGCATGTTGGCAGTTCAAAGGTGAAAAAACGCATATATCAAAGCAATAATGCACGTGGGCGCCGATGAAACTTAAACAAAGGTCATTGTCTTTAACTTTAGCCTAAAAGTATGCTGTGAAATTGAAGCATATGTGTTTGGGGAACAGTTCGCAAACACAACCGCAGTGTGTCATGACTTTTTGCTGTCGGTTTGCTCTGCGTGGCTTGCCTTACGCGCTTACAATTGTGTAACTTAGTTCTTAGAGTGGTTTGTGTGCACACACACACATATATCAGATAGTTTTTTGTTGTTGTTGTTGTTGGTGGCTGCTTTTATTTTGGTAGCACATAAAGCATTTTTTGTACGCGCTCCGCAGCTGCGGTTTACTTTACGCAGTCTTATTTCAGACTTTTCTTGCTTACTTTCTCGTTTTTCTCTCCCCCTCAGTTCTTTTTTTTTATTTATTTATTTTTATGTGCACATAAAAAACGATGTGTCAAATGTGTGCAAATATACACATATACTCCTATATGCTTGTATGTGTTTAAAGCCGTGTGAGAAGATACATATGCATATGTGTGTGATTTTATGCATGACTATGCATGCACGTATGTCAGTATGTTTATGCGTATGAGTAAGTCTGTGTTTGTGTTTGTGTTTTTGTTTGCCTGTCAGCTGCGCGATTTGTTTGTTTGTTCGTTACTTGTTTGCACGTTGCTTTGTTGGTTCGTTGGCTGGTGGCGGGCTTTGCTGGCTTGGCTGGTTGGTTGTTTGGTTGGTTGGTTGCTTGGTTTGTCTGCTGGCACTCTAAGCAAGTAATAATCCTAAGCTTAAGCAGTTGTCGCACATTGCCGTTGATGCATGACGCTTGTCTTATTATGCATAATACGCTTATATGCGTCGGCGCCACAACGCACTCATGTTGAAGAAGAAATATATAGTAAAATGCATGCATTTCATTTACAGATTCATCGATGTGCCCATCGAATCCTGTGGACGCGCCTCACCGCTACGCATTGCCTTGCAAGCCTGCGCGCCTGATTTGCTGCTGATCCTATTGCGGTATGTATGCGTTCATGGCAGTTATATGTTCTCAACTTGCATTTGCATAAATACAGTTATAAGTGGTTACACTCACACTCACACACACACACACACATACACACACACATGTACATGCACTTCAATTAGCATGGCTTGTCTGTGCCACTGTGCTATGCTAAGTTGTTTTCGTAAGTCACTTAAAAACGCTGCAGCAGTTGATTGTTGTTGTATAATATGGAACATAAAACTTAACAGCGATTTGCATAACGAAGTGTTGTGCGCGTGTAGCAGAGACTTTGACTTTGGTTTCTTGTCGCACGCCGAGGTTAACAAAACTCAACGATGCACTTCATTGCAACGCAGCTAAGCGACAACTATTTTTATGCAAACGACTGTATAATATGAAAATGAAAATATAAAAAAAAAAAAAACGAAAAAAAAGAGGAAATTAAAAACTGAGACTGTGACTGGCAAGTTTTAGAAGTACGTAAACTTGAAATAGCAAAACCGTCATTAAACATATACGTAAAAAAAAGAAAGATTTTAAATTAAAATAAAAATATAAAGAAAACCACAAAGTGAAATTTGCATGACAAGGCAAAGCTGAGACTCCAGACAGTCTCATGGTCTTGCATATCAAAAAAAGAACTAAAGACAAAAAAAAAACAAAAAAAAAAGAAAACAAAAAATAATGAAAGCAAACAAAAGCAAAAACCCTTAGTAAAATCTTTGAAAACTACTCGCTATTGTTTGTGGTTTTGTTGTTGTTGTATTTGTTTGCTATGTGGGAAAACAAAAACCACAAACAAGGCTAAGTAGACAGCAACAAAAAGCAAGTGTAGCCGTTACATTTGCAGCTGTAAAGTCAAACGAAATAAAAAACTTAAAATGATAATAAAACAACAGCATCACAAGGCTAAGAAAATAAACAAAACAAAAATGGAAAAAAAAAAAACAGAAGACAAGCAAAAAATAGCAAAAAGGTCGCTTGGCTGTCTGCACTCACTGTGTGCAAATGTTGAGAGCAGCTTTGACTGGCATATTTTGTTTTTTTCTTCTATTTTTCTGTGTTTCTTGAAAATCAAATGATTTGTTTTGCCGCTGCTAACTGCAAGGCATGCCTCATTGCTGCCGTTGTGCCTCGTTGGAGTTTCGTTGCGCCAAAAAGCATGCTTTGCCTTTTTCACGCCAATTCTGTTTGCAGCGCATTATGAGAAATTATAAGAATTGATAAAAAAAATTATATTGCATAGACAGTTAAAAATATGTTATGCAATTGCAAGCGACATGCTGCGCACACATATCCTTGCAGTTTATTGGTTTTGCCATTTTTTGTTTTTGTTATTTTTTTCCTCTTTTCGGTGGCAGCCAATTTATTGCTTTGCTAGTTTACTGCGGAAGCTGTCTACAATTGCTTCGGCTGCTGTTTCAGCTGCTGCTGCTGCTGCTGTGGCTCCTTCTGCAGTCGTATGCTCTGATGCGCTTATTGACTTTTGTCAGCGCAATTTATTATTGTTTCAATTTCAATTTTAATTTTAATTTTTATTGAGTTTTCGTTTTGCTTCTCTTTTATTTTTTTGTAAACACTTTATTTTTATTTTTCTTAGGCAAGCAATAAAATATGCAAATTTCGCTCTGAAATTGTTTTTCTTAATAATGGCAGATAAATATTCGGAAAATCTTTATTGAAACGCTGCCATTAAGTGTGCAGAGGCAGCGCCTGACATGCAAATGTATTTAAAATTACCTATATTTATTATGCTGCTGTAATACTTAGCAGTAAATTATACCAAATCCTGCGTGAAGTTGCCACAATGACCGATGAATGCGTTGGCAGAAGTAAGCGTGGTACAGTCACGTCAAATGTAATAACTGGCACATAAATTGTTTATTTAAAACAGCAATTTATATAGCTGACAAATAAGTGAAGGAAGGTAATATGATGCGCATTGAGCAAGATATAGCGTAGGCGGAGTTGTAAGAAATAAAAATTATAACGCAAAGGAAAACAAAAGCTGTGTTGGACTGAACTGGCCTGTTGAGGCTTAGGCTTAAAGAATTCGCAGAATTTGGCTAGCTATGGAATGCATGATTTTGTGACTTAAACGTTAACAAGGTTTTGAGGGATATGAGGATGTTGTTGCTGCTGTTATGTATTTAGTTAGAGTGTCAGTATTAGAACGCTTTTATTAATATGATCATTAAAAAAGTAATTTGCACAAATAAAAATTACTTAAACAAAAGGATAATTTCAGATTGAGATGAAATAAAATAAGTTTGTTAAGCTTTGGCCGCCGAAGTTGCTAAGTAAAAGCTGAGTTCGATTGGAGTTTTTATTGACTAACACAAATCGCGCCAATCAATGGCTAATGTTGCATAAGCACGAAGAACTCATAATAATCAAAATGGCGTCACAGTGCACGACGCTCCTGCCGCTTATAGCCATTGTGTGGCATTGCTGTGACTGTGATCTGTTGTTTAACACAAACATGTGTTGCCGATTTAAATGCGCCACAACATTTTCGTGGCAAAGTTGAAACGATAATGTTCAAATATGCTGCAGCGCACTATTGACCCAGAGCATGCTTATGTGGGGGCTAACGACTGCCATGCTGGTTGAGCATGTGGCTAAGACAGCTTAATACAAAGACCGAATTTATCTACGTGCTCGCACGCATGAGCAGCGCATATGACACACACATGCGTGAGTTCATGCATTAGCCGCTGATGGCACTTTTATTTTCATTATTATTTTTATTTTTATTACAAGTATTATTTTTATTGCATATAGCATGCAAAAATTTTGTTGCAGCTTTATTTGTATGCGTGTTCTCGTGTTTTCTTCTCATGTGAGTCAGCATATTGTTTTTAATAAAAAACATTTCCAAGCTAAGCAGCGCAAATTAAGCAATGCAATTTTTTTTGTTGTTTACCTTATGCAAAATAAACTCTGTCTGCGCAGTGTAATAAAAGTATAACCGATTATAAATGGGAGGAATGGAACATTTGCACAATGAAAATCGTTATTTGTTATTTTAAAAAATTCGTTTCATTTCAGCATATACCACACCATTGGCTATTTATTATAATATTTTATTTTACTTTTTATAATTTTTCTTTTGTGTTGAACATTTTTTTGGTGCTGATTTTTTTTAACCCAATATCGCATTTATCACAAAGCAGCGGACATTGCGCTGCTAACTGTGGCGTTAATGTTTTTTGTTTTCTGGTTTGGTTTTTCTTAACATTTGCACAAACATTTTGAATTTTTTGCATTTAGCCAAGCCAAAATAATGCAGCACATTTAACAAAACATAAATTACAATGCTTATCAGTAGTGACAAGATAAAAACCAACAAAAACAAAAAACAAAAAAAAAAAAAAATAACAAAAAAGAACGAAGTGAAAACAAAAGCAGCATCAAATATAAAATGCAAATAAAGAATAAAGAATAAAATGCGCGAACCCCAGCTATATGAAATATTTACAAACCAAAAAAAAGCCAAATACAAAAAGAAGACAAAAAATAGCGAAAGGCATTTTGACATACATTTTCAATTTAAAAACTGACACAATTTGCGCACCTACATAACAGTAAAATAAAAATAAAGGCAACAACAACAAACGCAATAACTGTAAAACAAAAAAAGGGGGAAAAACGCATACACATGTTGTTGAAAGCGAAATGAATAATACGCAGAGACATTAGAGTTGCGCATCAAAGCGGAAACGACGCCATTTTGCGTTTGCCATTCGCATAAGCGCAATGCGCCCACATTTGTTTATTTATGCATGTTTTAGTTGTTGTTGTTGTTTTTTTTTTTGTTGCAAATTTGAACATTTTTGATGATAAATTCAAAAGTATGTAAAAAAGTTCATATAAAAAAGTTTGTTTTTGAAAGAATTGTTAATTAAGGCAAGGCAATGCTTATCTTCAACAAATTGCGCCAACAATAAATGTTAAACAAAATGTTTGTGCATTTTCATATCAGCAATTAAGGCATCGAAAAGGGTTTCTTCGTTTCCTGTAAATTAAGCAAAAGTGCTCATAAAAATTTAATTGAGGGCATAACAAAATATAGGCTTATCGGCAAGTGCAAATGGCTAGCAAACGGACAAATAAAAACAAGAAAGCAACCAAAGAGCAGAATTAAAGCTGGTATGAGTATAAATGAAAACACATACATACATAAATAAAATATTTTTCCGTAATGTCGTTTAGGAACTTAGGTATGAATTGAATCAAATTCACTTAGATCTAACTTTGGCTATAATCTGTCATATAATAATAAATCTTTTGAAAAGAATTTCCGATGAGTTTCAAATTTATAAAGGTTTACAGTCTAAGCAAGTTTTTTAAGCACAAATGCAAGTGCTAACAACAAAGAACTGCATTATCCATCTATGAGAGCGCGATATGATAATGCAGTGATTAAACTTTATGCTAAATACATAAAAGCAACTTTCTAACATACTCTCAATTTTTTGCGTAGTTTTACACTTTATATAGCACATTTTGTTTTGCTTATTTTATGCCGATTTTCCTTTTGAATCCTCTATTTTAGTTAGGCCACAATTAATGTAATGAGCTGTGACAGAGTAAAGGTCACATGTAAATATTGTCTAGGTAATGTTCCTGTAAACTTATGTGCCAAGTGCAAAATACATAGAATGTCTATGTCAGCACAACTTTGACAAGACAAACGCATACGCAGGCAAAAGGACACAAACTTGCTGACTGACAGGCGTCGCTAGTATAAAAAAATTGGGTTTATGTGACGCAGTTGGCCGTGCGCCATGTGCTGCTTAACTTTGCCATGCCTTGCCATGGTTAGGATGCCGTGTCATTTTGTTATACTTACATTTGTGCTTCATTTGCAATTTTGTTGCTTGTTCACAGTCCATTATTTCATTTGCAGTCGTGTTTATCAGAACGTTTCAAACATTTATTACTTCCGTCGAGCGTCATTAGCACAGTGCCACAGAAACGTGTACGTACACCTGAGCAGTGTTCTGGCGCAACTCTAAGCTGTTACACATGTCGGTATGTCTTTCTCTTTCTGTCTTTATCTGAGTGTCTGTCTGACTGTGACACTGTGCAAAAAAAAAAAAAAAAACACACACACAGCCACTTGCATGTGATGCCAGGCAGTTGCTGCTCCGCCCTAATAATTACTCAGAGTAAGCCGCATTTGCGCCGTGTACGCGTACGCAGTCAGTTATCGTTATCTAATGGTAATTTTTGAGCAGCAGCAACAGACGTCTAACTTCTACGTTTAGACAGCACTAATAACAAAATAAACCCAAACAACAACACACACACACACACACACACACACATGGCATTAACAACAATAACAACAGAGGAGTGGGTGTCCTTAAATGAGTATGAATAGGTATATGTATGTGTCTATGTGTGTGTATATGTATGTATTTGAGTAGCTATGCGCACTTGCAGATATGGCGCCGAGCCGTTCCCACCAGATGGCGGTGCATCCGTTATTGTTGCCCTGCTCGACAAACTCACCGAGAACGGACGTAATTACATTTACGAGCATGTGCTGTGCTTGCAAATTATTTTGCGGAATGTGCCAATGATCGAAATGCCATACAAGGTGAGTCTGCACTTTTATGCTTATCTTGCAAGCGTAACCTACAAGCCCAAGTCCTAGTCCAAGCCCACGCCGAAGCGTAACCGTACGTATATAATTTTGTCTTTTTTTTTTTCCTTGAGCATTTTTGCTGTCGAGTCATGCGCCAGTTTGTCAAATATGCAAATGTAATGCAGCCTGACATCTTTTTTTCTAAGTTCATTTGGTTTTCTATTTATTTTTCATTTTTGCATTTTTCTTATTTTTTTTTCTGCCTTTATATTTTGTTTTGCTCTATTCATGCGTTATGCGCAAAATATTTGCATGCAATGCATATTTCTATTGACAGTATTATGTTGTTGTTGTTGTTGTGGTTGCTATTGTTTTTTGCCTTATATCAAATATTAAAAAGAAAAATTGCTTTTCTTTATTACAAAACTCGCACACACGGCATATGGCACACGGTGCATGGCACACGGCATTCGCAGCCCATCATCTACAGCGCAAGACGTGAGATGTTCTTCGAGCGTTACGGCGGTCTGCTCATTGATAAAATCATCAGCAAGGAGCAAGTGTATGGAGTGATCACCTTACGTCAGCTTTGCCGGTAATTAATAAACTTTGATTTTGGTTGCGTATTGATATCAATAAGTGTTAGGCTGATGTGATAAGCTACAATATAAGTTAAGTAAAAATTCATTTCATTTCTAAAAAACAAAAATGCATGAAAACGATATTTGAAGTTGCTTAGTCAGCATTGCAGCTGACAAAAATGCAGGTAGGATGCTAGACAAAGAACGAGAAATATGCAGACAGTTATTGAGGCAAATCAAAATTTCATCAGTAATTAGCAGTTTAGCTGTAGTTTAGTGACCCATAAAGAAGGGTAGGTAGGGATTTTTAATTCTGAGATATTTTTCTGTAGAATATTTATTCAATTATAATAGAAATAAAGTTAAATTAAATAGTCGCAAACTTCAAGGAGCATTCTAATGCTTAGTAATATGCATTGCATTAGTTTGATTAATTTTTTTTGGGCAATAAACATTACCTACAAAATCTACTACAGCCTAACGTACAACACAGCATCACACACACATATATATGTGTATATATATATATATAAATTCAACAATTTGTGTCGACTGTGACTTGGCATTCGTGCTTTTCGTAGCCGGAAGTGCGCATTGGACATTTTGGCTGCTTAATGTCAAACGTAGGCCGACTTAAAGTTTCCTGTTCGCATTGTTGTTGTTGACATAGTGTCTGTATTATACATAGATAAGTGTGAATATTTTTTTTCTTTTTTGGTAGTCTGTGATTGTTGTTGTTATTGTTATTATAATCATTTTGTTTGGCTTTTATTGAATTTAGCATGGCACGCAAACGAAGTGTGATGCGGGTTTGCCGGGCAAAGTAGCCGCAAACTTGCTAAAGTGTGGCACATACAGTTTTTGCATGTATATAGCAAAGCCTACTCACATATATACATTCATATATACATATATGCATATATTGTATAAGAGAAGGAGTGGCTGGCAAAACAATGCTGCCATGAAATGTAATAAGCTTGAGACTGCAGACTCATGCCAGTGCAAGTTTTCTGTTGACGGGCGCGTCTGATGCGCAAATCCTACAGGGCAAGCCCGAGCCTGCGACTGACAGACAAGGGCAGCCCGACGAAGCCAAAGCCAAACCAAACCAAACCAAAACAAAACCAAAAACCAAAGCCCAAGCATATTTTTGTATTATTTGCTCAAAACTTTTATCATATTTCTCTTCTAGCTTTTTTTTCCTTTTCTTAGTTTTTTTTTGTTTTTTTTTTTTTGGTTTCTTACGATTTTCTTGTGGCTCTAGTGGTGCTTATTGTTTTTATTGTAGCATTGGCTTCTTGTTTTGTTTTTGTTTTTTTTTTTTGTTATGGGTTTTCTTTTTTTGTTTTTGTATAAACACTTTTGACATTGGCATAGCGTGAAAATACTTTGATTTCACTTTCAGCTTTGCTTTCAATAGTTTGTCAACGACAAAGCCAAAGCCCATGTCGAAGCCAGAATAAGTAAGCGTGAAAATATCATGTGCACTGGCTGCGTGACTGTTTCACTGCTTGATTGGTTCACGGATTGACGATTTGACTGTTTGACGATTTCACCGCTGTGACAGTCACGCAGTCACGCAGCAGCCATCCACTCTCGTGTAAAATCCGCAAATGTCGTTTGCTAAATAAATTAAATTGAATTTCGTCTAATTTGATTAGCATTTAATCGAGATGCTTGGCAGTGTGTGTGTGTGCTTTTGTGTGTGCGCTTGTATAAGATTTCTTTTTCTCCTTTTTTTTATATATATATATATTTTTTTTTATATTTTCCTTAGTAGTCATTTTATGACAGGCCCAAAGTCATGCTAAGGGTTTTTGGCTTACAGAAAGTCTGCAATTGGCTTTTCCTGCCGAAAGTTTAATTTTTCCTTTCATTTCTTTTCTTTTCTGTGCGAGTTTTGGTGCAAGCGTGTGGAAATTAAATTCTTTTAGTTCTCTGTGTGTGTTACTTTTTGTTGCTATTGTTGTTATTGTTGTTATTGTTGCTATTGTGTGCTTTTGACTTATTTAATGAGGTTTTGTTAGAAGTACGTTTCCAAGAAGTTTCTTGTGTCAAGCATGACTGATTTATTTCGAAATGTGTTATTAATGGCGGCTAAGTAAACTTTTTGCCTTTTGCGTGTTTTAGTTTAAGTTACGCGAAATAATGTTATTACACTTGTAGTAAATTTATTTGTTAGAAAAATTGTAGTAATAAAAATGCCCTTCTGAGTATATCCTAATTGTGTACTCATTGAGTAGATGAAGCGTGCTGTGTTTATTGCCATTTGTGTAGTGTAATGGCAGCCAACATAAGCTTAAACTGCTGTTCAAGATGGTTAGCAAAAACATAAAAAAATTGTGTGAAACTGACAAACAGTCAAAAGCAACTTGTTGATACTTAAGTAGTTAGAACTAAATATGTTAATAATTAAGCTAAAAATAAAGTTTTATGTTAACAGATTTAGTCTGTATTTAGCAAAGAAAAATGTTAATTTTGTCGACAGTTATTGTGCCTATTAAACCCATTGCTAGCGCTTGTTCATTATTATGCTTTTTAATGGTAACTGCTGTGAAAATAAGTTTCAGTTTAACGAGAGTAAACATTTTAAACTTATTAAATGCTTGTCTTTTGCTTGAAGGCACAATTTTTACTTCAATAACTTTGCATCACCATTCCGAAGAACAAAAAAAAAAAAAAGATTCAACTCATATCGAATTGTGCACATGCCATTGTTTAGTTGCCTCATTATAATGGCTGGTAAAGGTATCTTGTTGCTGAAAAAAAAAAACTTGTGTTTGCATGTGTGGAAGCTGGGCTAGGAGGGTAAACTGCTGCAGCTTGTAATAGCCTTTTTCTCAGGAATTATTCACATAAAAACATTGCAAGGAAATTATGAAAAATAAGAAAAAATAGCATGAAGCGTGCTAAGGCGTGACATTGCATGTTAGTTGTTTCCTATGAAAGTTTTATCAGAATTTTCCGTTTGAACTTCAACCCAAGTTTTTCAACAGAATTTTCGCATACATGTTATTCTTAGGACTAAGCATGTAAAGACCTTGTGCATTTGAATTGTTTTCATTGAATATTAACTTTTATATATAAATAAATTGAATATATTTTAAATTGAAGAAAAATATATTCTTTTACGAAATATCTTTCTGCAATACATGCTTAAGCTTTATAGTTAGGTTTCATTCAGTAAAATGTGAAATATAATACTTGAACTTTTGATGCTGCTAAAACTTATAATGTTTGATTTGCGTTTATTTTTTTTATTTAAAGTTTGCATTATTATTTTAGCAAAGTTCTCGAAATTTACATCGTTACCGTAACGTACAGTTACGTCTAGATGTGGTTTATTTAAGAAGACAAATGAAAAATTACTCCATATCGATAGCCTAGCTTGATGAATAAAGAAAGGATAATGGGCGCCTACACTAAGTAACAGCTACATAACAAATAAAAAGAATATTAACAACAAAAGTTGATGAAATATTCATTTCGAAATCCAGAGTTAAGCCGCAAAATTCTAGCTATGAAAGTTTGATTTATAAAAGTTCGCCTTTACACTCATATAGATAAAGCTGCTGCATAAATATAATGTGTGAAAAGGATAAAAGCCAATATAGCAAAGACATAAATAAATAGCTAGAGTTGAGGTCAAGGAGCGTGTAGACTGAAATGACTTTGTAAAACTAATCAGCAATAAATCTTACACAAGTTATATAAGCAATTTAGTATATGCATAAAAATTATTTGGGAAAATTGCCGCATTTTACACAGAAAGACAACGATGTGCTTTATGCAAAAGATGTAACATGCTGGTTGGATAAAAAAAAATTTTATATTAGGCTATTCTACAAAGCTGTAGAAAATTTGATTAAAATTTTTTTGTAGTTAATTTTATTTTTTTCAAAAATTATGCAAAACGATAAGTGTGTAAATATCATAGCAATATTAGAAACGGGACTGACACTTATATTTCAGCTAATCGAAACTCGGTCATGGAAGCCTGCCGTAAATCAGTTTTAAAGTTATTTCTGGCGTTCGAAATTATTTTTCAAATATTATATACATAGATACCCACTGCATTTCAATAAGGAAAATTTTTATTAAAAACATTTAAAATGTTAGCAAAAACAAATAGTTTGGAATTTTTGTGTTAACCCATCTTGTCTAAGTAAATTTTTTTTTTTGTATTGAAAACAGCCATACATGCCAAAAGAAGTGAATAATGAAAAACAAGCTTGCATACTTTGCGGTGTTTGATTTGCTTATTTACTACTGCTATCACTGTTGATTTCAGTTGCTACGATATATGCTCGTCAGCCTTCTCATTGTAGATTTTAAAATAATATTTTTAAAAGCATTTCCTGTTAGACAAATGTGTTTTTCATATAAAGCAAGCGTGTCTTATTTCAGTGCACTAATTGGAGGTTGCCGCTGCTGCCTGTTATTGACAATCATGTAGCTTGTAACTGGCATATATCTATTGAATTTATTTATGTCTACTAATGAGCGAAAACTACATTTTGTAAACATGCTTTGCTTCTGCTTTTCTCAGAATTTCTATTTTTACTGCATAAGCCACAAAGCGTGTATTTGCCTCTGCTGCTGCTGCTGCACAAATGAAGTTATTAGCGAATACTCTTTTGCCTATGTGTACACGTATGTATACTTATATGCAAACACAGTCTTATTTATGCCTAGATTTGTGCCAAAAAATTTCTTGGCATGCGGCAGCGTACATAAAATAGTATACGCATTAGCTAAAAGCGTTGCCGGAAATGAGTAATAACGTTTACAGCTGTAATTTGCATCCGGTGTTGCTGGCCTATGGCTGCCTGTAGCTTGCTAAGCCATAAAAAGCTCTTTGCTCTGCATATCATTTTTATTGATTGATTTTTTATAAATAACAAACTTTATGTGGAAATAAACAGCATTGCCGGTTGCAAGCTGTATCATTAAAATCGCATCGTGTCGTCATATTGAAAAATGTGGCGTTTCGCTTTGGTTGCTTGCTCAAGTGTCGCAAGCAAAAAAACGCAGACAGCTGTGACATAATTGCAGGCGCATGTTTTGCCATTTTGGGGAATTTTTTTCTTTTTGTTTTTTGTAAATTTTCTTATTTATTGCCCGTTGGCATTTATTATTTAGAGCTGACTGATTTACGCAGTGCGCTGTGATTTATGTTTATTATGCGAAGCAATTATGCTAAGCGCGCGTGTACAAACTTAATGCCGGCAAGTAATGCGGCTAAAAGCTTTTTAAAACCCGCATTAAATACAACGCTAAGAAAAATTGAAAAGCAAAATAGCACAAACTTATTATTCGCATTTTCTTTTTGTTAATCTAACGCATATGCGCCTTTTGTCTGTTATATTTTTTGTAACTTGCTGAAATTTCTGTAGCAAAAGTTTTAAGCACATGGATTTGCGCATTTTTTCCTTGGTTGTTAAAAAACTTAAATTAATTTAAAAAAATTTTCATATATAAGTATATATATATATACTTGTACATACATACATAAATATGTATTGAAAAGTAAAAGCATGCAAGCAAAGCAAACAAGCGAAGTGAAGCAAAGTCAAGTAAGCAGACAAAATAACTTCAGCGAAGTTTTGCCATTGCAGCCATTGTGTGCAGGCATTCAGAGTAGCAGATTTTTGCACTTTGACAGAGTTTTACGAGGGACGAACAATAAGTAAGATAAGTGAGACAGCGACAAACGACATCACACTCAATCTCAGACTCAAGACTCTTAGGTTCCTTTTCATATGGCAGAAGAGTTGTCTTGTTAAAAAAAAATGTTAAAAAACTGCCATAACGACACGTGCTGAGCTGCTTATTTTTGAATGGAAAAACTTGCGTAGAATTAAATCAGATTTGGTCTTTAAGACCCTTTAGCAATTATGAAAATCGTGAGATATTGATTTATTGAAAGTTTTCATTTGCTTGTTTTGATTGGCCTATTTTTTATAAGAAGTTCAGGCTGACACATGGCTTCAATTAAAAATTCGTAGCTGCCTTGTTAAATCGTGTACTTATTAAACCACCCTCGTAGCTGCTTAGTGACTTTTGCTTCACTGCGCTATTTTTTCAAGTTTAGTTTTTTATTTTGTTCGGTTCCTGCACTAAGCACTTAATGCAGCAAAACTTTTGCCAAAGTCATGTGTGTGCACGCTGCTGCGGGTGTGTGTCAACTTGTACACAAACATGCCAAACCTGGCCTAGCCTGAGCTGGCTGCCTGAAGTGCGAAGAGTCTGCAAGTAAGTTAGGCAACGTAGTGTTTTAATGTCGATACTAGACACGCAAACTTTTAACTTTTATGTGTGTGACTACTTCATTACTGTGTCGATGTGTGCTGGCTGCTGTACTCGTGTGCGACTCGAGTGCCTGCAACTGCATGTGGCTTACATTTGGCACTTTCCACTTTCCACTTTGCACTTATGTAGCTTTGTCTTGTTTTGCTCTTTCTCTTTGCCAGCTGTCGTATACGTGATATTTTACGCGCCAATAATCAGTTGCCAGATGGCATCGAATTGCTGCGTTTGCCAAATCGCTTGAAACGCTATATCGATCTCATGGAGGAACTGGATGATTATGCCAAGGCGGCAAAGGCCAGGGGAGCCGAGCAGGCGGCTGCACAGGCAGCAGCACAGGCGCAGCAGCAACAGGAAGCGCTCAGATTGCGTGCTGCCATGCAAAGATTGGATACAATCGAAAGCGTCAGCAGCAGTCGCAGCAGCAGCCAGAGCCGTGAGCCCGAAGAGCGGGAGGAGGCCTAACTGCAACTTTGTGAGTATTGCCAAGTGTCTGCCCGAGTATTTGCTTACAATTTTCCATTCTCACTAAATTCTAGACTCACCTGTATGTATCCTCGCTGACATTTATGCGTCCTGGCACACCTGTAGTCTCTGTGCGACTTGTCAAGTTGACTGTATTGCCGAAAAGACAATAACGCGGCACACGATTGCCAATGACTCCGGTGACCACCTCGCCTGAATGTATGCCAATGGTTATTTGCTGAAAAATTTATGAAAAAAAAAACTATAAGTATTATAATAATAATGCTAAAAAAATGTAACTTTTGATGAGCTTTTTAAAATTAAATGTTTAACAATTGGTGTCAATTATTTACTGAATTTATCGCATAATTTAAAGGCAACAGCTTCAGGTATGTCTCCCATGATAGCCTTACAGGAAATGCATCCCTGTTGTGCAATTTTCATAAACTTTTCCACTTAAGGGGCCATAACTCACGAATCAGGCACTCTACATTGGAAGTCCTGGCTTAAGTCATTGTTGGTGTGTTCGCATTAAACTTCGACTTGAAATGTACTCCCATCAATATGGTTATCATTTTTACAGGTATTAAAAAATTCTTATCAAACAATTGTTGGTTTCGACAGAAGTATGGCATATGGCACAGTTCTCTTGATACCAGAAGTCTAACAGAACATTATTAAGAATTTTGATAAACAAAGTGTCATGTGTTATGAATTTTTACCAGACGCCTCTGATGCTGACGTTTTGCTTTGCTCTATATGTTATTTATTAAAGAACCGCTCGATGATGCCTACAGCGAAAAGAATGCTACTAAAGGATATGACTTTGACGCACGCGATAGAAAGGAGTCTCATAAAATATATTTAAAAAAAAACTTTTATAAATTTTCAGTTGTTTAAGTGCTCAATCACTGGACTAACTAATTACGATTAGTGAATGTTTCGCCAAGCAATGCTGAAAAGGATAAAACTAATGAAAGAAGACCCCTTTAACTAAGCTGCCCTTTATGCGCTTAATAATAAAATGCAATTTGGCAGTTGGCAGTTTGCTGTTGGTAGTTTTCCGTTTTGTGTTTTCAGTTTCAGGTTCTTTTGCGTGTCGGGTTTATTTGCACACTTCATTTTGCTAATAAGTTTGATAAAGCTAAGCCAAAAACCGACAGCGTGCAAAAAGTGTAGCAAACTTGCCACACAATTACTTGCGAAACTTTAACTTGGCAAAGTTCTCGCACTTTTAATTAAATTTCAAGCAAAATAACGCAGCATGCAAGGCCAGGCCACGTCTAAGCTAACGCGGCTCTGACTGCAGGAAGTTCTAAGCTCTGTGTTTGTCTGCACGTGGGTGCTGTATGTGTGCGAGTGTGTGTGTGTGAGTGCGAGCGTGCATGGGTGTGCCACAAAGACGGGCATACGCGCACATGGCTTAAATATGCAAAGGCAAAAAAACAACAAGAAATCACAATTGAAAAGCGATACAAGTAAATAGATGACTTCTAAGCAGCGGAGGCGATGTGCGTCTGTTAGGCGGGCTCTCGGCTGTGGGCTGTGGGCGGTGGGTGGCGTTAGGCCACAAAAGAAACTGTTACAAATTTCATATCCTTGAAAGTTATAATTACAGCATGTAACCTTTGCGGCAAACACACACAAAAGTAATTTCGAAAGGATACGCAGAGACACAGCAGCAAGCCAAAATGAAAATGAAAACGAAATTTGGCAGAACAATGGCGTAGCATGCGTGCAGCCTGCAGGGTTCAAATTGATTAATTGCGAAGACTTCTGCAAATGCTATGTGAACAGATGAGTTAAGGGATTTTCTTTTTTTGTTGATTTATTTCTTTCTTCTTTTATTAAACCATTTGTTTGGCCAGCAAATGGCAAATGCAATGCACATGTGGTCAATATTGTTGAGAGCGTAGATAAACGTTGAAAAGTATGGAAATTAGAGAAATTTTAGCGAGCATGCTGAAAACAGACATTGCAGCGCATAGAAACTGCTGTGCATGCTACGAAAGTAGTAAAACGTTGCTAATGAGACCTTTTGGCCTTTAATGAGGATAATTAAAAAAAAGGACAAGTAAGTAACGCAACTCTCGCAAAACTTAATGGAGGTTACTTCATAGCAAGGTCATGCTGCTCATATTTGTGTAGATACAGTTAAACTGCGGAGGTACATTAACTCAAAAATGAATCTAATTGTGGTCGTCAGATGCTTGCCCATATATACATATATGATATCGAATAGTAATGGAAAATTGTATTTACTAAAGCGCAGAGTGCAAGCAAAGCATATATATTATATTGTGGTATTGATTAGCGAAGACACAGTTAATTTGCATAGTTACTAAAAACGAATGAGGTCAAAGCGAGCAATTAAAAAAATTAGTTTCTTTGTGGAAGTCACAGGTACAATGGAATTGGCTTAATCTATACTAATTATATAAAATTAAAGACGAAAATTTTGTCACGCTTTCAAGCAAAATATACTGAACCGATTTTAATAAATTGTTTTTTAAAAAGTCACATTTATTATTTCCAACTGAGTGGCATACTTACTTTTTCAATTTTTTTAAATTAAATATGTTTTTTTTTTAGTATTAAGTCATTACAAATACAATAAATCAATCAACATAAAAACGTTCGTACGTTTACTGCTTATATATTGTTGTATGACGACTTTGTTGTCTTGCCGAACGAAAAGCCGAAAGAATAGCCGAACTATGCTCACAGAGCAGCGTTTCGTCCCTGCTTATAAATATTGTGTTTGTTGCTTTTTTTTTTTTTTGTAGTATTATATAAATTGTGTTATTAGATTCTAATTAGGATATTTGAAGGAATTACTAATTGGACAAAGGAAAAGCATGTGCTCTTTTTTTCTCATGCTTTTAACGGGTTTGACAAACTAAGATGGTTGCACAAACTGGACAGAAAAAAAAAAGCGAAGCGAAGCGCGCCGGGATTGCTAGTATAAATATAAAACTTGTATCTAACGACCTGCAAAGAATTGCTTGATAAATTTGTTTGTTTCTCTTTGTGTGTTCTATGCGTATTTTCAGTTTTTATAAAGCAATTCTAATATTATAAGCCTCTGCAAAGAAGTGGCACACACGCAGACATGCTTAGCATAATACAATTCCCATGGTGATTCAATTAGCTGATATAAGTTATGTTAACTTGTAGCAGAGAAGTTAACACAGCCAAGGCGATAAGTTTGTAGCTTGTTTAAAATTTTAATAAAAATCATAGGCTTTATAAATACTTATAAACAAAATTTGTAAGTATTATTTTTCTTCTTAGAATTCCTTTGCAGCTACGTCTTTGCGCATAAGTCGGTAAAAATATGCAAAATAAATATTTAGAAATAAAAGTGAACAAACGAACTTAAGCATCAACAATTACGGCAAGCAGAAAAGCAGACAAAAACTTTGGCAAAATAATTTCACTTTTCTTCAACGGACAGAAAGTGAAATGCCAATAGAAAAACTCAGTGGAAACTCTGCGAAAAGTCTGTAAAAACTCGGTAAAAACTCTGTGAAACTGAAGAGCATGCGCTGCGTCAAGTTAAAAGCTACAAAAGTAAACACAATGCTGCTTGTTGTTGTTGTTATTGCTGTTGATTATGTTGTTGTTTATGGAACAATGAAGAAATGCTGCACTTTAGCAGTTTTCGATACGATATTTATTGACTGCAATTTTCTACTTCCGCCAACTCTGTATACTTAACACAAATACAAAAAGAAAAAGAAAAATAAGGGACGAGTAAACTGAATAATAAAAAAAACTGTAAAATTGATAGCAAAAAAAAAGAAAAAAAAAACAAAATAGGAAAAAAAAAGAATATCAAAAGAATGCCGAGTAAAACTGAAACGGAAACGAGCAACTGCGGGCTGAGCAAAAGAGTTGAGTGTTGCTGAGTGTATGTGTGTGCAAAGTTCGAGGGCAGCTTGGCAAAAGTTTTCGCAGCGGCAATCAAAATTGAAAGAAAACATAAAAAACAAACCTAAAAAAACAAAAAACAAAAAAACAGAATTTCATTGCATAATTGGGTCAATAAATTGCGCGTTGGCTGTGTATCAAAATTTAATGAAGCAAACGATTTCCCACTGCTGAAAAATTGCATGCACTTTAAACAAAATAAAAAAATAAAAATACAAAAAAAAAAAGAAGAAAAAAACATCACAAGTGGGAAAGAAAAAAACAAAAGTTGACCTTTCAAAAATTCAACAAGAGGCAGCTCTGGGCAAAATTATACTTCGAGAGTTTGCAAGTGAAAAACTACAAAATAGTTTGGCCAAACGTTCAAGTTGTATTTATAGAAAAAAGAAAGGTGACATAAAAAAGCGAAATGGCGGAAAAAAAATGCTGAACTTTGCCTACAGCTGCTGTGCAGTCATAACCGCCTGCTGAGGCTGCTGCTAAGGCTGCTGCTGCCTGTTTGTACGCTCGCTTGCATCCATCATCTGAGTGTAAGCGCAGTTGCAGTCGTGTACGTGTTTCCGGCTACATTTCCAAAGCAATCAGTCAAATATGAAATTCTGACAACCACAAAACTTGCTGGCAATCGCTGTGTGTGCGAGCAGCCACGGCTGGCACGGCTGCATTGTCGGCAATGCCAGTAAAGAGCGGACGGCAGCTTAAGAAGACGTTCAAGTGCTGCGCTGCGCTGAGCTGTTGGCAATGTACCACAAACTACACATACACACACATACACACCAATATACATACATAAAACGTTATAGAAAAAAAAAAAAGATATGGCAGAAAAAAAAAGTAAACTTTGATAATAATGCCAAGTGACATGAGCGAAGAGGTTGCCAGCATTTGTAAGGACACCCACGCACAAGCACAGTGACATAGTTAGATTGTCAGACAGCGTATGTGTGAGTGAGAGAGCGATTGTAGTAGAGGAAGAGCAAGCGAGGAGGCGTCAGCGGGTGACAGACAACACGAGTTGGCGAGTGACATGCCACAAGTATTCGTGCTGTAATTGTGAAGGATGATATCAAGTGCATTTATGCAAGCTTACTTACATATGTGTGTGCGCATGCATGCATCATGCAGCTGCACATATACACGCATATACCATAACTTAGCAGCAGCGACAATGCTGTAGCACAGTTGCATATATGCACGTGCATTTATATTTAAGCATATGATGCTTAAAGCAAAAGTGTTTAATTCAAGTCCTGCACATGACGGTCAAGTGGCACATGAGCGGGTTTTCTAATTCTCAAAATGTTGGGAAGCACAAGTATATAAGGAAGTCTACATACATAAATACATATTTATAAGTATCTGCTTAGAAACAAGTAAAGAAACAATTTAACCTTCTCAGTAATTTGAAAATTAATTTAGACAAATTTAATTGCTGTCAATTTTCTTTTTATTTTGCAACGAAACTTGTCAAAATAATAGAAAACTTGGCATTAAGTTCATTGTGTGCCATTACAAAGTCATTTCCATACTTCTCAAGAATAAAGCGTTTGGTAAGCACCGATTAGCTGTCAGACTGCATCTGATGTCTGCTGCCTGTGTTTGGCAGCAGTCTTGTTGTACACAACGTACGCCACAGCTGACTGATGAATGGCAGGAAACTAATCGCATTAGCCATATTAAAAGACTTGCTGAAAGACCAGCAAGCTGCTGCTGCGGAATATTTAAATAAATTAGCATAAACAGCATATGGGCGAATAAGGAGATGGAGAAAAGAACCCTAGGCAATAGTAAAAGCTGTTACACATATTGAACTGGCAATTCAGGGTTGAAATGTGTGGAACACTTTCGGGAATAATGGTTTTTGCATAACCAAAGCGGAACCACTGACAACTGAAAAAAAACCTAATTAAAGCTTTGAATCGTTTACTGGATGTTTACTAAAAATTAAAGCAGCAAGTTTATGCCAACGTGCGGCAGAGTTCTCAGTTGATCAACAGTTGAAAGATGTCGGTATATCAGCACTGAAGAGATTCTTAACAGACGAAATTCTGAGTCACTTTGCTAAATAGAAACAAGAAATACTATAAAATAAGCTGTGCATACATTGAAGTGACATTGAACTTCAAAATATAAGTAAAACCGCCATGATATATAAAGTAAAGTTTTATTTAATAATATTGACTGGCTTTAGTAACTTTCTGACTCACCACTGGACTCGATCCCATTTTTACATTCTTGGCAATGTCCATCATATCCAATGCCAAGCGCGCAATACATTTTGCATGATCCTCACAATGATCGGGTAAACCGGAAACCGCCATGTATTTATCGCCAACAGTTTCAACCTGTCAAGGTAATTTATCATGAATATAAACAAAAATTAAGTTTTTCCTATAAATTTATGCACACCTTATATACATTTGGATTGCGTTTGGAGTCTGTGAGCGCATCGAATATTGTGTAGAGCTCATTGAGCATTTTGACGATTTTCATGGCGCCTTCGGCATCGGTATTGACGGCGCAGTACTGGCCGAAGCCAACAATGCCGGAGAACATAAGCGTCACCGCATCATAGCTGATTGAGAGAATGGCATTAAAGAGATTTTTAAAAATTATATATAAATAATCAAATACTATATTCAATTTTGTCGTTTTTTTAATTTAATTTAGAATTAATTTATTTTATATAAAATTATTAATGCAAAAAAATTTGGAAATGTACTTCCAAAAAAATTAATTTTTTTAATTAATTATTTAATTAATTCTGTGATATATTTTTTTGTAAAACTAATTATTTATTAAAATTTATATTTTATATGATTCGCTTTTTTATTTATTTATTTTTAGATTTTTTTAGCTTTTTATTATAATATATAATTTATGTTTTTGTTTCGTATATTTCAATTTATTTATATATAAGTAATTGATTACTTTGTAATGTATCAATTTGCTAAGAGTTTATTTATATTTAAAGTGCAAAGTGTCTGCTCACCGTTTGGGCGCCACAGGACGCTGATGTCGTAACTCATTTGCCACAGTCTTGGGCAGCACCGAGTAGAGCAGCCTGCGTGGGACGAGTGATTAGATGGACGCATGACAGACATTATACAGAAAAATGTAAGTGAAGCACGTGTGTGCAGGGTATATGTGTGTGTAATTACCTATCAGTTTTCTGTTTTTCGCTCTCCAAATCCCTAAACGTTTGCTGTAACTTATCCGTTAGCATTTCAAGATTCTTGGTTAGCTTATATTCGGCTTCGAATTTTTCAGAGAGCAGCACCAAATCCCTGGCGGCATCATGCAATGGCACATCAGAAATATACAGGCCCTTTCTGCGTGCGGATGTGTGGATGTGTGCGGAAAAGGAAGTAAGAAGAGAAGAAAAGAAAACATTATGAAAATGGTGTTTGCCTAATTTTAGTCGAGTTCATTGCGCCTTAGCTGCTTTGCAAACATATAAGGGGAATGAAATATATGAAAAGCAGCAATTTTTAACACGCGTCTCACTTGAGTTCTTTTATTTTATTTTTTATACATATATTCTTTTGTATTTCATTGTTTTTATCTTCAGCAATTTAATGTCGCCAATAAATCTGCCTACGCGCGCTTAGACACTTTGGTGTATGCGCGCAGCACATTTATTTCAATTTAACACATTTCATGTGCCTGCGCGTGTGTGTGTGTGCAGCGTCCAAAATAATATACAAGAAATTACGCTGAGGATTGCTTTATAAGATTTTGAGCTTAAAAAAAAAAGCAGGCACAACTAATATATTTTAAAGTCGACGCTACATTTGGCTTTCCAACACGCAAACCCCAAAAACAAAACAAAAAAATCATTACACCAGGCAGGCAGGCAGCGCGAGACAGGCAGAGGAAGGCATATTATTTCTGCCTTGGCTATTGCCTGCGGCCATGTGCCTGCGCTGTGTGCGAGTGTGTGTGTGTGTGCCATTACTTAAAACATTTAATCAAGTAAACAATGAAGGCAACAAAGAATTTTCAGCCGGACTTGCTTGCTGCTTTGCTGTAAATGGGCAAACGTAGCACGCGATAGCGATACATGATCTCCTCGGGTATCTGCCCCGCTGGCTGCTGCTCCGCCTGCGTCGTCGGCTGCTGGTCTATGGTGTCCTCCATGTGCATGAGGCTCTTGCAGTGGCCACAAACCGAGCAAAAACTGCGAGAACTCTCCAGGCTAGTCTTGCTCGTCGCCTGCTCCTCCGGTTCGGAGTCCATGTAGATTCTCCGCTGGCGGCTTGTCAGACGCGGCGCCGTATAGAGATCGGCGCATTGGCGTCTGCGTGGCAATTGCACACGCCGGCGTCGACGGCGTTTCTGCCTGGCGCGCATGCCGGCCTCCTCCTCAGCTTCCTTCTCCAGGCGCTGCTGTTCCAGTTCCAACTGTATGCTGGACTTCTTGGCGCTGGCAAAGTACTCGGCCCATTGCTGTTTTATATCGGCCACCATCTCCGAGTCAATAGTCTCGGCTGGCACCTCGTGCGATACATCGCTCATTTGAGATACCACGGACATGTGTTTGGAACTGGCCTTGCGCGCTACACGCAGCTGACGCCGACGTTCGTACAACTGCCGCTTTCGCAGCAGGCGCTCGTAGTTGGCCTCCAGAAATGCGCGCTCATAGTTGTTTACCGTATGCAGCAGACGCTCCTGATAGAGCAGATTCAGCATGTGGTGATAGCGCTTGGGATGCAACGTGTATTCGTGCATGACACGTTGTTCCTCCGCGTTGGCGGGCTGCTCCTGTGTCACCAGCATTTGAAAGAGCATCTTCGCCTCCGGCGTCACCTTCGGCACAAACGCAGACGCCTTGCGCGCGGGAAACTGTCTGATGGTGTCTCGCGTAGTCAGTGTGGGTCTGTACAGTTTCAGATCCGATGCTCTTTCGCCGTCATGCTCATGATCGCTGTAAATGGTTCGTAGTTTCGTATGATATGTGTGCTGCTTTGTGTGATCCTGTGTGCTTCTTTTATGCTGCAGTGAGTCTTCTGCGCCCGAATCCTTTTTATCAATGGTTCGCCGCGCTTCTGGTTTTTCATTCGTGACTGATTCAATGGTGATTATGCCGCCCTTGATTTTCGATTTGGAAAGTTTTCGTTGCGGCAGACGTGATATGCTTTTGGTCAAACTCAGTTTGCCGCTATGTCGGTTGGCACCCCTGGATTTGCTGCTGTCTGGCACAGTATGCTCAGCTGATTTGCGCACCGCAGTGCTCTGCTGTGGTTCCAATTTATTAGCAGAATCTCTAGTGTGAATTTTACTTTCAGTCGATGAATGCATTTTACTTAGGAAAGCGCTATGCGTGGAAGTCTTCAAGGCAGGCGCATCCTTGACGCTCGTCTCAGACTCCGTTAAACTGTCAAAATTGATGTTTTCCAGATAGTTTACCGGCTCCAGTATGTCGTCCTTTGATATGCGTTTTGTTCTGATTGGCAGCAACGTTGTGCGTCGTCGCCGGCTGCCCCTGCGCATCAGATATGATTCGTTGGAATCTAAAGAGCCTTTTTTTTGGCTATCCTCTGACTTTTTTAGTGCTTCTGTTGTAGCAGCTGCTTTGCTCGCCGGCGCCGGCGCTGTTGCTCTAGACTCTGGTGCTTTAGGCTCAGCTGCTCTGAGCTCAGGCGCTCGAACTTCGGGTGCTTTAGGCACAGCTGCTCTGGGCTCTGGCGCTCGAGGTTCGGGTGTTCTAGATTCTTGTGGTTTAGGCTCAGCGACTCTGAGCTCAGGCGCTCGAAGATCGGGTACTTTAGATTCTGGTGCTTTAGAATCAGCTGCTCTTTGCTCAGCTGCTTTGGGCTCTGTTGCTCGAAGCTCGAGTGCTTTAGACTCAGCTGCTCTGGGCTCAGCTGCTCTAGGCTCAGCTGTTCTAGGCTCTGATGCCAGAGGCTCGGCTGCTCTAGGCTCTAGGATTTCTGCATGCTGCCTGGCAGCAACAGGAAAAGGCGTATTGCGGCGATTCGTCCGTCTCGTTGACGGCACAGGCGCCACAAAACTTACAGAAAACCGCTCGACACTTAAGCTGTGTATTGGCGGTTTGGCAGCAGTGCCGAGCGGCTTTTTGTACGTCTTGCCACGCTGTGCTGCGGCGGTTTTGGCAATTTTGGCTTTACGCGGCTTTTGCTTGCTTGCCTTAGGCACTTGCTTTGGCTGCTTAGGTTCCGCTGTAGGTTTGCTCAGCGCCTGTTTCGGTTTCTGCTTTGGCTTTGGCTCTTTGTGTGAGTTCTTCTTCTTGGTCAGCAGGTTGGCGTGTATTTGCTTTTCCAACCACTTGGCAGCCGGCAGACTTTGTCTAGACGCTTCGGGCATATGTTTCTTAGCAGGCGGCTTGCGCAGCGTGTACATGCGTGTCACGGATATTTTGCTGCCTGTGTTTAAGTTGCTTCTTTGGTGTGTGTGCCGCTTGGGTTGCTGCAAAGCCTTCAGCATGTTGCGCATGTAGGTCTCTTGTTGCGCATTGGTCAACTTCTGCTTGAGGTCCTTAAACTGTATGTGTGGGCTTTCGACTTTGGCAAGTGACAACTTTCTCTTGGCTGCATGTCGCGGCTGTGCGTGTGCTTTTGATTTTATTTGTTTTGGCTTTTTTGCTGCTGGCTCTGGCGGTGTTGGCTGTTTGGTTTTGAATGATTTCTGTGATTGCTTATCGAGAATTAGCACATTCTGCATGTAGTGCTCAATTTGTTCTATATCCGCCTCAATGTCCTGCAAGGTGACTTTGAGTGCTGCCGGCAAGGGTGTGGATTGCGATAGAGCTTCGCTGACGGTCATCTGTCTCTCGTTCAGCGCCTCCTCATAGTTTTGCCAATCATCGAATAATTGCTTCATAATTTCTGCATATTCCTCGGCAGATTTGGAACGTCTGCGACGTTGCTTCAAGTTCTTACGCAATGTGCTCAGTTTGTTTAGCAACATTTTGCGTTCCTTGAGTTTCAATTGCAATTCTAGACTCAGCTTTGCCAAGAGCTGTATCCATACTTTGAGCACGTGCTTGAAACGCCTCAAGCCCACTTTTTCCTGCAGGCGTTGTTTGTCCTTTATGCGTTTCTTGTTCTCGCTCAGCAGTTTACGCAGTTTCGTAACCTTTGCTGCATGCAAATTCTGGATGCGGTGCAAACGTTTCAAAGCACTTTGCTTAATCGAAATCATTTTCTTCGAATGCTGTGTCGTGAGTTCGTCAGAGCCGAAAGTATTTTTAGAGACTGTTCTTCCACTTTTTGAGGATTCTTGTGTCAGCAACATTTTTACTTTAAATAATCATTTGACTTTTACGTCTATATTTTTACTTTTATACTTTTTCCAAAAATTAAATTTTTACTTTCACGGAGAATTTAATAATTTAGAAAAAAAATTATTTAAAAAAAAAAAATTATCAAAAAGTTTGCTTAACTGTTGTCACCGAAAGCAATTGTACTAAATAAACTTTTTTGGCAGTGTTTTCATTGTCTACCACTTCCTTGAGTCATATCCTCATTTGTGAATTGCCTAAAAATGCAATCAGAGACGCGGTTGGCTAACAAAGCAAAGGCAGCTTGCCTGCATTCTAGATGATCCTGTTTTATTGCTCAGAAATACTAATTACTTTTCTACTGGATCTATCGTTCTATCTATCATGAGGTCTGTTATAGATCGCGTCTTCAGAATTGATTCAAATATATCTCTTGTTAAATCTTTTTGAGTTCGGAGTATTGGAACAACGCAGTTCTTGGGTTACTAGGGCAGCCTGACAAATGCATTTATCAGCTAAGATATTTCTCTAACGACTGCTTGTCAATATGTCAATTATTTCGATTTATGCCCATCCATATTTAATATTTTAAAGCTGCAATTTTAGCTTATATTTTCATATAAGTACTCACTTTGTTAGGTCATCCAGATTCATGACACTCGGATAGCATTGGAACAGTATACGATCTGTCTCCGGTATATACATCATTTGACCCTGTGCAAACGGAAAAGAAAATAACATAAAAACGATGAGCACAAATACTTCAATAAGTTTATGAGTCAGCATTAGGCAAGCCACAAAAAAGACAAAGGAAAAAGTGATAAACAAAAGGAAAAAACTTCAATAAATCTGAGTGTGTATGAGGGTGTGTGTGTGAGTGTGAGCAACCCACGCACAATATTTGTGGTAATAAAAAAGAAATAAATTTTATGTGCCACGCGCGATTAAAATGCCAAACCGTCTGAACGCGAACAGCTGTTAATGGCGAATGTAGCACAGAGCCATTGACCGGAAGCAGCATGTACGCGTTGCCATTTTAATGCTCCCATTGACGTGAAATTAATTGCGCATTACATATTTAGCGAGTTTAATAGACAAGCGTAATAACTCACAAAAATTTGTGCGCTAGATTTAATGTTTAACGAGCACACAACCCACAACACAACACATGGGCAGCGGATGTTGGGTAGTATAGAGTGGCCAGCGTATGGTGGGCAGTGTGCGGTGGTCTTCAACACAATAATAAAGTAATGCAAGGGTATTGACAATATGTTGCACGCCGCCTGCCGCATGCCGCATGCTTACCTTCAGTCTCAGAAACCGTTGCTCATGGCGACCCATGGCGCCTTGGCGTGTCTGCAGCACATAGATTGTGTTGATGTGCGCCAAAACATTCTCGAATGTCAGCTGTAAGTGTGGCCGTATCGCTTCGAGCACTTCGATCAATGAGCAATTCTCCTCGGCCAGTCTGCAAAACAAAAATCACAAAAGCTACAAAATCAGCAAAACTAAGCAACGCATTAATGCAGCTGCTGTGCAAATATGCAAACCATATGCAGTTTGCTGTTTGTCTATTGTGCAAGCCGCTGCATCGGCATTGGCTGGCTGGCCCAGCAACTAGCATGCCAATAAGTGGCCTAATGAACAAAGCAAAATTGCCAAATCAACTGCGCCAGCAGTTGATGTCCTTGCCTGGCAGAGTGCTGTGCCGCTGCTTACCTGGGTATTACTCTCGACACCGATTTGCCCGCCTGCACAATTTTCATTTGCCTATCGAACATCAGATGAAATGGAAAGATTTTGCAAAATGTTGCTGGTGATATAAGCGGCGCTGCAAATGCAAAGTAGATACAATTTAAGAGGCTTTTGTTTAGGCATTAATGGCTTTAAAGAAGTTTAATGGCCTGGCCGGCCACTTACATTCGCATAGGAACTCGGTCTCATCGGGCGGTTCTTTGTTCTCATCCTTGGCCGCCGTCGCCGAACTGGCTGAGACTGAGATTTCACGTATCAGAAATTGTACATGATCATGACGTTCAATGTCGTCGCTTTTGTTTTTGAGCAGACGCAGACACTTTTGTTCCTTGTCCTCGGCGCAGTCGAAGCTGTCTGCTGCTTGTGGTGGCCCTGGCGTTGCAGTTGCTGTTGCAGCAGCATTCTTTTGTGTTTTTATAGCAAATGGACATTGGTCTGCAATTAAAAAGCGAAAAACAACGTATTAAAGCAATTTTATTTTTGGGAGTCAATTTTATATCCTCTACCAAAATATGCTAAAGTTGTGCAACTTTATATAACAGACAGAAAGAGGTGTGTTAGATCAGCAACCGGTCGTCTGTCTGTCTCTCCGTTTATTTGTAAGAATGCACGGATATCGGAATACAACCACCGAATTTGGCCAAAGTCTCTTCTAATCCATAGGCATAATAAGTTTATTTTGCTTTTTCGGTATTCAACCTATAACATATAGCTACCATAGGAACTATCGATAAACCACAATTACTAAAAAAAACCCCTTTTGTTTTTCAAGACATCGTTACTTTATTTCGGCCTTGATAGTTTTAGATAGTATTTCTTAATATCGTATATATTGGATTACTTTATCATATAACTGCCATAGAAACGATCGGCTGAAAAATGAGTTTAACAAATGACTTTTCTTGGAAATGTCATTGCATAATTAATTCAACATATTAATGGAAAAATTTATTGAATTTTGTATTGGGTACAGGGTATTCTATAGTCGGGTGTGCTCGCCTATAGCCCTGCTTTTCTAGTTATTTATTTTAATATTTATTTATACAAGTATGTATATATAATATATAATTGCCACCACATCAATTTAATTAAGTAATTTAATTAGGCCACACAAAAGGCTCATTAGCCTGTTTTTTTTGTATCATTAAATTGTGTACTATAAATAATTTGTTTTAATTAATTATTTAGTGTTAAAAAAATTATATGGAAGGTATTTTTGCTATTTCGCGTCGTACACTGCGTATGCGTGATATCAAAAAGCGCAGTTAAAAAGGACTCACCTGGGTTTTGGCGTTGGCTGGTGTGCGCGTCATTTGCCATTAAATTGTTATCAGTGTCATCATCGTTGTTGTTATTATTAGTGCCAATATTGTTAATATTGTTGCTGTTGTTGTTATTCGGTTCGCCAGCAACAGCAACAGCCGCAGTCATAGCCGCAGCAGCCGCAGCACCGGGCAGCGTATTCACTACGTCTGACTGCAACTGTGTTTGCTGTTGTTGTTGCTGTTGCTGTTGTTGTTCTTCCTCGCGCAGCAGTGCACGTTGTTTTTCATCTTCATCAATTGGATCTCCTTTACGTTTAACAATCTCAATTTCCACCTCCACGCCATGTAGCTTGGATGCAACCGCCTGCGCAAGGTGATTGTGGTTGGGCAGCAGCAGCAGCAGCAGGCAAATGAACAGCATTTGTTCGTTGAATGCAAGTAAAAGAAAAAGCCAAACAAATGAAAGTCAACAAAAGTAACGAGAAAAGTCAATTTGTTAGCGTATACAATCGAAATGCATTAATGTCATAATTTAAATGTATTCCGCATGGACACCCACACACACACACACACACATGCACATGCACATACGGATACACACCTTGACAATGCCAATGACAATATGCTCAAGTCCCGGTCGCTCCGAGTAGTAGTGCAGCAGCAGTTCACCATCCTTTTCGGTGCAGCGAAATGAGGGCGCGCGCATGCCAGGATACAGTGTGCCCAGATGGTCGTGCAGAGCGTCCAAGTTCTGTTCTCCATAGACATGTGAACGCAAAGCATGTAATGGAAACGGCAAAGGCAATCGCAATCGCAATCCCAATCGCAATGGCAATGGCGGAGGCGTTGGAGTTGATGTTCATGTTGGATGCATTGGCGCAGAGGCACATCGACAGCAAGGGCCAACATGTGGTTTCGTGTAAAATAGCAGCAGAAAATTCAATTTCATTTTTCATTATGACAAACGAGTAACATAAAGCGGGGGAGTAGGATTGGCATAGATTGGGAGCGCGCTTTGCTTGCTCCTTGGTGGCGAAATGATGAAGTGTGCGCAAAAATAAAAGCGATGAAAAATGTGGAAAATTGAAAATAAATCGAATCGCATAGTAGCCAAGCAGAAGTAAAGGCAGCAGCAGCCACCAAAACGTAAGCAACTGTGCCGAAGGAAGCAGCCGCATCAGCAGCAGCAGCAGAATCAGCAACGCCAATGGCAGCCAAGCGAGCAACTGAGCAAGCAGTTGAATGTAAAGTAAGCGCAAAATGGCCAAAAAAAAAAAACAATAAAAACACAAAAAAGAAAAAATAATGTTTCTTCCTCTTCCTTTAATGAAAATAAAAAATGATAGGAAATCAATGTGATATGCCGTTTATGCGGAAATTGCAAAAAACCTTCACGTTATCTGCTACTTCAGCGTATTTTTTCATTTATTGCAATTGTTTCGCATGCTTATGCTTTTTCGGGAGGTTTTTCTGTTTTTTAATTACATTTTTGTTTGGATTTAATTAAGCATACGCACCTGCAGAAAATCACGCGGCGTTGCGCCCAACACTTGCAGTATCTTATCATAGCCGGAATCCTGACAGAACTCAAAGAACGTCTTGCCAAATAATTCAAGTATATCGTCTGCGGGTATATCTGTGTGCGAACAACAAAAATATATTTATGCTGCAGGACACGCACAGGACACAGACACAGACAGACACGCTGCCTGGATTTAGTTGCCTTAGTGCGGGTAATCTAAGACATTTATGTCTGTCTTGTTGTTGTTATTGTTGTTGTCGTTGGCCACTTACTGAGTATCTCAACAGCTGCTCCAATTAGATTGTATGTTATTTCATCGTCATAAATTTGTCGCACCAAAAATTGTCCTTCCATGTTGACCATTGCTTTTTTTCTGTTTACGGCGTGTCAGGCGTCAAGGCAGTAGCAGGAGTGACAGCAGAAGTGGGGTGGGGGTAGCAGCAGTAGACGAGTACCAGCAGCGAAAAAAACATTTCATATGCGTTTTAAACGAAAGAAAACATGACGATGTTGTCGTTGTTGTTGTTGTTGTTGTTGTTAAAGGAGCATAGAAAGAAATAGCAGATATAGAAGAAAAAGAAAAACATTAATTTTAATTAAATTGCCTTAGTGCTTGCAGCACGCGTCGTATGTGTGTGTGAGTGCGTGAGTGTGTGTGTGTGTGTGAATGCTTACTTTTGTGGTCTTTTATATTGGCATATGCGTTGTGCTTTTTGGTTTCCATTTTGGCGCACATATGTGTATTTTATGCGCACACTTGGCTGCTTTGAGTGTTTATGAGTGTGTGTGCGTAAGCGAGTGTGTGTGTGTGATGGTAATAAAAGCGTCATACATACGGTTGCTTTTAGTTTTGATACGATATGTTACGAGTGTATTTTGGCGTTTGTGTTTTTCTCCAATTTAAAAACTATTACACATGATATTTCGTGGTTGCATTTTATTTGCCAGCAGAGCATTTTTATTGCTAAAAGGATTTTAGCAGCTTGTTTCAACTGGTTTCGTTTGGTTTTCTCTATTTTAACTTTATTACACATGTTTTTGAGTGTTATACAGCTGCAGTTTATTGGCTAACAGGCGAGTTCCGGCATTGCTTAGTAGATGGGCTCCTTACGTGTTTTAGTTGGCAAGTGTCCTTGCTTCACTGTAATATATTTTTTATAGTGTCAGTTGATTTTTATCTGCAGTCAAAACCGAACTGCCTAACCGCATTTTCATTCTATCTCACAATCTCTTACACGATGCTGCACTTTTTTATTATGTACGGTTAAAATAAAAGACTCTTGGCAGAAAAAAAAACCTGCCATTGTCTATTTGAGGGTTGTTCCGTTTTGCGCAGCAGCTGCTTAGAGTAAAGGTAAAGTGTTGGATTAAGTAACAAGTCTTTGACGGACAATTTAAGCAGACACAGTCCTCAAGATAATGCCAAAAGATCTAGATTTGTTGAGATACCTTATAAAATTTGTAGGCTGGATCTGCAAGAGTGTCAAATGCGATTCTTGCGGATTTGTGAGTTGATCCCTTAACTTGGTATATAGGAAAAAAAAAACAAAAGTCGCCAAGAACTTACACAAAGAAGCTTTCAAACTGGCAATATACTAAACTCGCACATGCTTTTTCTTCGTCCAGTTAGTAATTCCTTGAAATATCCTAATTAGAATCTTATAAAACAATTTTGGTGATTGTTTTCGCACTGCGCTCTTAATTGTAATTTTAGTTGTTGTATTTCGGAAATGTGTAAGCAGTGGTTATGAAATTTATAAGAAGTGACTTCTTCTGATTTTTTAACCGATTTTAATAAAAAAAATAAAAAGAAAATCACACAAACCTTATCCAGGGAATTATGAACACAACAAAAAAAACCAAACAAAAAAAACAGGAAATCCGTTCTCAATTGATCGATGGTTACACACATTATGCCAAACATCTAAATATGTATAGATTTCCTACTAAAAAAGCCAAGATGTTTACATTGGAATGAGTTGCGTAAAACAGGCTTCATTTATTATTTACAAGCGCATAAAAAAATCGATGCGGCGAGTAAATGCCACAAATTCAGTTAACATATGCAAAAATATACAAACAATAAAAAAAAAAAACAACTAAATAAAGAAAATGCGAAAATAATAAAATAGAAAAATGTATAAAAATAGAGAAAAATTTTTTTCAATCAGAAATACGCGAAAACCGCAGCAACATGCCGCAAAAGTTGCGCCATGGTTTCGTTTCTACTTTTCACTTTCATGCCATTTTCATTTTCATATTTATGTTTTTGTTTTTATTTTTACTTTGCTCATAAGTCAAATGTGCTGACAAAGTTGGTAAAAAAAAGTAAAAAAAAAAAGAATTAAAAAAAAATAAATAAGAAAATATTGTGCACAAGCAGACGTATAGAAAATAATATTGTACGTGTAAAAGTTTTTCCATTTTACAAGTGAGCAAGTTTTGATTTTCACCGCAAATACTTTATCGCGCATATAAAAGTTGCCAAGTCAACGTGGCACAGCCCGCCTGTGCAGTCAATGCCAAAGGCCGAGCGACGTGCGTCTGCCTGCCAATGCGTAGCTGCTAGCTCATCTAAAATGCAATGCAAGTCGTATTTAACCTAGAGAAAACAAATAAAAAATGTGCAAGAAAAAAAAACCGGAGCGGAAAAACTGTTGAAACTGTAGCACAGTTGCTGTGAAATATGTCTGCTGAGATGTGTAAATGTGCGGCTTTGTAGCTTTGATTGCCGGTGATTGAGTCTGCGACTTGACACACAAGATGAAAATAATATCATATAATTTTTTTTTACACCATGTACTTTGGTCATGTCTTCGCTTGCCCTTAGCTGAGCGCATCTATTACTGTTCTTTTATATACTTCACCATTTCTATTTCTTTTTTTTTTTTTTTCGCACAGTTAACTCACTGCAAATATATTGCTAAAGTTTTTAATTTCCTGTACTGCGTAACGGACATTGCCAAGTAGCGTCAGTCGGAAGCTGCAACAGTTGCACTACACTGCTCGGAGCTGTGCTGTGCTATGCTCTACTGTGCTGAGTTGCGTTGTCCTTTTAGTGGAAATAAGTTTAACAGGCGTAAAGCGTTGAGCGTTCATTTCAAAATTGTTATTGTGTCTTTTAGTAAATTTGCAATTTTAATGTGTGCGCCAAGAACTGCTGGCATTTTGACTTAATTGCATTAGAAAATATTAAATTCTGCTGGGATGCAGCAGCTACTAAGCGCGTTTAATTTTCCAACTCATTAATTCTAATGATAATTTATTTCGAATGGGAATTGCTTTGCAGCAGAGCAATTGTTAAGCGGTAACCAAACTTATCATAAAAAAAGGGAAAAATTATAAAATGAATAATATTAATTATATACAATTTGCACAAAGTTGCACGAGCTGCACAATGGAACTAAGTGGCGTATGCGTAATGTTTGAAAAAAGTTTACATATTTAACATATACACTTGCAATTTATTTTATGCAGCTTTAGCTAGATTTTTAAATAATGTAAAGAAATAATAATACTCATGTACTCATGTACGTGTATTTTAAAATATACCGTTCTCTCTCTTAATGTCTAAGAAAGTTACGAAGTATGCTGACGGAAGTGCTTTAAATAATGTTGATTGCAGATGTGTTTATTTGAATAAAAACTGGAAAGCAAGTGTCAACCTTTTGTTTGCCTACTGTCGGAAGTCGAAGCGCTGAAAATAAAATTTTATGCGCCTAAAAGTCGCTTCATTAAATATACACGTTGGATTTTGTTTTTTCATTTTTTTGATAAATATGTTTCTACTTCTTTGGTGGCTTTGGAAGATCAAAGAAATGTTAACACTGATTGGTACAAAACAATGCGTTTGTCATAAGTCATCGTTTGAATCGACGAGTCATGCTCCGGCAATTTATTGCCTACCCACACTCAGCACCTCCAGCAATTGCCAAAGTAAAGTAGCGTAAGAAGTCATCATCATGACTCATGTTCCATCATGCTCATGTGGTTTGACTAACAAATGTTTGCGATTTGTTGACGCTTGTCAAAATTGAATGGCACGCTGAGAGCAAATGTAGATGTTCGTTAGTATTCTATTGAGTATTAAGCTAAATTGCTGCAAAAGTGGCTGCCTAGTGACGTAAATGCTGCACGTGTTTCTGATTGTCTTATGTGAATGTATTTGGTAGTCATACTGTGAATGTTGTTGGCCACAGTAAACCAATTGAAAGACTTCAAGAGTATGCAAACTTTTTGCAATATGAACTTATTAGCTTTCAAAATATGACTTTAAATAATTTCGGAATGTTAAAGCTCATGCATATATTGAAAAATATATGAAATGCCTAAACATCATTTGGCTTTTGAAAAACAATTACTGTGCTGAAGAGCACTTCTCTGCATCAAAAATGTTCCCGAAATAATTTGTTTTCATTTAGTTATTATAGCTATTATTTATGAATTAAGTGTAAGTTATACTTATCCCTTACCTTGCTTTGCTGATCTGTAATAAATTCAAATACTTAAACTTAGACTTTGAATAGCCACAAAAAATTTACCAATTATATATAAAAAGCAAAATAAAATAAATAGCCTTCATTAAGGCAGAAGAATCTTGTTTAAAAAAAGTAACAATTTCACGCTCTAAGATAAATTGCTTATCCAACACGGCTTATGCGCAACGCTACACTCCGCAAGGACCTTTACAAAACTTTTTTCCATTTATTTTTTTCTTTTTAGTTTGTCTGCATTTTTTTTTTTTTTTTGGAATTTGTTTTAAACTTTATTGTTTAATGTGGTTTTTTTTGTTTTTAAACCTATTAAGTATATTTTTGTTATGATATAAATTGCTGGCAATTAAAACTGACACAAAGAAAAAAAATTCTGTTGTTTAAATTGTTGTCCAACTTATTAAATGCGTCAGTAAATATGCATTTTAATTTATGCACAAACATGCTATTAGTTTATTAATTTTATTTGTCAATATTGCACCGCCAATAAATTATAATTATAACAGAATTTTATTTTTCATTTAATTTAAAACGATATTACATTAAAAATTCCATTAGCTTTTACACAGGAGCATTGTTTGCCTAAGCTGTAATCAATATGACTGTAAACTAATTTCATTATATATAAATTAAGCATAAGGTTAAGTAAATAAATAAAAACAAAAATTGAAAGCGTCTAACTGCCCAATGTCCCCATGGGCGCAGTGGCGCACGCTTAAATTAAGCCAAATTAACAAGTATACGCAACGTTGCACGCCAAAGAGCAAACTACTCCCGCCGTCGGCTGTTGGCTGCTGGCTGTCGGTGGGTTGGCTACCAGACTGGCACGGGTATCATTTCAAATTCAATTTCCCAGCAAAGAAAGTTGATTTTTCGCAACCAATGCTGGCTGCTGATATTTGCCTTTGCTTTGACTCGGCTGCCGCGGTTGACGCTGCTGCTGCTGCTGCTGCTGCTGCTGCTTGTGCACCCGAGACCTGCTGCCACTGCGGCTCAAAGACTTGCTCCCACTGCTGCGCTGGCTAATGCTGCTTCAACTGCTGCGACTGCTGCTGCTGCTGTGGCTGCTGTTGCTGCTTTGCTTAACCTCATTTAAATATTGTTGACTGTTTGCTTAACGTGCAGCGCACAAGTCGCAAAATGTAGGCAAGTTTAACGGTCGCGACATTGGCTGCCATTGCCATTGCTGTCATTGCCGCCAGTGCGGTCTAAGTAGCTTAATCTGATAAATGCTTAGCGGTGTGCACGCGTATGTGCGCACTGAGCAAACTTTTGCGCCACTTTGTCATTGGCTTTTGTTTAAAATTATCAAATTCTTCTCTTTTTCATTTTTATTTTATATATATGTATATTTTTTGTTTTTTTTTTTTTGTTGCAAACTTGTTGGCAGCTAAGCAAATGTTGGGGCGTAGTACGTCATGCTGCCGGGTGTGTGTGTATACGCGTGCCTGTGCTTGTGCTTAGTTATGCATATGAGGATTTTTTATTTTATTTAATATGCCAAAAGGCAGACAAACATGCATAAAGCACGTAGACGTCGACACTGCTGCTGCCTCCATTGCTCTTGGCTTGTTTTATGTATGCATAACAACATGAGAATTGTATCGTATTGGGTATGTGTTTGTGTGCTAGAAAGTTATGGTTATGTGCATGTGGTGTGGATTGATGTGGTGTGGAGTGCTGTGTACAACGCAGCGCTGCTTATTGTTATTGTAAATTGTTTTATTATGAACTACTTGTGGCTGCGCTTATGGCAAGCATACAGTTTTCATGTCAACTGCTTGTCTGTCCGTCCGTCTCAGTGACTGTCTGTGTTACTGTCTAACTGCATTAGTGTGTGTTTGGCTTTGTGCTTCAAGCGCGCATGTTCTTGTGTCATATTCGCATTGTTGCTTATCTATTGCCATTGGCTCTTGTGCTGCACTCAATTGTTTGCCCATGCGAGTGCAAAAATATGCTTATCTAACCTGCCTAGGCTGGTGCGCGCAATTGGCAATTGGCTTTACACATTTTGATACTGGCATAAAACCACAGAAACAAGTTTTGCGGTTGTGGGCTAACTGAAATTTGTTGTAATTGCTTTGGCAGACTTAAGTGCCGCATAAATAACAAACTTTTTGCAGCAAATTGCCACATTTAAAATTTTTCTAATGTTCGACTACATAAAAATACAACGAGCAAAAAATTATAAGCCAAAGCATAATTTGCTGTATATATTTTTTATTTTATATTTTTTGCAGTTATTTGCCACAATTTGAAAGCAAATGAGGCAACGACACGTAGATAAAAACAAGCTTGCGCATGAGGACAAGTCTGAAATGTGCTAAGTTGTGTGTGTGTGCGCGCGCGAGCCAGGAGCATTTGGCGCACCAAGCAGACTTTTCAATGGCAACACTTAAACAAAGAACAAAAAAAAAAAAAAAGCAAAAGAAAAAGAGAATATTGAAACACAAAAAATAGCATAAAAAAATTATAAAAATACACGAATGTTAGGCAGCGGAATTGCACATGGGGGAGGCATAGTAAGTGCGATTTGGACGCTTAGTGGGTGGCTAAGCAGAGACAAGTCGCGCCTGGCATGGCCTGGCATGCAGGAAGTGTGCCAAAGTACGTTCAGCACACACACAGCTTGGCAAGCAGAACACAAAAAAAAAGCAAGTGAAAAAGTAAATTAAAGAAAAAAAAAAACAGAAAATGGAACGGAAACGAAATAAGGTTAAAAGCCACTTAAGACTTATACAAGTTAATGTGGCATATAACTCAAGTGAGTCGCTTAACGTAGAAAAAAAGTTAAATAAAAAAAATAAACGCATCACAGCGCATATTTAGCTGCATGCGAAATAAAACAAGAAAATCAGGAAAAAAAAAAATAAAAATGTGAAAGGTGGCATGCAAGCAACTCGGTAGGTTTATTAACACACCATACGTGGCGTATGAGCGATGTGGCATAGAGTGGCCTATAAAAAATCAGCATGAACATTGCAGAAAACTATTGGCCCCCATTAGCAATGGTCAGACAGCGTAGAGCAGTCATAAAAATCGACATTTAACATTTTTTATGCCAAAACCAAGCATAGGCCACAAAAAGAAAATAAACAAAAAAAAAAAAAAAGAAACAGGAAAACAATATAAATACATAAGACAGAAAGGAAAAAAAATCTAACAGCGCCTGCATTAAAAATTATTGCGCTGCATGTGCACCATTTTCAAATCGCGTGCACAAAGCAGACGCAGGCGAAGCCGGCAGAGGCACACTAAGGCACAACGAAGCCATGGGCATACGCGCATAAAGTTGAGGTGCGACGCCGCAGCGCATTGTTGCTAATCCCTGGGGCGTGTTTAGTGCAATGTCTGCGCTTATGCAATGATTTGGGCGCATTAGAATGCTTTGCACAAATGTCGAAACACATAACAATGTTTTAATCAGCTGTGCTGCAAAGGCAAAGCCATAAGCCAAGGCAAATGCTGTTGCAGTAGCAGAGACAGAGGCCAAGGCGCATATAAGGCACATGCAGAGTTAGAGGCAGAGTTGTGGGAACGGCAAAAGCAATGGCAAAGGCATTAGTGCCATGCAATATGCGCGTGTAAGCAGATGCCATAAAGACATTGGCAAAGGCACCGGCAGACGCAAGTGTTTGGCTGAGTAAACAAGTCAAATGTTGCAGACAATCTCATATACGCACACGTACGTGGGTAGACCCAGCAGTATGCGACCTGAGAAAGTCAAGACGAAGATTTGGCTTAAAGTAATCTTTACGCATAATATTGCCAAAATGTTCAATTACTTTGTCAGTCGATTTAGACTCAGCAGAGTGGGATTCGCTCAAAATGCCTGTCAATCGCAGACATGGCAACTTCATTGCACAGTTGAACACAGTTTGATTACTTATGAAACTACCCACGTAGTTTATTTGATTCGAAACGTGCCACATGCGTTTAATGTATTTTAGCTTATTTGCCTGATTGCCTGCCACTCATTTCATTTGCTGGCTTATGGGCCGAGCTGCTGTGTGGGGTCGCCTCAGTCGCGCTGCCTTTGGCTTTATTGACATTTATGCTGAGCAGGCATATGTTAAATGTTAAATATAAACTAAATGACAGTTTATTTTCGAGATAAACTATAACGATATTATAGCGGTACATTATGCCTTTATAATGCCTACCTGGTGCTGATTATTGTACGATATGCCATACGCCGAATTAATGAAGCCAACGCTGAGTCATTAATAACTGTCCATGTGTCATACAATGCACATGAAAAAAAAATTGAGTAATACACGCAATAGCGAAAACATGGCTTATGCAAAAGCATAAGAAATATCGAACCAAAACGTACAAAATAAACAAAAACAAAAAAGAAATGGAATACGAGAAAAAAAACATAAACAAATGTGCTGCGATTTTATCATGACGCCTGCTTGGCTTGACTTGGCTTGGCTGGGTTTCATTTTGGTTCTGGGTTGGCTTTTGCATGTACAACTGCTGCCTCCCCGTCCGCCGCTCGCCTGCCTTAGAGTCTGCCGGTTGGCCTGCTTATGTCCGTTTAACTTGTCTTATCTGCGTCTCTGCACATTCTTGGCTTGAATTTATCTATGCGCATTGTGACATTTCCAAAATTAGGACATCATTAGCAACTGTCGATGTTGGCGCTGATAAATGTGCACCAAAGGCCTTTGGGCCAAAGACTCCTCCTCGCACACATTCGTTTGCAGTACAGTGGGCCGTCTCTGTCTGTCTTTGCTCTGCTGTGCGTTGCTGAGTGCCCAATGTGTTTTAAAGCGAGCAGCCGCAGGAGCAGAGTATTTGGCATATTTATGACCATTAGTTGAACTGCAGAAGCCAGCCAGGCAGCTATTCAGTCAGTCAGCCGGGTGTGGTTGGTTTTGCTGAAATATTGCCCTGCGCTGCCAGGAATGCAATTTTTTGCAAAGTTTTTGCGCTAGAAAAATGTGCAGAGCAGTGTGTCAAGCCACAAGGTGTTATTTTTTACACGGTTCTTTGGTATTTCAGCTACTTTACGGTATTTTCGTCTAAGTTTGTTTTCACTTTGCTCGATAAAGCAAGATTAATGCGTTTATGCAGCAAATAGGCAAATATTTTTAAATTTTCCAAAAATAAAAAATAGAAAAAAAAACAAGAGCAATTGATTTTTTGCGCTGGAACACGGACACTACATACCGCACCCTTGCCCATTCCGTCTATGCTACAAATTGGCATTTTTCCGGTCTGACATTTGTTTTAGTGGTGAAACTAAGCCAAACAATGCGAGAGTTTTTCTTTGCAGTTGTTCAGCCAATTAAGAAGAAGGTGCAGCTGCGCATAACACAAAGCCTGCACTGAGTTATTCAGGTAGGTGTGGCAAGTCCGCCTAATTTCACAATCTTGTCGAAGTAATTTATCTATTTGTGTCATAATAGACGAAACTCTTTAATATAAATAATGTTTATCGTATTAGGAATCTGTTCAAGCAACTGTGTCTACTTGCAAATTCTAAGCTGCTACAACTAAAATCTCTATTCCATTTAGACAATGGCTTGTGTTGTTCGCAAAAGGTTAGCAGGCAGCTTACAGCGCAACGCAAATATACACAAAGAAATGAACCGCACAGCACAGCAAGTTTCTTAACTACAAATTGAAAAGGGAAAACGCGCGAAATTGCCAAACAACAAACTACAACAAGGCAAGGCAAAGAAGGGTCGAGTAGTTGGCAAACTTTGTTGTTTAGTTAAATTGTTAGGACAGACGTGCAGGTGCCTCCACAGTTGAATGACCAACTTGGTAAGGTTAAATTTGAAGAAGGCAAAGAATAAAGAAGAAATATTTTGTTGTTATTTCTTTCATTCTTTTAAACAAATAATTTCCTTTATTTACTTTTTTTGTTTTTTAATCATTTTTCGGTTTCCCGTCTAACAAAGAGCAACAATTAATGGTCATAAAAACTTTGAAGTAAGAGTCTGAAGCACACTGACAAATTATAAAAATCCGCTTAACGTTACTTGGGTTTATTGTAAGCCTATTAGATATTTAACGGCTTAGAATGGCTAAGAGGACGATTTCATGATTTTCAAATTAATTAAAACAGCTTTGGCTTAGTTAAAGTTAACATTTGTATATAAAATAATAATTATATAAATTATTTGCAAAAATGCAGCAAAAATTAAGAATAAACGAAACAAAATATAAGAAAGCTTAAAATTTACATTGAAATACATTTAACATATGTGAATATACCTTATTTTTGTTTTATAGTGTTAGTGTTAGTTCATAAAAGCAATTGTCTTGAAATCCATATTTTGGTATACTACAAAAAGACACAAATATTTGACTGTGGCCGGCAGGCAGTTATTTAAAACTTAAAGTTGGTCTGCTGAAATATGTTAATGAACCAAGAACAATAAATAAGTGAATTATGCAAATTATCATGGTAAGCAATTGGTTAGTGCATATTGCGTATACGCCATGTATGCCTGTGAATAACTGAATTTTGTCAAGGAAACAAATAATAATGTGTACAACTGATGTTATGCATTTATGTAAAATTGAGAAAACTTGAAAATTAAAATACTTTGCCAACAAATGGCGTTAGCTGCCGGACACTGCTGTCCTTAACGATTCTATGGCAAACTCAATGCAAACATTTGTTTAATGAAGCTAATGAAAGACGCTCGCCATAACGAAAACACTTAGCGTATATGCGAAAACTTTTGCTGTGAATATTTTCTCCTTTTTCTTTTTTTCTTGTTTTTCCTATTTTTTGATATTGTTTTTTTGCTGTTCTGTTTGTATAACTGGCACTGAAATTGAGCTCTGTGCCAAGTGCTATGTAAACACTAACGCCTACAAAAACCATGCCAGTCGGCCAAAGCCAACACTCACACACACACTTGCACACACTCACACTGCTCTTCAGTTCTATTATTATAATTCTTAATTTAGCAACAAGCGCAAATATGATGACCTTATGTTGTTTTATGCCTTAACTCGCTGTCGCCGACAGTTGGCACATGACCCCAATGCCCGGCAATCTCTAATAGCCTAGTCTATAAGTGAGTATATATATATATATATGTGTGTATATGTTTGTGTGTGTCAGTAGCAGCTTTTAGCCTGCCTAGTGAAGTCAAAACGCAATTTGCTTTTGCTTTGCTTTTAACGTCCTTTTTATGACGTGCACAGTTGTGTATATCGTCATTCCTTTTTATTTTTTTTTATTTTTCTCTTCCCTTCTAGCTCAATGCGACAACAATAATTTTCGGCTTCGTTTTAATGCGCGCCAACAACATGTGCCAGCCTTGGCCAAGCATGGTTAGTTTCTTTTGTTTTTCTTCTATTTAGTCAGACTGGCTGCATATATGTCTGTCAGTCAACCTGTCGCTGTCACAGTATGTCGTCACTGCGTTGCGCTTCAATGTCTTCGCTTTTATTGACTTGTACACAATAACAAAAATAACTGCAACAACAACAACAACAAACACGAACTGCCATCGTACACGTTTTCGCACTTATCGCTGAGATTACGATTCCGTTTATTGCTGGCTTGGTTTGCCTTGCTGCAGTTCACTGAAGTCCATACAATTCGTTACGCTTTCGGTTTTGCTTCATTGTGGTTCCGGTTTGCCTCGCCATGGTTCGGAGCGGTTCTACGCTTATTCGTCTGTTTATTTTCTTTGCTTGCTTATTGTTGTTGTGCTATGCTTTGATTGCTACAAAATCGTTTTTATTACGTCTGTGTTCTCCATTTGAAAACTTGTTTATTTGCATGCGAAAACTGTTTGTCAACAACTGCTATACGGCATTCAGTGTTGTTGCTTGATTAGCGTGCCAGCCATAGTTTAGCTATGTCATCACAACATACCCACGTAAGTCAACACATTACGCATACGCCCAGGTGTGCCCACGCTGTGATTGCACACTATTTAGCGTGCAGAGCAGAACTTTAACACATGCACATGCTTGAGTGTGCAGACAACTTAATTTGATTATTTAAATAGCACATTTGACAGCAGCTTTTGTTGGAACAGGAAATACACGTATGTGCCATTTTTTATAATTGTCTAGTAAAGCAATGAAAATCAAAATAAAATGGCAGTACATTAATGCATTTGTGTGCAGATTTTGTTGAATTAGCTATTAGTTTATATTTTATGCGCAATAATTCTATCAGCGGCCTGATTAAACGATTTAGTAAGTAGTGAATCAACGATGTAGAGGCAATCAATCAGAATTACTTCAATAGTTCTTTCAGATGGCAAGGGCATTTAAACTAATTCCTGCATGAGCTAAAAAACTCTTGGCTGTACTTGACTTCGTTTTCTAGTTGAGCACAAATGTTGGCAGTCATAGCTAGCCTTGAGCTAACGTCAGATAGAGTGACCTACATAGCGTGCTCAGCACATTTATACTTATGACAATTTAATTTTTTCAATTATTTTTAATTGGCATAAGTTACAAAAAATACTATAAATATTTTTCAATTATTAAGTGCGGTTGTTTTTTTTTTTGAAAAGAAGCTTCTACTTGAAGTTCGTACTACAATGTATGGCTGAGGTTGAAGAATTCACCTTCACATGCCAGTACTGAGTTATATTCTTGTTGCATTTCTTCAATTATTATTTTTAACTTGTTTTGTTAGATATTTTTCTAACAATTTCTGGCTTCTTTTTTGAATTGGTAAGTTAATGATAACATTTTGCCAGACTTTTTCTTTTTGAATAGTTTGGCTAACTATAAAGCAAAAATAAAAAGCTTTTATATCAACAAGTCTAACACTTAGTTTATTTCAATGCTAAGCCAGCGTCAATATGAGTTTAGCGCAGTTTAGCTACTTAAGTTAAAACTTGCGAATCACAGCAGGGCAAACCAATAAAAGTAGACAATAGCTGCTTGACACGCATTCATGTATTGCCTGCAGCATGCAATAATTGTGCCCGAGTGCCAAGTCAACACTTGCGCACAAAACAATGGCAAAATAACTGTTAAATGCAAGCACACATGCATTGCTACATTTAGCATTTGCCTTAACTACATCACAGCAGCAGCACAGCAGCCATGCAGCAGCAGCATGCGGCGGCACTTCCGTCGGCACTGAATTGCGTTGCCACGCTACTCAACAGCCATCGAAGTGGGACAGCAGTTCAATACTGCATGCAGGACGCTGACAGGCGACTGCTGCAGCTGTCGAACATATGCAAGGACATGCAAATCGAATAGCACTGCCAGCCGCTGCTGTCTGCGCATGTTGTCCTGTCGTTCGCTTTCATATGCAAATGTTTCGTAGAATCCTTTAGAGCTACTTTTCCTGTCACAACTAATGTTGCTCAAATTGTTTTAATTTGTTATGCTGCTGCTGCAGTGAGAACTCTGCACTCTTCCCGGCAAATTTGTTGCCTGTCATCTTATCGATTTGCATAGACTTAAGTTAATGCGTGCCAGATGCATTTGCATAAATAAAACACACTTGGCAGTGAGCACAAAAAAAAAAAAACAGAAATAAAAGAAACTAAAAATGAAAAAAAAAAAGCACAAAGAAAACAGACAAAAGTGAAAAGCGTAAAGTGAAGAAAATGTGTGTTTAATGCAGCCAAACAATTACAGTCAAGGACTGTCGCAATGAGTCGGTATGGCATGGCTTGTCCTGGCATTTGCAGGCAGCCGCGCGTGCCGCTGGCATGATAAACGCAGTTCAGATTTGTTTGCATTTGTTTGCGTTTTCTTCGCTTTTCCGGCTTTCCGCTTTGCCTGCTTTTGTCTATGCTGCGTTGCTTCTGATTGCTTGTCTTCCAAGCAACGCCGAAACGAATTTGCCGCAAACTTTGGCTCTGCATGCAGCTGTGTACTTTTGAATTGAAATTCGATTTCGCTCAGCCGCTGCTGCTGCTTTCTTTGTCACAAGAGAATAAGAAGCAAAGAGATAAAAAAGGATGCTCTGAGCCGACTGCAAGTGACAGTGCAATGATTGGCAAAACGTAGGCAAAGCGATTGCATAAAAATATACTATGCACGGCTGCACTGAAGCTTCTAAGCTTTGCACAGAATTACATTAAACAATTGATAGCATTTAAAAAAAAAAAAAAAATAATTGATCGGCATATTGTTTTCTTTACAAAGTTTTAATTGCAGCAAGTAACTCAAAGGCTCAGTCTCAACGAATATATGCTGACTCTTGCCCATAGCGAGTGCAGACTGCTGCTGGGACATTATGCAGAATGTGCATCAAAGAAACGAATTCCAGGCTACGCTTTTTTGATGCCACATAGTATGTTTTGGGCTGTTGGAAGCTGGAACGTCTGCTGTAGTCTTAAAGTTCGCGAAGGTCTCTTGACTTTTAATGATTGCGATTAGCTCCTGTAAGCTGTCTAGACTTGACTAACGCCAGCCAAATATTGTATGCAACTTAAGTTTAATGACAGCCTCATTATAACTATCACATAGACTTAACTTAATCCTTCCAACTTAATGCCCGGCCAGTCTAGCATTTGCGGCAGTTCTTTGGCCAACGGTTTGCTTCTGTGTCATGTGATATTTTGAACATGTGTCACAGAACTCGTGTAAGATAAATCAGATAACATTTTGTGCTAAAATGCTTTCGACCCAATGATTGGCTGGTCTTTGTACAGTAAGTGGATATGCTCATATGCACGCGCCTGTCAGACTGGCAACCGTTCTCATTGTCAACCTTCGGCATTGACTGCAGCAAATCCAGCGATTTGTTTATTTTCTGTTTTAGATTTATTAACTGCATTCAGATTTCAGATGTGGCTTCTGCTGCTTGACCTAACCCGCAGACCATTTTCATTTTTCTAATAGAGTAGCTGGCACCCGTATCGATTTATCACAATAAACACTTTTGACAGCATTTCAATGCAAACATTTATTGCATAGACATGTGATTTTTAACCGGTCAACTGAAAAATTGGAATCAACTTTTTCTAATAGGGTCAGCCATTGTTGTGTTAATAATTTTAAAAAAAAAAAAAAAAAATTACAATCAAACAATAATAATAAATGAAATTGCAATTTTGTATTATGCGAAGTGTCACATTTTTGTATAGTAAACAAAACATCTTTACTTTCACACTTGCTTTCATTTTTTAGAGGCACATTTTGTAAGTCAGTTCTGTTATATACCTATTATGTTTTTTCTTTTATTAATTTAGGCTTATGAAGTTGACAAAGGCCATCAGTTATGTTGGCAGTTACTTAAGCGACGCCTCGTTCCAAATTCTATTCTATTCACAAGATTTATTCGGTTTGAGCCCAAAGCGACCCAGACAGCAATTATTTACTGTTTAAGATTATCTTTTTCGTACAAATAAGCGAAAATGCCTCTAAAAGCAATTTATATAAAATTGTTTCTGCTTCTTTAAAACATCTGTATCATTTGATCTGAGTCACTTTTCTTAGCATGTTAATTATTAATTGCAACCTATAAAAACCTTCTGATACTTTAATCTATTTGCTTATAAATAAAACAAAAAACAAAAAAAGAAAAGTTCAAAATACGCATGGTTGTAATTTTAGCTGACTACCGCAAAATTCTGGCGTGCACACAATAGTGTAAATGGATATCGAAAACACTTTTCTTAATTGTAGTTATTTTATATAGTTTTTGAAAGTTTTTTAATTGCCTTTGTAATTGCCACAAAAACAAATGTTCTACAAGTGCATGAAGATCAAAGGAAGTATCGATTGGCCTCATAGAGTCATTACTGTGTTTTATTCTAGTGCGTCCTTTTAGTAAAATCTCGCATAATCGGAAGATCGCGATGATTTCGTCCCTTAATAGGATTTGTCCAGTTATGGGAAAAATTATGAAAAGCATGCAAAATTTATCAGTTTATGAGACCTACTCGGTTATGGTGACCTCCCGTTTTATAATTTGTCTTTTGTCTCACATGTTAGCTTAGTGAGATTTATTTAGCATTTAAATATCAACTCTTTTCAGTAGCAGCAGTGGAATGAAGTCATTGACGACAAGAAGCATGCATCGCATGAGCCTGAATATTATTTAACAAATTAATTACGTAAATTGGCTCTTTAAAACATTTCCCACTTACTGTGCCAAATGAAGTCTGCTGCTGATATGTGAGAGACTTCAATGCTGAACTGCGCCTACACAACTTGAACTTTGCTTAGGCAACAGACTTTGCCTGTCAGCTAAATACGCTAATGCTATTTGCAGTTATCCTGCAGGTATCCTCAATTTTTAACGCTGATCTGCTCTAACTTATGCCGCATTTAGCTAAACTGAGACAATTTTGTGCGTCGCGGTTTGGCAAAGCTTACACAGTTGGATTATTAATTACCTTTTTGCTTTTGTTAGGTCTCCCAAGTTGTAAGTGAAAGGCTTATACGCTGACGTCACTTGTAAGTGTTGCGTGTTTAAGTGGCATCCCAATTTCGCTTTATGACAGCAGCACACAAAGGTCAAAGCAACAAAGAGCATTTCAGGCCAAACAATCATCGATGTTCGCTGGCAACTTAAAGTTATTTCAATTTAATTTGTATACGCGTTCACGCCAAGCGAGCGTAGACTCAATGCCAGCAGCAGTGGGGCAGCATAGCATTCAGTTTAATTACACTCGCTCAGCAGCTACAAGTCAAGCGAGCAAATGAACTTCAGATACGCAAGAGTCAAATGGCGCATTAAGCTTGCCAAACACTTCCGCACAGTGTAAGCCATTAAAGCCAAAGCAAATTTGAATGCGTACGCACGAGTAAGCTAACGCGTGCCGCGCTTACCCTTCCCCACTCACCCTTCCGCCACCACAACACTTTGCTGTTACTGCGACTCTGCTGCGCTATGTCTGCACAAGCCAATGCGCGCGCAAGAGTATTTTGTGTTTTTCCTCTATTTTATTTTGGCATAATATTTTCGCAATTGGCTTTCGATTATTTTACTGCGGTGCATGAAGAGGCCATAAACGGAAGCAGCGCATGTTGCCACTTTGTTTGGCGCATTTGAGTGCGCTTATGGCTGCGTTATGCTTTTTCTTTTTCCTATTTGCTTTTTGCGTTTCCTTTCAGTTTGTTTTCTTTATATTATTTTATGCTTATTTGAGTTGACTTGCGGCTAAGTGTTGTGCTTTGCTTGTGCGCTGCAATTGATTTTCTTAATGTTTACTTTACACCTCATCAGCACTTTATGTGATTTGCTGCTAATTACCATATACGCGCATTAAGCGTTTTGTCTGTCTCTTGCTGTTTGCTTTTGTTGTTTGCTTGCGTGTACTCGCGGGTCCTTTGGCGCGTCCAAAAAGGCGCGTGCACAGCAATTAACCGTCTAACATTGTTTGCTGTGTTGCTTTCAAATTATGCGCATTGCCTATTAACTGGCATGTGCCGGCAATTATAAAAAGCACAAATCGCTAACGAATATTTCCATTTGTTTTGCTTTGTGCTTTGCTATGCTTGGGTTAGCCAACGTGGCGGCCTTCATGCTGCTTTAATTAAAACTCTTTTTTGTTTGTGTTACATTTTCTTTTTTTTTTTTTGCTTTTTTCCTTTTTTTTTTTTTTTTTGGGCTGTGTAAGTATTTGAGATCAGCAAATATTTTCTAACAAAACAAATTAAATTCTGACGTTTGCGCTGACTTAATGAAATGCTATACTTGGCGCACATGACGTATGCGTGATATGTGCGCACTTAGGCCATTCACATTGCGTATACGTGCTGTGGTGCACACTTCAGGCAGAGAAAAATAAGACATTGTGGCGTATAATTATTTATTTTGTGATTGCAAGTGAAATTAAATGAAATTAAACACTCAATGCGCATAATGCAGGCCGCATAAGCATGCAAAATACAATGGCTCAGCACTAATGCTGTTACGGCAAACGGATGTGAGTAGTTATACATAAAATGTTGTGTTTATGTGTGTCTGTGTGTGTGTGTGTGTGTGAGAGTGTATACACGTGCTACGCATAAATGCAGCATGAAATTTTTATTTATTGCATTTGGGAATTGTTGCACTTTATCAACCAACATCGTCGTGACCCTGGCTGCTGCATGCTGCTGCTGCCTTGCATTCAAACCCCATAACAGAACGACACGAAATAAAATGCAGAAAATTACGCAACACAGCTTAGTGCAACACATACAGTAAAGTGTGCAGTGTGCAGTGCAGCCAAGCCAAAGCGCACTGCTGCATTGGGGTTGATCACAGTGCCGCCTCTGGCGCCTGTTACACTCTCACTCTGTGCGTGTCAGTTCGCCTGCGGGCTGCAAGGTGCAAAATGGCACGATTTTAATAACACTAAAAAACCCAAGCTGCAAATTGTCACGAGACACATACTCCGACACCATTCACTCGTCCGAGTTTACAATTGTAACGTTGCTTTTTCCAGTTGGTTTGCACGCCACAACAGCCACAAAACAATTTGCCAAATGTGCTGCTGCTGCATGCTGCATGCCAACATCCCATGAAATTTAAAGTACTGCTGGGCTTTGACTTCAAATTAATGTGCACGCGCTTGCCTTAAATTTCGCGCGCTGTGTGCACAAGGCCAGCCCGAGCTGATTAAAAATAGTTTAGTACCCCCCTGCAGCATTCGACTGACTGACTTATCTGCCAGATCAGTTAGCTTCGAATTGTGAATTAAAATAAAATCAGTAAATCCATTTTATTTGCTGTGAAGTGGCAGGAAGCTGCTCAAGCAGCAGCAGGGCAGATAAAAGTGTAGTTAAATATTTATTAGATTATGTAAAGGAATGCGATTGAGAGATATTACTTAAAGCGTGAGTATGTGCTAACAAGTTTCACAAAATACGTAAAATAGCTGATGCATATAATCGTATAAATTTAATACATATAAAATTACTTAAGTAAGAATTTATGTTTTGCTGAAATATTTTACAGCTTTGTAGAAAATACTTCAGCTGTACATTTGCCAGGTGGCTGCAATGAAATATTCAAATTGCTTAAGCAGAAAGAAAAATATTTGTCGTCGGATGCATGCCTTAAATTTTTATATATGCTTGCCATGTTGTTTGTGTTAACGCATTACGCACGAGACTTGAACGCAAAATACTGATTTGCCTTTGCCATTGCAGCTTGTCTGCATAGAAGTGTTAAAGAAGTGTAAACTATAAACATTCATAGTTATTTATTATCTTTTGTTTTATTTTTACTTTTACCTTAGACTATTTACATAGTGTGCAGATTAATGTAGAGTTTAGAATTCCTCGACAATTGCTACATTTTGATATTATCACATGCAAGCCTTGTTCATATACTGGTGTTTAGTAAAGAAATTCACTTAGGCTTTTGGAAATTTTAATTAAAACTGTTTAATATAAGTTTAAAATTTTTACTATTCATAACGACAATTCAATGCTCAAACCACACGGGACTGGCTTAGTTCGTCTCAACAGGCAAGTTGATTTTGTCAGCTGAACTGAACTTTCTGACTGCCAAATGCTAATGTACAGGTAACTTGAAATTTTTTATGAATCATTCTTCGTGCATAGTTTACTTAAGCAATGCGCTTTGAAAAGCTTTCAATGCCAATCAATTTTTACTAAGACACTATCGCGCAAACGCTGTATTGCTAAAATATTGAAGACTCAATCGACTGTCATAAGGTTAATAGGCGAATTATGCTTTGATCTAACAAGTGTCGTAAAATTCCAAAAAAAAAAAAAAAAAAGAAATAAAACGGTTACATTCGTGTTTTTCATTTTTTTATTTTTTGTTTTTAAAGTATCAAATCTGTTTTACGAACTACTAACGCCCAAACGCCATTTACATTGCAAATTGCTGCTTATAAATTATGAAAATTATGCAACCGCAAAACTTTTGCATTGATATTCAGTCAAACCCATCAAACAACAAAAAATGGTAATGCGTCTTAAGCCTGAACAGCACGTGGGTTCCCTATTAAAGCTAAACTTTGATTATTTAATAAAGTTCTTCAACTTCTGCACATTGTCTTAAAGGCAACTTGCCCTTGGCTTCATTACTCAATCGCTCAACGCTTCCTTATCGTCTACGTCATTGGCTTCTGCCTTTAACTAAGTCGCCTACTCGCCTTTGACTACGTCATTCAACTGTACCCAGCAACACCGTCTGCGACTGTCCTCTCCTAGTCAGCTTTAATTTGTGGTTTTGCCGCTTTGTCGCTCTCGAATATAGTTTGTCTTCTTTGGATACAACGTAGTAGATAAATTTGATATGACTTTGGCTTCTTTGCATATTTGAAGCCACAATTAATTTAAAGACACATTGCAGATATGCTGTTGTATTGCTCGAAAAAATATTTAACATTAGGCAAACGAAATAGTGTAGCACAGCTAAGAATAATTTGCCAATAAAATTCTGGATTGCAGCCAGAAGCTGTAAAGATTTAAATAAAAAAAAAATACTCAAACTGCCTCGCAATTATTACAAGCAAATTCTGTTGTTTGGTTAGTGTAATCGAAAACACTGCTACAGTAAAACACGACTACGATTTATCTTTCGTTACAAGACAGTTTATAAATAAAACAAACAGCAAAAAACAGAAATGTTAATATAAAATTTATTTTATTTTTTTTTTTAAAGCTTAATTAATCTGCACCAAAAATTATTTACCTGACTATGCTGCCGCAGCTTAGTCACTCACACCGTGTGTGGCAGCAGAGCGAGGGACAGTTGTTCAATGCTACAGGGGCCGTGTGAAAACAAAAAAAAAAAAATAAACTTATAATGACGTTGATGTTGATTAGGGCAGCCAAAAGCAATTTAAACTTGCTGCCGGTATACTTTTATTTTTTCTTTAGTCATTAATTTTCATTTATAAACATAAAGTTGGGCATTTTGTATTGTTTGGCTGGGAGTGTTTACAATTGGAGACAACTTCACAGCAGTTGTGTGATTGATGGTTTTCGAGTTTCGCCATTTCAAAGCATACATACATATATCTATATATATATATATATATATATATATATTTATTTATTATTTTTGTTTTTTTTTTTTTTGTTTTGTTTTTTGTTTGCAGCTATTGGCACAAGTTATGCATTTTTGATGAGCAATTGTGGCATTGACGACTGGCTAACTCACATAATAAATAGCAAACTGACATGGCTCCCAATGGATATTTTGCACTGCTGTTTGCTGCTTCTACAGCTTAAAGCTTCTAAGGCAACTGCCCGGCCAATTGCTCGTGAAGCAGTGCTGAGTCTAAACACATGACCATGCTGTGTGCATAAGGCAGCCTTAACAATGTGTCACAATAATCAGCAGATTTGCTTGACTTCACCCATATAATTTTCACATTTTTCACCATCTCCCACATTTTGCAGTGACCCTCATAAGCAACTTCATTTTTATTTCCGCATGCTGTAAAAGTTACCGCAAGTTGGCAGATACTTGTCGCATTTTTCTGTTTTTTTTTTTTATGTCTGGGATTATTTTTCGTGTTTTTGCTTGTAATTTATTTTTATTATTTTTGTTTTATTTTATTTTTTTTTTTTATTTGAGCCATGTTTACAAAAGTTTAAGTTTGCAACTATTTATATGAAAAATGCGCAACGCAACGCAACGCAACTGAACGCAGTCAAAGTTTCGTTTGTAAGCGTTAAAAGAAATCATTTGTTACTGTATTAACAGCGAAACACATGGCCCACAGCGCAGCGCACGAACTCAGCGAGGACTCACCCTTGTGACTCTGCTAGCATAACCCATGGCAGCCTCCATGCCTCCACAGCTGCCTCAGTCTCCGCGCATATGCGTATACCTTGCGGCGTGCATGCAGAGCAACGCTTGAAATGCCATTTCCGACACAAACACTTGAGGAAGTGACTCAAATTTCCATAATGTCTGCCATGAAAATGCGATCGATTTTCATGTGGCTGCAAATGCTCGAGGCGATGTGTGGGCGGCCAAGGCGTTGCTATAAAGCCAGAATATATGAATATGCCTTTCCAAAAAAAAAAATAAACAAAAGCAAAAAGAAAAAAAAAAATAAAATAAAAGCAACGAAAACAAAAAGAAACAGAAAAAAAAGAAAGAAAAATCGGGAATATATAAAACTTAGCAAAAGGAAAGACATTTTGATATATAAAACGTGCGCGAAAGTGGCACAAAAACGCTGCTGGCAGACGCACAGGAAGCGTCACACTTAAGCGCATGAGATTGTGCGAATTTCGCTACGCTTGAGTGTGGCACGTTCCGTTGGCTGTTTGCATGCCAAAAGTGACTGTTTTCGCGCCTGAGCTACACATTTTCGCCAAGTATTAACATAAAAATACGTTTTTAATGGTTAAACACGCGGTTAACAGCTGAAAGGATTCAAATATCCGCAATCATGCGTAACTCAAAACGGCAGCGCAGCCAACTTAAAGCGCCAAGTCCGCAAAAAAGAAAATGAGAAAATCAAAAAAGAAAACGAACTATCGACGAAAATTGTGACTGCTGCTCTGCGATATCGGCAAGCTGCCTTGCATATAAAATAAGCCAAAAATTGATGACGTCAAAAGCTAAATGCGCAACATACTTAATCTGTTGCGAAATTTTACTGTCGGCAGGCACTTGCTAAGTAAATGTTAGTGTTAAGGCGTGACAACTGCCTATGCAAGAGTGTGTGTGTGTGTGTGTGTGTGTGTGTATTTTATTAAATTAACTAAGCATGGCAATGCAATTATGTTTTTAATAGCAAATACATATTATATAAATAGGCATATGTGCAGAGCACTTTGGCGACATATGCTAAGCGTTTGTCGCCATAAATGTGAATGTGTGGCAGAGATTTAATTTATTTCCATAGACACACTCAACATGCCACTCTCACACACACACACACACACACACACACAGATACCGTTTGTCATGTGTCCGTGGCGAAACCAGAAACCAATGCAAATGCCAACAACACTTTTATGACTATCATAGACACAATAAATAATGAAAACGAGCGAAGCGAAAAACAGCCATGAGAGTTAAAGCGAACGCCCGCACAGAATGTCCTTTCATATATATACTCATACACACACACACACACACGCCGTCGCAAATGTCGTTACAAAGTAGAGCAATGCAAGTGAGCCGCCTGTCTCAACGCCTGTCAAGGCAACAAATGGACAGAGCAATGCCTGAGTGCCAGCCAGCCATTACTTCGCTTTGTCTGACCATGCCATGCGATGCGATGCCATGCCACGCCACGCCACGCCATGCCACATCAGAGCACGTCATGCCATACCCATGCCATGCCATGCCTTTCCTTGCGCGCCGAAATTATTGTGAAAAACAAAAACCCATTAGCAGTGAATTTTTGGCTATACACAAATGCATATACAAATATACATATAAATATACAGACAAACACACATACAATGCAAATAAATACATACTTATATATGTACATATATATACAAACAGAGTCGCCGCTCAGTTAGTTGATAAGACGAGGCTATATTACCATAAACGTACTCAACTACTCGACGCGAATTGTGGCCCATTGTGTGTCATAAAACATTTTATAGGCAAATCGATTTTTGTCTAAAGTGCTGCGAGTAGCAACAGTGACAGCAGCATCGCACAGCAATAGCAACGGCAACAACAAATGTCGGCCACTACAAATACCAATCATATGTGTGTAAAACAACAACAACAACAATGACGACAACAGCAACAACAACAACAACAATCACTCACTCTTCATACACACATTCACTTGTCTGCATATCGTTGCTGGCCACTGTTGCTGCTCCTGCTGCTGCTGCTGATGCCGTTGCTGATGTCGCCGCTGATGAAGATATCATCTACAATATGTCGCCTGTGCTCGTTTGTGTTTTTGTGTGTGTGTGTGTGTCTTTTTTATTTAAGTAACTGTTGTAGGTTGTTTTCTCTTTTATAGCAAACAATTTAAGTCATCGGAGCATCAGAGAAGCTTGCAGATGACCGGAAGTTGAATTTGTTTTAGCTGCATACACTTGTATGCAACTAATTAAGTTGTTAGCAGAGAAAAACAAAAAAATCAATTTAAGTAGTGTATTTGTGTATAGATATTCACTCGTATCGGTTTTAATTGAAGCTTAGGGAAATATTGATTATTGTGATTATTATGAAAATCTAGAGCAACATGTTCTAATGAGATTTGCAGTGCTTGTGTGGGGCAGTGATAATTTCAAAAGATTTCCTGCAAAAAAGGAAGTTTAGTTGTATGGAGCACTGATTTCTGCTCTTACTTCGCAACTTGGCAACTTAACATACTAAAAAGACAGTAGACTCTCTGCTGGAATACATATAAGATCAAGATAGAACTTCAGCAAGCCTAGAGAGCTTTTCACTTCTCCATTTACACGTCTTACCAAAATATACTCTGTGGGTTACACTATAAGCTGATGATTTGTTGACGCTTAAAAAATATTTTAACAAGTTTCAATTTATAATAATTTTTCTCATATGTAGCTAATTGCTTGCGCAGCATTGTATGTGTTGCGTGCTGCCTATGGCTAAGTGGCTGAGCTGCACACTTGATTAGCATAAAGTGTATAGTGTTCGCTTTTTTGTTTGCGTAAAAATGAAAATTTTGTGAGAGATTTTCTGGCTCTTGGCAGCGATAAACTGCCTTGAAACACATTTTGCATAACTACGCCTAAAAGCAGGCAATGGATTTTTATATGCCATTTAGCTGAGGTTAGCTTTGACATATTAGACACATTTTTTGACATTAAACTAGTTTTATCGCCGTTTAACTGGCAGTTGCTGGCTGTTTATAGCCGAAACATGCATCACAGTTAATAAAACGTTTACATTTTCTTATAACCCATGTCATTTAATATACCTTAATTGGGGTTTTTGTTTTGCCATTTCGCCATGCATACAACATAATATGAGAATGTGAGTACGCGATTTGTTACGAAGCACATGACGGTAGTGTTTTATTATGACAGAGAAACTGAAACCAACGAACTTACTAACCAAAGCGGCAACAACAAACTTGACTGCAAATTAATGAGCCTCATTTGCAGATTGATGACACGCGATTACAACGCAAGTTAGCAGGCATCAAACACCAGGCAAGAGGCAGCAGGCAGCAGGCGACAATAGATAGCCGGCGAGGCACGCTAAAAGGAAGCGCACTAATTAAGTCGATGTACTAGGGTACTATGGTATTATGCTAAGGCCTTAAGGCGCTCTACCGACAGGCGTTGGCTTTGACGTTGGCATTGGTGTGACCGCTGGAAATCAACTGAGCATTTAGCAACTAACTAACAGGCAGACAAAAGGCAAACGCACACGCAGCATAAAGCGCAAAAGCATTCAATCATTCCTGATTGCATAGTAGTCAAGCAGCACGGCACGAGGGAACGGCAGAGTCAATCAAAAGGCAGGGACTTTTGTTGTTGGTCGTTGAAGCAAACGTTGGCGCGCACAATTGACAAGTGAGTGGCAAGCGTAACCTGCAGCAAGTAGCCAAGCGAAGCGCAGCACATGACAAAAACTTGCAACTGTTGCTGGAGCCAAAGCCATAGCCATAGCCAGAGCCAAGGCTTATGTGAAATGTAGGCTATAACGCACAAGCCACGAACGTAGTCAACAATATGAAAGACATTCATAAAAATGCCACAAAGTGATATGGGGCAGCATAGGCGTGTGAGCACATAGACACACAGAAACACACGCTTACAAGTTCAGAGCACGGACGGCCTTTAAAGTGTCTGCTATGTGTGTGCGTGTATCTGTGTGTGTGTGTGTGTGACAAAAGCAAATTTAGTGTAAGCACTTGTGTATGTTGTAGAGACAAGTTAAGCATAAGTGTGCGGCTACAAGTTATTAAAGTCGAGCCAAGCCGTGGCAAGCCAACAATGGGAGCCAAGACAAGTCAAGGCAAGGCAAAGCAACTTAAGCCGAGACATGCCGTGCGTTTGCCAGTGACTGTGTCAGTGCCAATACAATTTGCGCGTTGTCAGTGGCTGCTATGGGCATATTTGAGTAGCAGTCAGTCAGTCTGTCTGTTAGTCGTTCTAAATGTCGGTTTTGCCGCTCTTTAAGTAGACAAAAGTGTAAATGAGTGTGCGCTTTTATTTGCTTGCTTTTGCCATTGCCTTTGCCTATGCCTTTGCCTTATATCCTGCTGTGTTGTTGTTTAGCACCAGTTGACATTGTCCTTGTCAGCATCTAATCTACAAAATGGAAACTGGCTTTTGCCATCGATTGCCAAACACTGCCAACGACAACAGCAACAATGTCAGGCAATCGTAGCATTGCCTATACAAAGTCTTCAGGCATAATGAGTTGTATTTGCACTATTGTAGTACATTGCTGCCACCCACCCCCCTCCCAATCAACACCATCAACACCACCAACAGCCCCTGCCTTTTTCGTCGTCTGTGCACATACATGCGCAACGCATAATTGAAATAGTTTTTAGTGTCTTAGCGTTAAACTTCGCATTGCTGCTGCCATTGTTGCTAAGCACATTTCGCCTCATTGCCACTGGCAGCCTTAAATTCCAAACCTAAACTGTTCAAGTTGCGCCAATTTCGGATTTAAGCAAGATTTGGGTCTTTTTGTGCAAAACTATGCTTAACTTTTGCTTTGCGATTTTTACTGCGATTGGCCAGCTTTGCTGCCAAATGCCCTTCCTGCTGCTCGGCTACGGCTTTGGCTGTGCACTTGCTGCTCGGCGCCATTGTTAGGCCACAAATAATTGTGGCTTTGCGCTGTCAGTCGAGTGTGCGGCATAGTTATGAACTTATCACTGCTCACAATAAACTTTCAGCTTTCATTTGGCAAAGTGCAAATTAACTAAACCACACAAATTTAAGGATTTTAATACATAAAGTATTTATAAATTCTATGCTTTACATTGATACAATATAATGTGTATAGTTCATGAACTTCATTCCATGTATCAATAATATAAATTTAGGTTATTGTCACCAATTTACTTAGAACAGATTAACTGGACTGTAGTATGCAGACGCTAAGCATGTTCACATGCGACTAAGTCTAGTTTTTAAATTTATTTCTCTGTTGTTTACTCTGACAGAGGCTGCAATGTGGGCCTACTACTTCAATAGGCACTTTTGCTTTAAGTTCTGGAGTCCTTTTCATGCCTAAGTATTGTGTTACAGAATTTTTCTATTTGTTGAAATGAGGAATTTCCTTTCTGCTTTTAATTTTGGTATTTTTCCATCAGATGGCTTTTCCTTGCTCGGTGTAATCATTGAAAACTATATATGGCTATTCAGTTAACAATAAAACAAACGAATGGCTATGCCTAAAATCGAAAACGTCTTTGCATACTTTCACTACAAAATGTTCACTCAAACGTAAGTATGAATGAAATCAGAGATTTGCAATTAATCAGCCAACTTTTATCATTAACGAATTTTTATGCGCCCAATCTTTTATGAATTAGAATTGCCATAAGCAAAATTCAGCCTGCATGCGCTCATAATAATTTTACCATTCGAACCGAAAATCAAAAGTTGACAAGTGACTTGGTCAGCAAACAACGCAGCTGCCGCGCTCACATATATTTTCTAGGCATATGCCTACATTAGACATTGTCTTTTATTGCAGCTGCTAAGCATAATTCCCATAGTGCCGCCGAGTACCTTCATGTCATTTTTCATACTATATATGAGCGTTCGCGCATAGACACAAATTGACTTTGAATGTGCGCCGCACGCTCGTCTGAATGCTAAGCCAAAATGTTGCGGTTTGTTTGTCTGCCCTCTGGGCTGTCAGTTTCACTGTTAAACAGTTAAAATAATGGCTTAATAAACAATTTTAATTAAAGTCGAAATGTTTGCTGAATTTGTTTGCACGCTAAATCGTTTTGCAGCCACAACAACAACAGCAACAATAACAACAAGCAAACTCATTAATCATGCAAAATTAACTTCAATTCCATAGCCACTTAAATTTTGGCCTAAACGCATAAAACTACTCACAGACTCACTAACTGACTGAGTGAGTGAGCGAATGACTGCGTAAGTAAGTATCTGACGTAATGGCGGCTTGGGGTGCTGCTGCCGCTGCTGCTTAGCATGAAACGCAGCTCGCACTCGCGCAGAAGGACGCACACTCGCGTGGTGATATCAATAACTTAATTAAGATAAATGTGCTAAAGTATTTAGCGTACGTTAGCGGTCGGCAGCGTATAAGCAAACAGGCTGTCAGACAGACAGACAGACAGCATGGCTGCCATGCATAAACAGTTATGTGTGCCGGAAATCTGTTTAATATGTCTGCGGTGGCCTACGTGCCGGTGTGCGCTGCTAGACGCCGAAGACCTCCTGTCGTTGTTATTATAGCGGTGTAGTGTAGTGTGTTTAGTTGTTGTTGTTGTTGTTGTTGTTGGTGATTTTGTTTGTGTTGGTTGTTTGTTTGTTTGCTTGCTTGTTTATTTGCGACATTTAATTTATGTATGCATTGCGCGTTCATGCATTTGCGCATACGTTGCCTGCCAGCCCCTTGACTGTATGGGGCCCAGAAGCGAAGGAGCATAGTCTGCTGCCGTCTGCGAAATTAGTTAATTGTGGTTTCGTGGTTACACTTTCAAAACTATACCGGCACGTGGCCACTGCCAAACACATTCATTTATTTATTAAGTTGAAAATTTATAGCATTATGCTATGCTGGCTATGAACTAGATACTGATCCGGCTGCTGCTCCTGCTCCTGCTGCTGCTCCTGCTGCTGTTGCTGCTGCTGCTAATTTATCCAAACCTCTTGATTCTTGCATAGGCATACGTATACATAAACTGAGCTGCGCGTATGCACAAAGGCAAATTATCACTTCAACTGACTAGGAGCATAGGTTTCGCCTGCCGGTCTGCTTGCCTTACAGTCTGTGTTGCCTGCCTGCTGAAGAAAAATTAATGACAACACGTCCTGCGGCCAATTTATCGTGCCTGTTTGCAGTTAGCTACACCTTAGCCATTCAATGCTTTGTATTAAACACATATCCCGCACATATACATATGCAGGAACACATTAACGCCCCTACAGCCCGGCTGCTTATTTTTCAAGCTCAGTGAGGCTTAGCACAGCATATCTCAGCTTGTCTCTGCGCATCCTTGCATCTCGTCCTGACTCGCCTGTGCTATCTGCTAAAGTGCGTATTATGCATAGACAATGGCCTGTGGCTTGTGCTCTGTACTGTGCTGTGCTGTGTTGCTTCATTGTTAACTGCAGGTGTTGTTCTTCATGGCGCATTGTTGTTGATGTTGTTGCCAATGCTGCTTGCTGGCTTTATTTTTTTGTTTTGTTTTGGTTTTTTTTGTTATTGGTAAGATTTATCATTTTTGCTAAAATATGATTGTTGATTTGCAATGTTGTAGTTGTTGTTTTTTTTTTTTTTTCTTTTGTTTTTGCTTATTGTATTTCAGTTTCATGCTCTAAATTTATGTTATAAATGTGCAACCAGCTATGATACAGGCATTGTTATCAATGCGTGTGTGTGAATGTGTGTTGTGTATTTATTGTGTGTGTTTTGCTGAAACGATACTTACTTGATTTTCTCCCATATTTCCTCGCCGAAATGTTTGAGCACCAGCAGCTCCAACGCATAGTTGACAAAGCCATACTGCAAGTGAAGAATACATTTTATATTATTAACAGCAGCAAAGACAATAAGCGGCTTAAAAACCGAGCAGGTAACTGAATACAAATGTTAGCATAACATTTTGTTTTTAATGTTTGCTTTCGTTTTTAATAAGAAATTTACCTTACAAAATATAAGTAAGACTATTTTGTGGGTTGTTTTGCTTTGCATTCATTAGCACAGACATTATATATAACTTAATATGATTTGGTATAAATAAAATATAATAGAAACATTTCTCTAGATGCCACAGATGCTTTGAATCCTGCTCTGATCTGCCTTATCAAACAAAAGCATGAAAACTAAGTATGTGAGACTCATAAGCTCATGTGGGCTGTATCAAAGTCAACGAAAAGCAATTTCTACTGCGAGGTGGGTAATACTTTGCTGATTATTCACGTATATAAATAACTGACACAACAGTCTGGGTCTTTTCTGAGAGCTTCATAGGTTAATTTATAAAATTTCTTAACAAATGCTGTCGTTACTCAAGTCAAGAGTCCTTTAAGAAAAGAAAGCCAGTTGAACGCCAACTTGTTCTTGAACAATTCCAGTTTGCAATTTACTGCCCTCCGGCGGAATCATGTGTATACACAATGGGCATTTCACCACTATCGCCTTTTATACAATATTTTATTAAAGTTTTATTTATTTTTAAATTTGTTTTTGATCACATAGCAACCAACATACGCAAATGTTAAACTAGAGATTAAAATTTTTTTATTTTTTTTTTTTTTTTTTGTTTTACATTTCTGCCTGTAATGCTATGAACTTGCAAAAAACTAAATAACATATACATCTTAAATACTGAAGAGAAATTTAAAACGAGCACTCAAGGATAATCGCCACGAGCATATGTCAGAAAAAAAAGGGAAATATGATTAATACGCTGAATAGCATGAATGGCTCAGTTTGAGAGTATATTCTGTCTAATGCATTGTAAATGGCGAATAAATCACTTTCAGTAGTTTGGGGGTATAAAGAAATGATGAATCGAATTGAGAAAGTCAGAAGATGATTTTTTTTTTTGAATTAAAAAAAAAAAAATAATAAACTAGAAAAACAGAAAAGTGAATTTTCCGACCGACAAACAAAAGCAATATCGATCTTTTACGGAAAAACAATTAATTAGTCGAAGGTCATTAACCCCAGTCTTCACTGTGCACATAGCGGCATTACAATGCTGAATTTACCACAAGCTGAATGCCGCAGTAAGGAATCTTTAAAGTGAAAACTATGCACACAAATATGTATAATTTATTTCCGCAATAATATGCAATTCATGCCGCACTGCAACTGTGCACGATTCCAAGAACAATGTATGTCAATACTATGAAATCAGTATTTCTGGTTTTTTAAATCTAGATTGGAATTTCTGCTTTTGACTAAAAAAGTATAGTTTTTTTTTGCAGCTCTCTTGGGCATATTTGCATTAAATATTTAATTCCACTTGCCTGTTAAATCGATATTAATAATAATTTTAAAATAATTTCAATGCGCTTTGCAATTTTTTTGACTATTGTTTGTATTTTTTTCAACTGAATTAAATAAAAAAATTTTTTTTCTTCATTTTCATATTTTTTTGAGTGTTTTTTAATGTTTTGTTAGCCAGCGCTTTTGCACGCAGCAGCTGATAAGCGGCTCACGTTGGCGTGCTGAAAGTTAAAAAAAAAAAAAAATTCTAACAAATAATTCACAACAAAATAAAACAACACAAAAGCATATTAAAAATGAATGCAAACGATAAATCAATTTAATGGCAATTAGTTGAAAATGTGTAAATTGCAAAAGTCGCATTAAGTGCGCTTAACTTGGCATAATTTGTGTTATTATTTGATAAATTGCTAACGATAATTTCTGTATATCGAATATAATTTATAGTGAAGTGATTGAATTGCGCAGCAGTTGCCCATAGTCTCTATACAAATTTGTGTTTTTTTTTTTTATGTATCATTATTAGTATTTTCTTGTTTTTTTTTGCTTTGCTTTTGTTTTTTGATTATTCGCAAGAATTTTCGTATATAATAAAGCAAATGATTAATTAGAAAAATTTGTATAAACATGTTTGCGCATCTGGCGTGGAATTTCTATTTAAAACTGCTTAAGCTCATGCCTAACAGCCGCAGACATGGCGCGAATACACACACACACACACACACACACACATACACACAACCTATGTCCAGAGCGTTGAAAGCATTATCAATAAAAATTGGCACAGCTTAACTAAATTTGTGTTGTCTTGGCTCCTTGGCTGCTTGTCTGCATGTCTGTCTGTGTGTCTGCCTATCGTTTGGTAGCGCGTGGCAACAGCATAATAAATCAAGATCATTCATAAAAGTCAGCCATCATGACAGCGCCATGGGTGGCGTATGCGTTACTTAGGCACAGGCGGGAGGGCAGTCGAGCAGTCGGGCGGTTGTGCAAATCACACACTCACATTCACTCGCAGCTTTGATTATGGCAAATTTGAATATGCGAATTCAATAACCTTTGCGCATTTTATTTGTACAGCCAAACTAAACCGCCGATAAGCAAAACAAAAAAAAAACAGAAATACTGATTTCCGAATTTCCTACTAAAGTGTGGAATATGTATTCACATTTACATATACAAGCTAAAGCAATCAATTTGATTTTTAATACGAGTGAAATCGAACAGAGAAACGACAAACAGACATGGGTACTAAATCAAATAGCGACAAATCCGCACACCTAAGCAAGAGGGTGGTGTACGCATAGACACACACACACACACACACACAGGCATGGGGAGCATAGCAGCAAAACGCACAATCAATCGCATCCGCCGGAAGTAATGCTAAACAAGCAATATACATTGTATACTTGTCTACTTGTATGTAACAAAAAAATTTACATACAACCCGCACAAAACGAGAAAAAAAAAAAAAGAAAAGCTATAGATTTCCCAGTCTGTTTCACTCTCTGTCCGTGCGTCTGTCTACGCTCCTGCCTGCCTCTGCTGCCCGCCTAAACAACTGCCAGCCAGCTTGCCTGCCTGTCTGCCTGCATTTGATGAAGATGTATCTAAGAGATATTTGATGTTTGTAGCATTGTTGCTATTGTTGCTATTGTTGTTGTTGCTTATTTGTTACTTTTTTGTGGTTGTTGTTGTTGTTATTGCCATTGGTATTGCTGCTTGTTATATTAAAACGTTACATTGAAACTTGTACGAGTCGCAGCATTGCGCCTCAACGTCGTGCTTTGCTTATTATTTTGTAATCTGAAACATCTTGGCATTCGATTTGGGTAACTCAAAGACGCTTAAAACCGAACGGCACAGTTATGGGAAATCAAGCAAATGTCTGAATACATTATGCTGATTGAATATATGCAGATATGCATGTATATGTGCTCTGATATATATTTCATTTAAATACGCTACACTAATTTACAAGTGATGTACGTGAGCGTGTCCGTGTGTGTGTGCCTGTTAGCAGCTTCAATCAAGGCTGTCAGTTACTTGTCAATGCAGCATGTTCCACTGTACTATTACTTGCCAACGTTGACGCTCTGACGTCGACTCACCTGCTTGCATTTGATGCCTGTAATTTTTCAAAGTTGAAATTGCTGGCGTCACACAGCCCATTAAAGACGAGCTCTAGTGTAATCAATCTACCCAGTGTTCAACTCTCGTAGGCTGCTTCGCTAGGCTCCTTGTAAGCCACTTGTAGGCGCCGCAACCATTTTAAGACATTAGCACAGAAATTAGTGGCGTAAAGCAAAGAGATTCTTGTATTTTTCCTTTTTCTTGGTTTTTTCCTTTTTTGTAAGGCAATTTTAAGCGCGCAGCGGGTTAAGTTTATCCACACGAAATGGTAATTCATTATTTAAAATAAGCAGAACAGCCTAACTGGCCTAAATGCAGGGTTTCGCATAGTAAAAAGTTGCGCCCACAGACAGTTAAAATTTGACTATTTGACGAAAACATTTTAGGTAAATATTTTTAAAAATTTTTTTATGCTTAGACTTATTTAACAATGTTTCGGCTAAACGCATAGAGTTGCGACAGTTTATTAAAGTCCTTGATTATGCCTAAAAAAAAGTTTACTAAACGTTTTGCAGTATTTCATGATCAACTGCAACAAATTATTTATATCGAAGCAATTGCTTACTCCAGTTTAGTTGTATAGCACACAAAGTGAAAATGCTATGGCTATGACTGCATTATAAATATGCCAAGGCTTTGTATTTCCATTCTATTTCTTGCTATTTAATAGCATCCGATGCATATGTGTGTGTGCCCAGTTGACTGTGGCATTTGTGTAGTTTGAGAGTCGACAAACGCATGAATGGCTAACTGCAGCTGCTTGCTCAATTATAATAAGAATAAAAAACTTGTCGTTTTAAATAAAAAGCAAATTGTTGATATCATCGCAACATGAGCAAGCTGCGTATGTGTATTGGCTCTTTCAGAGCCAATATGTGCAGCCTAACAGTTGTGAATACACTTGGGTTAAAGCTCAATGAAAATTGCTTTTATCTAATTAATTTGTGTAAGCAAGCGATAACATACAACCCAATCTATATAATAATTTTGTTTATCACAAGGACAATGGCTTATCGAAAAAAAACAAAGAATCACAATATTGAAAAGTGAACTGTGTAACATTGGGTTTCAATTAAAACTACTTGTGCTCCTTATTATACAGGACATCGAGCTGGTCAAAGCAATGCCACGCTACGCATGCATAGCATGTGGGCTTCAATGTCACACGTTTACAATGTTGAAGTAATTAATTTTAATAAGCAACATGCCACGTATAAGAAACTAGGTTCTGCTACTCTGCAGCGCCTTCAGAATGACAGACCAGCTACTGCGCAGCATGATGCTTTGCATGGCTATAACTTAGTTTGAAGTTAAACTTGCTTTGCAGTTATGTATTAGCAACTCCAGAAATGTTGTTGCAGTCGATCGGGATAACCAAGGATAGCAAGTGCCTAATTGATGCTAAGTGTAGTGTGACACTCACTTATTGTCTAAAATTGACAGACTGGCAGCACAAATTTTTTTTTGTTTTTATGTATTTTAAGATTTTACACTCTGCGTAGTAGATTGCGCATCCAAGCCAAAACAAAAAAAAGAAAAAAAAAAAAAACCTTAAAAAGAAAAGGCCACGCAGAAAGTTTTTGTGATGAGTGGGGTGAATGCGTTAAAAGCGTCTGCACTTCAAGGGCTTGGCAACGCATAAGCATGTGCCTGTCCCTGTGACGGTTACACGCATAGGGATAATGTAGCACGCTTTGAAGTTGCTGTGTAGGAGTACAAAGTGCGCTGACGAAGCCAATAATTGCATTTGACAATGTTTGGCATATTGGAGACACTCACAATGGGCTTAGATTTCCCAAGACATCCAGACTTTTTAGATCAAAAAAGCAGAGCAGATTTTTCTTCTCGTTTATGTTTATTTATTTATTTCTTTTCATTTTCTTTTTTATTACTTTATTTTTTTTTTTTTTGTGCTATTGTTGCTGTTGAATTGTCATAAGTATTATAATAAAAATAATAATAATAACGTTATAACGCATTTTTGCATTTGCCTATACGCATTATAATAATCAAAAGCTTGCCGGCTTAGAATTTCGCGGGCTTAATATAAAATTTAAGCATTGCGGCAAGGCAACATAAGCAGTCCTTGTATGTAAAGATCCTTGTACTTACCATTTTGTGTGCGCCTTAATGTCCTTATGTTGCACGTAAACTTGTTATTTATTTAAAATACACTTTAAGCACTTTGAACATGTGACTTTTAAAACATTTTGCCTTCGCTGGCGTTGGGTTTTTCCTTGTTTTTTTTTTTCTCACTTTTTATTCGCTTTATTGTTTAATTATGTGTTAGCTGTAACATGAATTATTTATTCATTTATTTATTTGTGCCTATGCTAGACTGGCTGTGTACATGCAAGCGTTAAATGAATAAAAAATAAATGCCTAAGTAGCGACAACCGCCGAACGACAAACGTCAACCGCCAACCACCAACCGCCAGCCGAGGAGACAAAGAACGAGAAGCGAAAAGCGTCAACAATGTGGCGGCGTATAAATCAAATATAAATTGTGTGTCCCTGCTTTTCAATGCCAATGTGACAGTCTGCATAACTGTCACACAGTCAGTCTGTCTGCGTATATTTTTTTTATTTTTCTTTTCTTTTTCTTTTTTTATCTTCATTTTGTCATATATAAGGCTGACTGCCACAAAGGACATGCATATTTCATGAATTTCAAGGTTGAAATCGGCTTTTCTTTCTGCGTTGCTTTTTTTCTTATATTTCTTGCTGTTGCTTTGAAATTTAAACTTGGCGTCAAAGCAGCACCGTGGCGGCACACATGTGTATGCGGAGTATGAACTTAGCAACAAAAATGTTTTGTTAATTTTAATCAAATATTAAAACAAGTTACAGCTAAGCGACGCTTTGGCGTCAGCTGCCTTGCCATATGCGTATGCAAGTCAAAGCCAAAGCAAATATAAACGCAAACGTAAGCGTAAACGCATATAAAGCATATGCAAATAAAAGTAATGCAAACAAATGCTGAAATCTTAAGGCAAGCCGAAACTTAAATGCTTCTTTGTTGACGCCAGGCAGTCAAGTGACTGTTGACTTTCTTTATTTGCCACATACACACATGCACACACACACACACACACACACAAACATGCAACGCAGCATGTGCAATCAAAATTATGCAAAAATTGTCGCATGCCAAAGAAACACAAACTCTTACGACAAACAAAAAAGTACAAACAGAGGCAGTGAAAATCAAAACAAAAGCAAGGGGGCCTAAAAAAGCAAACAAGGCGCACAAGTGTGGCAAAAAAGCCAGCATACGTGTGAGTGTGAGTGCGTGAGTGTGTGTGCAGGCACAAGTGAAAATGTTAAAAGGCATTTTTGCTGGCATTTGCATGTCGCAGTGCCTTTGAGTTGCAAATGTTGCATGCAACATGCAACACGTGCCTGCACAAACCGAAACAAAGCCAAAAACAGCCACAAAAAGCACAACGTATACGCAAAAACTGTGTTGAACAACACCGTCGACAAACAACAGACCACAGCCAAGTGCCAAGCGGCAAGTGGGAAGCGGCAAGTGGGATGCGGCCAACAATAGCAACTGGGTCACAAATTAAAGCCACGCAAATGTCGTCAAGCAACCAAAGCCAAAAAAGCAAATATATAAAAAAGCATAGCCTGAGCTTAATTATATGACACAGCAGCGTGAAAATTGTGCGCCTTTGTTTTTCTTTAGTTACACTTTTTGCGCCTTTTTTTCTAAAACTATTTTCTTAACTGTTTTGCCATGCAGCCGCATATGTATTTGCATTTGCCTGTTTGGTCTCTACGCTAAGCAAGTTTTTTGTTGCATGCTTTGTGGCTGGGTTTGCATTTGCACGACTTAAATTGCTTATGAGCTGGATGCTCTGCTGTTTATGCCAAATGTATGAGTTTTTTTTTCCTTTTAATATTTATAGCATAAATTGTAGAAGTCAAATATCGCATAAGACCTTTGCCACAATTAAGTTGCTATTCAGTAAAACCAAACAAAACAAAAATAAAAATGGAAGAAAACAGCGAAAGAAGATAAGAAGCAAAGTGCAAAAAACATTTTTTTATTAGACACATGACATGAGGCGCTAAATAGCTGCTTAAATTTCTCGCATATTTCTCTTACACTTGTCAGACTTTAAAGCATTATTTCTTTTTTTTCGTTAACCTAGCTACCTGCTCTACTCTACTGCAGATTGTTTTTGTTTGCCTCCTTTTATTATTTTTATTTTTTATTTTTTTTTGTGTTTTTTCTTATTTTATTTTTTAAACGTCCCTTGTAAAAATCGATTTTCTGTATTTTGCCGTGGCGTCTGCTGCTAAGGTAAGTTTAGCTGACAGTTGCGTTATATTGCCTTTGGATGCGCGCCCTGCCGACCCTTGCAAACAATCTGCTGTTTTTTTTTTTTTCTTTGGTTTCTTCTTTTTGTAATATTTTTGCGTATAAATCACAATTTCTTTATTGTATATAAAAAATAAAAGCGAAAAGTATGCATATAAAAAAAATATGCTTGTCAATGAACTGTTAGTCGCATTTAGCAGCATGCGACCGACTTAGTGCTCAGTTTGCTTGGGAGTGTGCGGCGTGTGACTACAAATTGTTGCCATATTCACTTGGCTTTGTGCTGCTTTAGCATTTCAGTAACGTGCTTTTTTATTGTTGCTAATGTTTTGTCGTGGCTGTTGTTTTTATTGTTGTAAATAGCAAGTGACTTACAACGCCTGTACTTATACTATAGACTATTAATTACTAAAGACTTTTGGCATTTGGCTAATGTTCATGTGCGCGCACGCACTTGACTCAACAATGACCCAAAACCATAGCCAAGCCATAAATATATAAAAAATAAATTAAACACAAATATATATATAAAATAAATATATAGATATATGTATAGTATATACATATATAAATGCTAACATTAATATATATGAAAAAAAAAATATATAAATTAAGTAAATATATAAAGCAGAAAAAATGCTGTCATTAATTTGCTGTGCACACAAATTGACTTTGGCTCAATTACGTGAAGCTACTAAGTAACTGCATAGGCTGCCAGCAGCTGAAATACAAGTTTGCCTAGAGTCTGTATTTTTCTTTTATATATATCTTTAATTATTTTTGTTTTTGTTTATATGAAACAGAAGGCATGTGTGTACTTTATTAATTTAGAACAAATTAATGTAGTGCAGAAATGTGCATGCCAAGAACAAACAGACAAGGCAATTGAGCCATTAGGCAACGTTTTGCTAACTAAATAAACTTGGCTAATAGACAGCAAACAAGCGACAGACACGCATGCGGTTAGGCACGATTTCGTAATTGCGACAAAATATAGTTAAAACGCCAGCAAACTAATGACTCCGAAAGTAAATTAAATGTAATGCGCTGCATGCAAAATCAGCAGCAACATCAACAGCAGCAGCGGCAGCGGCCCAGCAAGATAAACAAAAGCAAGCAAATAACAACAAAAGATCAGACATTCGCACGAAGGAACGTCCAAACAAAATTTTTATGTCAATTTAGCGTTAAACTGACAATAACCGAGTTAATGATGAGACGCCATTAGTAAGAAGTTGTGGCAGGACTGGCTCAGCGCTGGTACGTGTGCAGGCGACACTTGCTCGCTGGCGTTTGGAGACTAGACAGTCAGCACGCATTTGCCCATTGACATGAGCCGGCAATTGTGCACATTTATCAAAAATGAAAGCAAATCCACAGTGAGTGGGAAAAAAACTACAAAATAAATGATAAAAGCAAATGCGAAATAGCACAAAACAAAATACAAAAAAAAAAAAAAAAATAGAAACAAGAAAAATAAAAATAAATAAATAAAAAAAAAATAAAATAACACACAAACAATAAAATTGCCTATGGCACGCAAAGGCGCGCAACAAAGCAGCAAAGCCAGCGCCATGCCCAAGTTGAGCTGAACTGAGCTGAGCCAAGCCAAGCCGTGCAGTGTCTTGCCGCGCTGCGCTGTGTTCTGCTGTACTATGCTGTGTGTAGCACAAAATGGACAGCAATGAATAACAAAGCTTGACATATTGAAGTAAATATTTTTAGTGTCAAGAATTAAATGATTTGTATTAAATTATTGCTACAATGCGCAGTAGGCAAAGGCGCAAAATGTATAAAACGAACATACACATGGGTCAACTTTAGCTAAAAATTTTAAACTACACAGCAGGCAGCTGCATGCATTTGCCTTAAATATTTAAAACAATTGTCAAGTGGCTTTAAAAATAATTTGTAAGCAAAAGAAAACACATGAAGTAAACGCGGCGTATGCGTTATATTATTTACTATGGTTCTGCTGCACTGGCATAAATGCGCCGTGAGGTAAATACGACCAACACTGAATAACACTGGGACAAATGTTTTGGTTTTTTTATTTTTATATTTTTTGTTTGTTTTTGTTTTTGTTGTTAATTGCAGTAACTTTCACTTTTAACACAGCTGCTGCTGCCCTTTTTTTAGTTGTATGGTTTTTTGTTTGAAGCCAAAACGGCAACGCGCGCAAATATTTGAAATTTTCGCTTTGACGTACTTTTTCAGAACGAACAATTCGCTTAAAAGAGCCGTTGTCGACTGAGGACTCGCTGCTTGGTCGACAAAGTATTTAAAAGTCGCTTGCAGCATAAGGACTCACAGGACATACACGCAGCTGTTCGCATCTATGCTTACCGCTTCGGCAGCACTCGCCTCAGAGACAGCATTTTGTTTGCTCACAGGCGCTCACGCAAGCATTGAAAGCTTTCAAGCTGCAGCTGCTGGGCCATAGATGGCGCGCACACACTAAATAATAATGAATTGTTTCTGACTTCATGCTTTCAGCTTAAGTAATTTGCACTTTCACATTTGCTCTCATATTTCTATTGTTTATATGTTTCTTTAATTTCTTAATATGCATGTTCCATAAAATTAAGTCACATGCTTATTCAATATTTAAACCAAACTTAGCTAAATTTAATGAAATCGTGTGTGCCATTATATATTATGATTGATCACCTGCTGCTAATTATATGTCAGCGCACCAAATTTATTATTGGAAAACCTAACAGCCCTGGAGCAAACTAAAGACGCCAACACATGTAGACAAATTTTAAACAATTTATAACCACTAAGACATATTAAAAGAAACAACAAGTGCGTCAAGTATTAACCGGTTATTGTGGGACTGCAGCTAAACTCAGCCAACTTACGGAAATCTATGAGCTGCTGCTTTAATGCAGCTAAACTTTCGTCAGCCCAGACTGCTGGAAGCGCATTTTGGCGCTTCGTAATGTACTAAATAAAAACAACTCACCTGAGCTGGCTTCAGGCGCATGGGCATGTCTGAGTGTCTGCTCAGTGTCCATGCAAAGCAGCAACCTGCTGCTTTATATGCCACACTGTACAATTGCTTTAACTTGAGATATTTTACAAACAACTTTAGAAACTTTTGATGTAGCATAGCTGAGCTGACGTAAACTTTAAATCCATACTAGTAAAGATATTTGCTAAATTGAATTTCAAATAAGCTGCAACGTATTATAATGCAATAATAATTCTAGTTTAGTTAGTTAGTTCTTTAGCTCTATTCGATTTGTGTAGTGTAATGTTGGCTAAGAATTTGTATGATAAGATGTGTGTTTTCAGCTAAAGAACTAACACATTTTATTTACATCAGCTGTTCGACAAAGAAAATGCTAAATCAATCACGATTATTGAGCTGCTGAAGGCATTTATTTAAGTCATAGGCCTTGCAGCAGGAATTCCCTCAAATTCAAGAAAATATGTGCTGCCATTTGATTTCAGGCAATTATCATAGATAAGCGGCGCATACATCGTGGACAACAAAAACCCTTCAAAACTTTCCTTTTAGTTTAGTTCTGTGTTGTTTTGGAAACAACAAATTCACATAGCTCTAGAATCGATTAAAGCGAAAATTGTGCAAATATTGGTTTGTTGTGGCTTACCTCTTTGAAGGCTGCACTAAAAGGCCTTGTCATGGTCAGAAATCGATAAATGTTTAATTAATTAAATTTCATTTTTGCTGATTTGTGAACTTTATTAAAAAAAAAATTTCTTTTTTAGTTTTGTGGCGTGTGACCATGATAATATGCCTCGCTTTTGAAATTAAAGTTGATTTAATTTGTGTAATAGGTTTCAAAATGCGTATATAAATTTATGAGGCTTCTGGCATAAGGATATAAAATGGTTTCATATTTCATGCTTCTTGGAGTGCAAGTTATGCGTAAAAGCGATGTCCTGCTTTACATAGCTCAAGGATATTATGGTATTAAAACTTTTTGCGTGCCAAAGGCTCATTTGCTGGGTTCGCATGTGTCTTTGAGAATGCTTGCTTAAATAAAACAAAAATGAAATAATCATTTATTATGTGCGTGTTTTAAATGTTTATTGATCAGTTGTTATAATTATTGCATAAATTTTACATTTTTTTAAAGTTTGCCTGCTGCTGCTGCTGTAACTGTACACCAGCCATACTCAAATTCCTGCTCGGTTTTCTGTAAACTTACATTTCTTCAAAAAAGTAATCGTAAAATTTATTTTTTTAAGCTTAGTTTAACTGAATTCTTATCTCAATGCAATTAACTTTGGCTGCGTCAGTATAAATAACTTAAAAAAAATACTTTTGTTAATAACTAAAACTGGCAAACGACGAAGCGTCATCAGCAGCTTTGTTGTCGAAATAAAAATTCTTGCAGTGAATAAATCAAAAAAGAGTGTGTGACTCGGGTAATTGCATTTAACAAACTCATTTTCAATGCGCTCAGTGTATAAAAGCGACAAACTGTTCATGAAATCACAACAGTTATAAGGCAAACCGTCAGCAAAGCAGTTTAACATTTTTTTAGTAATATTTTTTAAAACCAATTTAACATTTAAATACTCGAAATGAACTTTACTAAACTTTTCATTTTAATCGCTTTAGTTTTGACTGTGTTCGCTAGTCAAACGCAGGCCGGTTGGTTGAAGAAAATTGGCAAGAAAGTTGTAAGTTTTAATTCAGTATATTTCATTATATTTATTTAATTTAATTAATTTTGGTTTTATTCCATTTATAACAAATAGAAACGCGTTGGCAAAAACACCGGGGAAGCAATCAAGAAAACCGTTAAGCTTGCGCAGGGTGCAGCAGCTATTGCTGCGGTGATCAAGGGTTAATATTTTAATAGTGAAAGATTAGAAAAATAAATAAAAAACAATAATTTTAATTAATCAAACAGCTGATACAAGCTGATAAAAGTTTAAAATTTTTTGTTTTTTCGTTTGGTAATTTTTGTTTAGGTCATAAGGAACATATCACTCCCTTACACGAAGAGTTAACGATACAGAATTAAATCATGCTTCATACTGTGCAAAAGTTTCTTATTTACTCTCTTCAAGTGAAGATCATGTTGCGTTATTTTTTTTTTATAATCTGGGAGTAAATTGAAAACATCAAACTAATTTTCTGAAAAATGGATTTATTTGAGTTATGTCAGTCTTTTAGTAAATGAGCGATATTTTCTCGAATAAATAAGAGGCATCAAAATCAGTTTACAGGCTGCTAATCGCTTGTGTATCTTGTCGATCAAACTTTGCCAATTTTTTGGTCCTGTATAACGCTGCTGCAGTCAATGCAAAGCAGTGAGTCACATTACTTCTGCAATTAAAAGTAGCTGGCCAAATGCCGGCAAGAGTGTTTTGTATAAATTACTTTCTATTTACACATTGTGTTAATAAATTAAATTGTTTGTTATTGTTTGCTTTTGCTGCACAGTAGATACACTACATTAAGCTGCACCCAAATCCACAATGAAATATTATTTGCTGTTGCAAAATTCAATAAAATTAAATTTATGGCAATTGAATTCGAAAGCATAAATATAACTGTCAGAACAGCAGCCGGCAAGCCAGTATGCAAACAAATAAAATAAATAAATATAATAAAAAACAAACAAACAAATAAACAGCAACAACAAACAAGTTCAATATCTAATAAAAGAAACTTATTGAGAAAGTAAATTTGCATATATACATTAATATGTGTATAAGACAGCACACTGAGCTTCTCTGCTCGACACTACGCACTCGCTATATACCCCCTACAGCCCATACAGCCCACAGCCACAGCAACTACATGGCTATTTATTACACTGATAATAAATTTAAGCTGCCATGTCTGCATAATATTCAAATCATAGGCATAATGACAATTTCATGTATTCCTTTGTGTGTTCCCTGCACTGCCGCAATGACTGACTCCATTTGCCACCATCTGCATCCGTCTGCCTGTCTGTCTGCCTGTATCCGCCTGCTCGGCCCTACCTTACTGCCTTGACGCGTCTTGTCTTGTCTTGTCTGCGCTCTTGTACCCGTATTTTCTTTTCTTTATTTATCTTGCCTTGCCATGCCTTGCATTGTCTTGCGTTGACGTGCTCTCTTGTGTTAAATAAACTTTGCGCGAATTGCGAGTATTGAAATTGTGCAAAGGCAATTGCGTGTTGCCGTTGTCAATTGCGATTACATTTGCGATTGCAATGAATTATTTGCGCACGCGGAGGCAACAACGAAGCAATGCGAAAAACCAATTTCCATTGATGCCAATATAATTACTAAGCGTATAAGCAAATAAAAAATAAAGCCTCCTTCTCAGCGCATTAAATGGAAAGCAGTGTGAAGTAGCATAGCAGTAGTGAAGTAAGTAAGCAAAAAAAGTAAAAGCAGAAGTAGAAGAAGAAGAAGAAAAAAAGGACAAATAATATACCGCATTAAAAGCCCTTTCGAGCGTTAGCAGCAATTAATGAGTATGCTTACACTTGTGCCCTGCCCCAGCCTCAGTCACTGCTCTGGCCCTGTTCCTGTCCCTTCCCCTGGTTCGTGCCCGCATGCTATTAGCAAGTGAAAATACGCTGCTGGCCTTAATGTCTGATAAATGTCAAAGTGTTGACATTGCTTGTCTGCACATTGCGCGCCCGCCCGCATCCACTCATACATAAACTGATGCAAATGCTGATGCTGATGAAAATGCCAAGCAAATAAATAAAGAGGAGCAGCTTCAGACAGACACAGACACAGCTTCAGGTAAGCCAAGTAAAATTAAATAAAACAAAGTGAAGTGCCGCACGGCCACGCGGCAGCCAAGGCAAGGCAGGGCAACATAGGGCACAAAGCCAACTGCAGAAAATGTGGAATTTTCATTTTCATTTTCATTTTTGAATTTCATTATTCCTTTTCTGCTTTTTTATTTGCTGCTTTTATTTTATTTTTGTCTCTTCGAAATGCTACAAATAATTAAAATAGCGCATTGACAGGCAGACCATTAAAATGCGCACAATTATTATACGGAATAACATTTACACAAACTGCTTAGCAAACTTTTGTCACAATGCAGGCGCAGCACAAAATGGCAAATGCTTAAGCCTTTGTTTAACTGGCAGTTAAGCTAACAGCGACAAACTAAATGAATTTCACAAAGATTCAATTGTCTTTAATTAGCCTACAAAAATTCAGGCAGATGCATTTATTTTTTTTTTTATTTTTGTTTCTGTTTTTTGAACTATAAAACGAAAACATAAAAGACATACTTTTTAAGGATTAGTCGAATCTATTCATATTGGCAAAAGACGAAATGACAAAAAATATTCTTCATCAAATGGTACAAAATAAAATTATAATTTTATTTATTACTATAATTATGCTGGAAAAATGTAAATGTTTTTGTAATTATTAAGGCTAAAATTAATTTTATTACAAAAAAAAAAAAAAAATATGCGTAATATTGATAATTTGAAACATAGAAAGCGGTCTGCGTCAGAACATCGTCTGCCCATGTTTACTAGTGCCATATAAATATGTTCAGCTAGAAAATAGTCCAAGTGTTTTAAATTGAATAATACTTTAATTTAATTAATAATAATTTAATCCAATCATTTTTATTACTGCAATGATAACCATAACTGCAATCATTCGTCCAAATATGCTTAATGCCAATTACGGGATCCAATCCTTTTTCCCTGAAGAGAGAAACTATTTAATTTTCACAAAGGCAACGGGGCTCTTGGGCGCTTGCCTGCATAGCCCTTATGAATAAACCGGCTCTGCTTATACTCGAAGACTGAATGAGTATGAGCCATGGCTGGCTTATGTGTGCTAAAAAGAAAACTGCATAAAGTACTTAAAAAGAATGAACGACGCTTTACTTTAATTAACAATGCGCCGCCACATTTTGTAATATTTATTAACACAAAACTTAACAGCATTGTGGATTTTTGCACAAAACACTCACAATGCCACAATCAGAGTATAGAGTGCAAGCTGAAAAAGCGCAGAGTGAGTAGAAGGAGTCGCGGGAACACTGTGTGCAGGCGGCTAATATGCATTGACACGCCAAAGTTTGCTAATGAAATTCAGAGTACTTTTTAAGTACAAAAGCAATGGCTGCCAGCCAGCCAGTCAGCCAGGCATTTGCTGGTGCATGTAGTCGACAAAAAAAAAAAAATACCAAAAAACAAAAAAAAACCAGAACTGCCAAGTAAAATTTGCGTAAAAGCAGTAAAGAAAAACTGCGCCTAGAAGGCCAAGGCATAAAATTTAAATTAAAGCCAATGCATGTGGGTGCTGCGCTGCCATGCTGTGCCAAACTTTGAAAAAACAAAAATAAAAATCACGGCAAAAGAAAAGCCACCCGTGCATGCTGCACAAAGGCATTTTTGCTTTGTCAAATATTTGCATGCAGCATGCAACATGAAGCAATAGAGAGACGCAACATGAAGAATTATTACTACTGAGCTGCTGCTTTGATTACGTAGCGCAGAGCAACAATTTGCACAAATGAGTGAAATAAATAATGTACAGTTAAATGCGTAGCAGATATACACACACATACACACAGGTACAGGCACAGGACACACAGCACAGCTATGCGCAGCAGCTACAGTTAGAGCACGAATTTGCTTCTTCTTTTCTGTTTTGCTATTATTCATTTCAGTTTACATATTTATTTAATATTTTTGTTTTATTTCTGTTATCGCATGTTGTTGTTTTTTTTTTTGTTTTATTCAATAGCAGAGACAAAGCATCCAGGCAAAAACAAAAGACAAGTGCATGATAATCGCATCACACTTGAATAAATAAATTTCTGAACTGGAAGAAAGTTGCGCTTGTTATTGTCGTTGATACACGGATCTGCTCAGCACGATTCTGGAGCAATGCAGACTTGCAGATACTCGCAGCCAGCAAAGCCAGTTGCTACTTGGCTGCATGCGTGTGCTTCGGTCTGCTGCGTTGCTGGGTTGCCATGCGTTGCTGAGCAGCTTGACGCTGACGTCTGACTGTCATTGCTACGGTCAGTCGTTGTTATTGTTGTTGTAGCTGCTGTTGTTTGAAGTATTTGCTTGGCATTTGCATTTGTTTTGCATTTTATTCAGCATTTATTTTGCTAGGATAACTGAGTAAAGCAATTGCAAACAGCTGTCGCTGCCTAATGACTATGCAATGTCAATTAATTAATAATCGAGGCAAATTGAACAAGTTACGATTAGACATCGTTAAGTTAATGCAGAGTAGAACAGAGAAGAGCAGAGCATAGCAAAGCGGCGCAGTTATGTTTGTTAGCTAATTAGTGAGACAATTTATTAAATAATAAATTGTTGACGCTGCATATTGGCAGCTTATAAAGTTGCGTATACGCTAACCTCAAACCTTTGGCAAATATTTAAACAGCAGCACAGACGTCATATATTATTAAACAAGGCAGTACCGCGGGGTGTAGCTACAACTTTCCACTCTTTTGTTAGTTATTCTATTTTGTTAACAAAATAAAAAAAAAAAAAACAAATCGTTATTATTAAACACAAGTGTGCCAAGTTTAGCATGACAAAATATGGTATCTTCAATGAATTAATTTTGATTTTAAGATAGAACCCCATATTTGAGTTCGCGTAGCAAACATTATTTTTTTTATAATTTAAAAATAAATATACAAAAGCCAAAGCAAGGTTCCATTGGTAGACATGTTTCCATTTTGGCTGGCTACTCTAACCCCTCAGAGTGCAATCTATAGGGGAGACGTCATAGAATTCCTGAAGAATAACTTTGCTGCCTGAAGAGTGTCTGTTATACAACAAGTTTTTGGCGAATTACTAACTTTAAATAGATTTCTATTTACTCGTGCCTTAAAGACGTCAAGCAAAGTTGATCTTTCACAGTTTGCCGATTTAATTGTTGCAATGTAGCACATCTGTTTAATATTTGTTTTTGCTATATTTGCATGATTTGCAAGAGAAGATTTGCAGAAGCTAAGCTGTGTAATTTTTGCACATCCTTTATTGTACATTTTGTCATTTTATTGTTAAAATTTCACAGCGTAATGTAATGCATTACATATTCAACTCAGTCTTTTAGACAATAAATTTTATCTGCTGTTTTATGTCACACAGCAATGATTGTCTCACATTTCCAAAGCTCCTGCTTTGGATCGTGTTGATGTTTTTATTTTCTTCAATGTTTGCAGAAACATTATCAATATTATCCGTGTCTAAGATGTAGCTGTCAATTTATTTGCTGCTGGTTTGCTCATATGATTTTGTATTCTGCACATACGAGCACAAGAAATATTTATTGAATCAGCAATTTGTCGTACAGCTGCCTAAGACAACATTAAAACCGCAAAGAAAATGAGAGCTGAAACATAGCAACAACTTGACAGCAACATTATTTGCAATTTAAGTGAGTTATCATTAACGCTTGCTAATCAAATGGGATGCCTGTGCTGCTTAGGCAAAGCAGCCTACAGCAAATCAGAGTAACGCCAGAGAGACAGTTAGATACAGAGACGGATAAACAGAGAGAGAGAGACAGAGAGAGAGAGAGAGATAGAGATAGAGACAAAGTTAACAGTATCTGGAGGATGCACGTACTGCGGCAAATCGAATTTGTTGGCTGACGTGCACGTGCACGCACGCAGCAGCAGCAACCACAAAACTTGTGCTCAAGAGCTTGTGGCCAGAGTATGCTTACATTTGTTAGGGTATAAAGTTCAAAGTGCTTAAGACATCAACTGTAGTCGGTGAATATTAATTACCAATTGTGCAAAATAAATTGACAACAGGCTGCATAGTCAAGCAGAGCAGAGCAGAGCAGCATCCAGCCGAAGTCGACACGAGTATAGCCAAGCTTTAAAACTGACATTGAAATTAATTTAGCAAGTCAAATAATGGCCGCACCGAGCAAGGATTATGACTGCAGCCGCACCAGGCTGGCGAGTACGCTTTGGCTCATTTTCAAAAACAATATAAATATAATGAGATTTAGGTGATTAGCATTTTGTTTATTTGTTTTGTAAATTAAAACTAATTGAAATGTTTGGCAACAATTTGCTGCTGGCTGCCATTATGCGGCAATTGCTCATAAACAAAGGCAGCAATAGCAACTCAGCAGCAGCAGCGGAAGCTGCTAGCCAATATGTTAAATAATGTAAATGCGCCACAATGAGAGACAGCTCAACACAGCACAGCATAGCACACCTCACCACACCAGAGCAGAGCCAACCGCAGCAAACCACAGCATAGTCAAGCCGGGCAGAGCTGACAGACCTAACGCATAAATCTATTTTTATGCTTGTTATGCGACATAAACAAAATTGGTCTAATAAAGTATTCGCTGGCTATGTGTAGCGTCTTATGGGCAGCATTGCACAGCAGGAGCTGGCAGCTGGCAGCTAGCCGAGGCGGCGGTAGGCGGCAAGCGACTTTAAGTGCGTAATGACCTGATGCGGGTACACAAACTGCCAAGCGGCCACAGAGCAGCGTCGAAGTTACGCAATTTCTATTTGTGCACATTAATTTGCGCACAAGTGTCGTTGGCCAGCATGTGCGTTCAGGTCGTTAAGTTTAACCTGCGCCATGCCCTCGCACGCAGCATGACATGCCAAAAGTGGCCTATAGAGCACATTAACAGCTGTCAATAGTTGACTGTTCCACATGCCTTGACTTTAGCCGATACAAATTGGCTTAAGCGACTCTTTCTCTTGTGTTTTTATGGCAATTAAAGTATGTTAATGTAACAGTGTTGAGTAAAGCAGAAACCGCAAACTGTCCGAAGCATAAAGCCTACCTACTCCTACATAATATGTAAATGTCTAAGAACGCATATTGGCGCAGCTTGACAGAGGACAAGTCCAGCATCGATCAGTTATGCCTGCACCCTGCAGAAAACCCCAAAGCTTTGAAGTTGGTTGGCCTTGGCATGCAGCATGTGCTGCACGAGCTACTGTATGGAGACGGGAACGAACACAGTCACAGGCATAAAAATACAACGGCTACGAGCTGCTAGGCATAATCAAAACTCAGCTAAAAAGATATGCAAGAAAAAGATCTAAATCACATGCCATTGTCAAAGTTCTAGACCGCGCTTAGAAAATAAACTAATAGATGAAATCAAAAAAAAAAAAAAATGGCGTCGAATAAGTTTGACTGCTAGCAGGATCAACTAAGTTACGCAGTTGGCAAAGTAACAGCAACTGCAATTAATTAATTTAAATGCTGCACAGATGATCACTTAATGTTGCCAGAGACAACGCAAAAATACAATAAGCCTTTATATTCATTTTGTAGTGTCAATAAAATTTTATTACGCTAAATGTGTATGCTTGAAAAACGTGCAAAAAGTTGATTTGTACACAAACCAGTTGCATATCAATTAAACATGCCACGGCTGCCAAACAAATGAATTGCCATTGTAGCAAAAGCATGGCAAAAAGCGTGGCAATAAAAAGCAAATAAGGGAAAAAGAGAAAAAATTGTATAACAGTAAAAAAAATAAATAAAATAAAATCAGAACGTAAACATGATAACGCACACACACACACACACACACACACACACACATATGTAGATGCAGTAACGTGTCACATGCAAGCCAAAAAGTGCTGCGTGTCACAAAGCATTAAAAAAACTAAGAAAAAAAAAAACAAAAAACAATTAAAAAAAGCAAATGAAAATTAAAGCAGAAAACGAACAACGTGCACGCTATGAAATAAAATTTATGAGTATACAAATTTGTACACAGTGAAAACACATGTTTCAAAAAATAAAATAAGAAAAAAAAAAAATAAAAGGAAGAAGGAAAATATTCAAGTGATCATTTTTTCTTGCTGCTGGCGCACAGCCTTTGATTTGCAGTTAAACGCTTAAACAAATTATTGGCAGTTAAACCATGCGCCGGCAGCGTTACTTGGGTGTCGCGTTACGCTATGCGCGGGCGCACTCACAGCGTGTGGCCTGAGACCTGTGGCGTTTGTTAATTAAGCAGCTAATGTGATTACGTTGTCGCGACGCCTTGGCACAAGGCGCAAGGCACAACACTGCATATACTTAACGCGCCACTTTGCATACGCACGTATGCTAAAAATAAATACGAGTAAAGCGTGAATCAACTCAACTTGCCTTGAACGTTGACTTCATGTATATATTTTTTGTTATTTTTTTTATCTTTTTTGCCGTACTTTTTCAATTTTATCGAATGCTGCTTGGCTGCACGTAAATAATTGAAAAAGTCTAATTTTACAGTTGCCTTAACAGCTTGGCAGCGTATCGATTTTCATGCAAACAAATCAAGTGACAATGATGCTGCCGCCGCTGAGGTCCCCGCTGCTGTCGTCAGGCTGCATTGCATTGCGTTCGAGTGTCTGCCATTTATAGTAACATGCAAATGTTGCCTTGCTGTACCACAAGAGAATGCGAAAAATAATCAAAAGCAATGTTAATATTGAAAAATTCAAAGCATGCTTTTAGGGTTAACATGCTCTGCGGCCAACAAAAACACTTCCTAAATAATTAAATAGCCTTCAGCATTTATTTTACTGCATTTTACAAATATTCACACAATTCGTTGTCTTCCTTTACGTTTGTCAAACTAACCGAATTCAGACGAGGAGGCACCAATCTTTTACATTAAATGCCTTTTAACAAATCCTTAGCCTGTTATCAAGCAACCTATCGCAGTCATTCTGTTCATTCATTTCTATTATTACCGTAGAATAAAATATATTATATATTGTATATTTAATACTAAATAATAATAATATAACAAAAGCATGCATTTACTATAACATACTATAATTTTTATTTAATTATTTAATAATGTACCCATGTGCATAATCCCAGCCCCGCACCTCGAGAGATTTCCTTGACATAGTACATCTAAACAAAACGTTGCTTTCTTTTCGGAAAAAGCAAAGTATTTAAAATATAAAGAAAATATATAATAATATAACACATGACACATGATTACTGTTGGCTGCATCTATTTATTGAATTTTACAAAGAAAATCTCAGAGCAAAATTTATTTTATATTTATACTTTTTTATAATAAACTTAAGCAGTAGACAGACAATCGGGGCTGAGTAATCTCTTATCGAGAAGAGCTCGTTAGCCAGGGCACCTGTAGCCTTGACAGACAACTTCCTCAGAAATATTTTTATTTTATTTATATTTTGTTTATTTTTGTTTTCGTTTGCAGCTCAATAAATATCCAAAGCAAAGCCGAAGATCTTGCAATGAACAGATGCAGTGCATGTTTGCAGTATTTGTTAACACATAATGCTGTTCTTGTTTTCATTGCTGTTGTTGTTGTTATAGCAGCAAATACGTGTACAACTGCCGGTCACACTTATGTCATGCAGTTGTGGTCTAACATAAAAGCAACCAGTTACGGTTACGGTTTCGGTTGTGTCTGCAGTTCGACCCGACGACCGATGCTACATAGTCGACTAACGACAGCAGCAGCATCATCATGCTGGTTAGCTATCAGAACATTCGTACTCTGCGTGAGTGTGTGTGTTTGTGTTTATGTGTGTATTAGTGTGTGAGTCTTCATACTGTGGTAAAGTGCATATTTTATTATGGTCAGCATTTGACCATTTCGTTGTTGCTTCATAACGAATTTATTTATTTATTTAATATGCAAAAAGATTTTCTTTACGGCATTTTGCTTGCTGTTGAACTTTTTCGTCTATTTGCAAAAGACAAGTGTGCTTCAAATAGATGAATTTATGCTACTACAAACGCAAACGGTAATTCCTTAACAAAATATGATAGTGCTGGCATATGAAATCTGTGGTTTTTTAACGGTGCGGTGCGGCAATGTGCAGCTAACTAAACATAAAATCACTAAGATATAATATATAAATAATATACAAGGCGTATTCCAAAGTAAACAGGACTTTTTGAATCTAGCGCCCTCTAGTGGCGCCATCTATATGTCAACTGGTGCGTTAGAATCTGCTATCGTTTATCGACTTCCAGTAAAAATTTCATGACATTTCATCTATTGGAAGTGAGGTTATTGCGTTTTAAGTGTCAGTATGTTTTTGTCATCGGTGCGAGAAGATGGAAGTTGGCGTTTGTTGCACGATAATGCGCCGTCTCATCGATCGACGCTTGTGTCCGACTATTTGACCAAAAATCACATTTTAACCATCAACCACTCCCCGTATTCACCTGATATGGCATCGTGCGACTTCTACCTTTTCGGAAAAATGCATTTGCCGATGAAAGGAAAGCGTTATGCAGACGTAGAGGCCATTCAAAAGGCTTGCACCGATGACAAAAACATACTGACACTTAAAACGCAATAACCTCACTTCCAATAGATGAAATGTCATGAAATTTTTACTGGAAGTCGATAAACGATAGCAGATTCTAACGCACCAGTTGACATATAGATGGCGCCACTAGAGGGCGCTAGATTCAAAAAGTCCTGTTTACTTTGGAACTCACCTTGTAGTATAGTATTTATATGTAAAATATTCACATTATTTACTCTAGCATTATGAATACTTAGTTAATCAATACTAACTAAACTGTCACCTTTTGATTGATCTCCAAATAGATCCATATACTACATAGCATATCTACCTTAGAGTTTATTCAAAATCACAACTAATTACTGTAAAAAAAAAACTGTTAATTTATGCTATAATAATAAATTTGATAATAATGATTTGTTAATAATGATTTAAAAGCACAATAAGATGCTTAACATTTTCTAGGGCTACTTTATTGTAAGCTGAGAGAGAGTTAACAGTTAGGGATACAATAAATGGTGTTTAAATAAGTTGCAGAGTCTTTCGAGGCAAAGCATTGGAAAAATCATAGAAAACACCAGAAAAAAATACTGACAATAAGTTCTAGAGCTTAAGTACACTTAGAAGACTAACGGGTTAAAGTAGAAAAGAAGAAGATCTAAGCTTTCAAAAATGACATGAAGAAAATACCAATTGCGCCACACACATGCATACTACAATATTATATAAAAACATTCATTTAGACTTTTGAAATTTTTTACAAGTAACAATACTGCAAAATGAAAAGATTCTTTTTTCATTTGGGTTTCTACTTAACCGCAAAATCGTCATCTGTTGCCGCAAGAATTCACTAAGCAGTCGAGGCCTCACATACGTTCTCTCTCTCACATTCACATCCGTGCACATGACTGCTGATGATAATTGAAATAAGCAGCTTAAAAAACAACAACAATAACTTTTATTTGTTTCCAATTTTACACACTTTTATGCGTCAAGCATACAAGTCAAACATTCGGAGAAGTTTTGCGACAATGCCAAGCGTAAAGTCATTCTCGGCATTGCTCACAATTGACGCTCCTAATCGCGCAATCGCCGGAATTTGCTGATAACACAAGCGTCCATACAAATTCTTACTCAGATTCTTATATATATATATATACTAAGTAAGTATGTGCATAGGTCAGTATCGTTGCTGACTCAACATTACATTTCTAAATAAAAATTGTATTTGCGTACATACATACAATGCATGCTTATGTTTGTCCAGTGAATATTTGCACTGCAAGAGAAATGAGTAGTTGCGGGGTTTCACTTTTACTTGCATTTAGTCACTTTATTGACGGAATAAAATAAAAAATATAACAAATTAAAATTTGTTGTTGTTTATGTTGTTGTAATTGATATTGTTATGGTTATTATTCGCTTCCGATTAAAAATGAACTCAAGCTAAGCGCAAAGCCACTTAAGTACTTAAAAGACGTATGCGAATGAAGCAAGTGTATTTTATTAAGCAAGGAAGTGGCGGTGACTTGCATTTACAGACATATGTATATCGGCTTAGCATGGACTTTAAATTCCTTACATATTGAAATTTCTAATATAATATTGAAGTTTCACTTAATGAAATTTTGAATAATATAGTGGATTTCTATATATTAGGCTCAATTTGTTGCTATCACGGATAGAGTTTTTTTGCGAAATGCTGACTGAATGCCATCAAAGAAAAATAATTTTTTAATACAAAATAAATTCAAATAAATACTTAAATCATTAATATTTTGTTTTGTTCACATCTTTCATCAGTTTCATTGAATTTACAAAAAGAAATTTTTTTATTTGAAACCACTTGTTAACATTCAGATATACATACATAGTTCTCCAAATATAATGAAATATAAGCCTAATTTCTTACACAAATGTATGTTTGCCTTGTAGTATTAAAAGTAAGAATTATTATAAAAAAAAAAAAACTTTTTCTATCTTATTTGTTCTGTACAAGCTTTTTCACCCTACACAA